>VZRV01008886.1:401353-734655 GCA_013398115.1 Falcunculus frontatus
CCCGCCGTCGAGGCGCGTCGGTACGCGGCCGGGGGCCGGCGCGGCGGTGCCCGGCCGGAGGGGCTGTTTACCCGGGCGGGGGGAGGCAGATAAGGAGGAGGGGGGACACTCCGGGGCTGTTTGCTGAGGGATTAGGGCCGGTCCCGCCGCGCCGGGGCCCGGGGGGGCGGCGGGCGCGGTGGGTGTCCCCTCGTAGAGGCCGGTTTGGAGATCTGCGCTGATTAACTGAGGGCCGCGGTGGCTGAAGAGGGCCCTGGCGCCAGGCGGCTGAGCCCTCACAATAAAGACCCGTCTCTTGTCACTTCATATTTACCCCCAAATCTTCAAAAAGCGCCCTGCCATCCTTCCAAGGCTCCTGCCCCCGCCGCCTGCGCTGCGGACAGGCGGGACGGGGGGGTGGCGGTCGGCCCATTCCTCTGCCCCCCGGCCTGTCCCCCCCCGCCCCCGGGCCTTCTCGCTCCGCGGATGCGCAGCGAGGCGCGGCCGCAGCAGCTCGGATCCCTCGCGGTCCTGTGTCGCTGCTCCCCGCTCAGGGTGGGATGCGGGGACCCCCGGGTGCCCCCTTCCCATCCCGACTTCTCCTCTTTATTCCTCCGCCCCGGTTCGTCCTGCTGATAGCGCTCCCCGCCCGCAGCCCCCGGCGGAGCCCCATCCCCATCCCGGGCTCTTCTCGGGGCCGATCTCCACCTGCCCGCGTCCCGCGGCAGGTTCACCTCTGCCCGCACCGCGCCCGGCCCCGCACCGCGCCCTGCGGGGCGGGCACCGCGCGTCACCCCCCGGGGCTGCCCGGGGCGGTGGGGCCGGGGGGGTCCCTCTGACCATTGAACGGGCAACCGGGACTGAAATTTAAACCCGATTTGGACTTTGCTTCCTCGCCGCCGTGGAAAACTGCTGACGGCAGCTTTGGCAAAAGTGGGGCTTGCTTGTATTTTTTTTTTCCAATTTCCCCCCCCCCCACAAAGAAAAAGTGGAGCCTTTCATTGCCTCGCGGCGAATCTCGCCACGCCAGGACGGTTCTCCCGCGGACATCTCGCCCGCTGCTCCGCGGGGAGACGCGGGACCCGGCCCTTCTGGGCCTGGAGCAGCCATGTCCCCGCGAGAAAAGGTCGCCTGTCCTCCGGGCCACTGGCCGGCACCCCGCCCTCGCCCCCTGCACCGCTGTAACGCCGCAAGCGGCCTCTCCTGCAGAATAAAACCGATCCAGAGCAGCCTCGTCTCCCCGACCTTCCGTAGCGACGGCCGCCGGCGGGGCTGCGGGGATGGGGGCTAACGGGGACCGGGTACCAACGGGGACCGGGGTACCCACTGCGCTGCCACCCCTCGCCGCCCCGGTCACGACCCAGGATCCTGCACCCATGGACGGGCCATGCCCGCGCACCGCCCGTCGGTGACCGAGCACCGGCCAGGGAGAGAGGAGGCAGCGGCCTCGGTTTCCGTCCCGAGGGCAGCTGTGCCCCAGGGCCGGGAACGAGAAGTGTTCCCGCGCACTCCCCTTCCAGGGAAGGTTTTCCAACCTGCCCCAGGGCGCTGCAGCGCTCGGGGCCACCGTGCCCGGCTCCTGGGAGCCGTCCCGGTCGCCCGCGGGCCGGGCTCTGCGCTGGCCGGCGGTCCCCGGGCTGGGCGTATGGAGACCGGGTTTTTCTCGTGGATTCGTCCCGGGGATCCACCCCGGGATCCGTCCCCGTTCAGCCCAGGGAAATCGTCCCGTCGGGCCGCCCCCGCCCCCCACCCGCCCCGCATCGCGGCCCCGCTCGCTCTTCCCCTTTCATCTCTGCCCATCTCCACTCATCATCCCTTTTCTATTTTTAGCCGGTAGACTTAGGCCTTGGCGCCAGGCCGTTTAAGACCTGTCAAAGTCCTTCATATTTCCCTCATGTCACATGGACCTTTCGCTCCCTTCCCCGCGCCATGCGAGGGCCGTAATTTGGATCCGTGAGCTGGTGAGCAAATGCAATTTGCTCTTCTCCATCGCTGTGTTGTCTCCGTGACCCCAGCCAGCAGGACGGCTGGTGTCCTGTCCGGGGCACTTACACAAATTGCGGGTGATTGATGAAAAATAACAATTCTCACAAGCAGCCGGGCCTCCGCCTTCCCCTCCTCCCGGCTCCACCGGGCTTCGGCGGCCCCGCGCCCCGGGGAGCGCTCGCCCCCGACGGGGTGCACCGGCCGCGGAAGGGGCTCCAGGAGAAAGGGATTCTCTTGTGCCCAGGGCGAGCCGCCGGGCCCCCCGTTCCCGGCGGTGATGCCATGGCCAGAGGAGATCCCCGGACTCTTGGGGAGGGCGGCCCGGCTGCTCACACCTTCCCAAGCTGGGGGATTCGAAGGGGGGTGGAAACAGGAGGGAGGGAGACGGTGCCACAGGGCTCCACGATCCTTCCCCGGGAGCAGCCGGACAGACAGACCTGGGGATGTCAGAGACGCCCCGAGCGAAGCCGCAGGTGGGAGGTGGGGGAGCTCCCTCCGTCCCAAAGGGGACCGGGTCCTCGCGGGACTCGGTGGCCCCTCCAGCCCCGGGGTGCATCCCCCGGTCCGACCCGGCCCTGCAGCCTCAGCTGGACCGTGGGGCAGGCGGGGAGAAGGCGAGGAGCGGCCCCAGCAGCTTCCTCGGCCCCTCTTCTCCGCTCCACCTAGAGAGGAAAAGAACCCCACGTGTGACGAAACTGTCCTCGTTTGATCTCACCCACCCGCGCCCAGGACACCCCTCCTCCGCTTTCCTTCTCCGGGGCGCCGCATCTCCCCTCACACCCCTCGGCGGTGTGGGAATCCCCTTATCCCCGGGAGATCCCGGGAAAACGACTCTGCCCCCCTCCGTGCTCCGGTGCCCGCTGGAGGGGACGGGGAGGGGCCGCCGGGCACCGGGGCCCGGCTGATGCCCTTTTATCGACAGCCGCCGAGAGCGATGCTCCATCTGACACCGCCACCCTCCTTTTCCTCCCGCTGCGCGGCCGCGGAGCTGCGCGCCCCTTCCGTGCGCAGGGAACCCCGCGGAGCCCCGCCAGCGCGGCAGCCCCCGGGCCGCCCCCCCATCCGAGATCCCCCTGCCCTCAGACTGTTTAGATTTCTCTCCAGCTTTAAAGAAAATATTTCCAGTAATCCAGATTTCTGGAAAATAACAACATGCGGGGAGACGCAGACACAAACGCCGCTGAAGTTTATCCAGAGTTTGAACAATTTATAAACACATTTCCCAGCCTGTTTGGCAGGGCGGGCGGCGAGTGACCCCGGCCCGGCCGGGAGGAGACACACGCATCCTCCATCCCCCCGTTACTCCGCGCCGCTTTGAGCTGCGAGCCTGCTCAGCCCTGCGCTTAATTGAATTTTCAATTATTTTATTATTTCTTTTAGTCATGGAGCCCTCTCCCTGCGCGGGGGCGGAGTGACCCCCTCCAGCCCCGCGCCCCCCGGCGCTCTCCACGTCGGGGCGCGGCACCGAGCCCGCACCGAGCCCGCTGCCTTAAAAGGAGACGGGAGCCCCGGTCCGGGCCGTGCCAGAGCGGGGGGACCCACCTGGAACCCGGGCTGGCACCGAGGATCGGGATGGGAACGGGTGCGAGGATGGGGATGGAGGGGCGCGGTGGGGGATCATGCAAATCCCTCTGTTTAAAAAACTTCCATTTGAGAAAGTGTGTCACATCCCGGCGCGGGCGCCTAATCCCGGGCTAATGGCATTATCGCCGCCTCATCGCCGTCATGGGATGGGGCAGGGGGCGAGCACCCCCCGCCCGCCGCCACGCGTGACCGCGGCTCGGTTCTGTGAGGAAACGGAGCCTCAGATCCGCCCCGCTCCGTCGGGGCGCTCCTTGTCCGGAGCCCGGGGTCGGTGTCGCTGCCTCTCCCGGGTCCCGTGGTTCCCCCTCGGAGGCTCTATCGATAACCGGAGTCCCGCTGTCCTCCCGCGTTCTCCGAGAGAAGCCGGACTCGGGGAGGGCGAGCCTGGGTTTGTCTCTTAAACCAAACAGCTCCAGCAAACGGCGTTATTTGATAAAACGGTGCTGTTGGGGTCCCTGCTCTGCTTCCTCTCTGGATTAACAGCGAGGATTTGGGGTGGTTCTGCTGCACGGTGCCTGGAGCAGCCGGGATGAGGTTGCCCGACTCCGGCAGCCTGAGACGTCCTGGAGGAACGGGGGAAAAGCGACAGAATCGGCGGTTCTGGGAGCAGAGAAAAAAAACCAGTGGGGGCTCCACACCCGGTGCAAGCTCCCCAGTCAAAAGCCCCCCTCTGGGAGGGGACCCTGCCTGTACCTGGGCAACAAAATCCTCGAGGACAGGGGACATCTCGGTTTCTCTCCTTTCTTAGTTCTATTTTTTGAACTGTTCCTGGTGGGTGCAGTCCCCTCCCATTGCCTCTGGAAGGGGGAAGGTGCAGGGTAGCCCCCAGCCCCACGAGGGTCACTCAGCCCTCCTGGTCCCCAGTTCCCCTTGAATCCCCAGAAACCCTTCTCTCCCTGTTTGGGGCCAGGAGTTTGGCAGAAGTTACAGGATCAAAGGAAGGATGAGTGAGCCGGCCCTGTGTGGGCAGAGCCGACAGGGTCTCACATCTTGGCCTGTTTGCTTCAGACGGGATCTGGGAACTTGTCTGGAATCACATCTAAAGCAGGATCTGACGCCGCTGTTCCCACGTCACGTGAGTTGTGGTTTTGGTCTAGGTTTGACTTTTAGAATTGCAGAAAATCACTGTCTCGTGTTTATAGGAGGGAGCATTGCACAGGCGAGAGAATAAAGACAGCCAGAATAAATCATGAGGTGATCCTGGGCAGGAATAACACTTTTCATTGCACCTGTCCCTTTCCTGGGGGTTTCACCGTGGACAAATTTGACGTATACCAGCACTGCATGGAAGGGCCAACTCTGATAATCTTTATTTACGTTTCCTGCAAACCCCAGTGCTCCTCCAAACCACTCTGTGCAGGCAGGACAGGCTCTTCCCATCTTTCAGTTCTTGAATCCAGTCTGGAAATTCAAACTGCTCTGGGGCAAGGCCTCATCTCAGCCCCAGATCCAGCACCATTCCCAGGCACCTCTGCATTGCACTTAATTTTCTCGTTGCCCAGTTTTTTCCTCAGTTCTCAGTAAGTGCTGGGCTCTTGCACTGACCATCCTGGGGAATTTGGGGGTCTTGGCATGGGCACACAACACACTGAAAGCTGCCACCCTCAAGCCCCTCTTTTCCAGCCTCCTCCAGCCCACAGGAGCTCTGCAGCGCTGGCAGATTGCTCTCCAGGGCGTGTTTTCCATGGATACCTCAACGGAGGCAGCACCAAATAACAAGTAAATAACAGCCCCGACGCCGGGCCGCCGGCACAAAGCAAGCAATTGCCCTTCACGCAGGTCACTAATCTCTTGACACATGGTCTTTGAGACCTGGGCCACGGGGAGGGAGGCTGAAAGGGAAGAAAAGATAGTGGGGACAATGGCGGGGCCGCCGGCTGGCTAATAACCCTTCTCGCAGCTTTGTCTGGGTACACTCAAAGTGACGCTGGGATCAATTCATCTCTGCTGAAAAAACCACGCTCCTGCCCCCGCCGTGGTGCCCGGGAGGGTCCCGACTCACCGGGCTAAATGCAAAGCTTGAGTTGCTGCAGGTATTAATAGCCCCCATTTTGTAGCCAGCAGTAATTCCCGCCTGTGTTTTCCCCTCCACGCTGAAAACAAACCCTTCGCTTGATCCGTTTGTCCTCTTCAGTTGCCATCTGTCTTCCATCCTTCAAATCTCACCTTAAAAACAGTGCCTCTTGAGCAAATCCTCCCCGCCAGCCCCGCGTGCCGTCTCGCCCGGCGCAGGCCTGACACTACAAGCGCTCATTGAAGTGAAGGGGATTTGAGAGCGCACAGGACACGGCGGGATTAAGGCCACAGATTGTGCTCCCCGGGCTGCAGCTCTGCCTGCCTGGAGCTCTGCTCCCTCCCCTTTGAGGTGGCCAGGGAGTGGGCATCCCCATTCCTCTGCCTTTCAGGTGCTGGTGGGATGAAGGGAAGCACCTGAGCCGGGCTCCCCGGATGCCTCCAGGTCCTTTCCTCTGCAGATGGAAGTGGAGAGGTCACGCCCTGTGCACGGGTGAGGAGGCACAGGAGGTTTCACACACGGGGCTGCTGTTTGCACAGATGTGCAGGTGCTGTCTCACCTCATCCCATGGATCCCATCCCATCCCATGGATCCCATCCCATCCCATCCCATCCCATCCCATCCCATCCCATCCCATCCCTTGTCCCCCACCACCCAGGGGCAGCCTCTGCAGGGCGGCCCCGGCAGAGCCGTGAATCACACGCACATCAAAGCGCCGGCAGCGGAGCACTCACAGCCCCGGCAGCCGCTCCGAGAGGACAGTGCCTGTGCAGATGTTCAGCAGCAGCTTTTTGCAATTACAGAGAGCAGCAGAATTTGCCAGAAAAGCCAGGGGAAGGAAGGGAAAGAGTCCTGGCCAGTGGAGGGCCGGAGCAAAGAGCCCACACATCCCTTGAAGCTTCAGACCAGCAGCACATCACCAATTCCCTCCATTTCAGCCCCAGTATCACATTGCATTACCTCACACTCCCCCTCCAGCCCTTGCTGTGGTGGGGGTCACCTGCTCCCACCAAAATCTTGGTCTTCTTTAGGAAAACCCTTCCTTGCTGGGCTTCAGGGGCATAAAGAGGAGCTCAGACTTCTGATCCAAGCCTTTGGAGCTGGTGAGATTCCCCCTGGAAAATAAACCCACACGACATCAAAGCTGATCCTGTGACCCACAGCAGGGTGACACATGGTGTTTTTTGGTTGAGCCTGGAAAGGGCAGCCCTGATCCTGCCCAGTTCCCACAGACACCGTGGACTACCAGGAGCAGGAGTCTCATAGTCCAGTCAGTCACCCGGGCAGGACAATGGCATCACTCCCACATGACAGCTGGACTTTCCCCTTTCGACAGCAAAAAGAGCAAAATTCAATGTCCCTTGAGAGGTGGCTGCAGTGTGGGCACCCTGGGTGGGAGGAGAGGCAGTGGGACGTGCCCGGTCTTTCCATTGGGAGCCATGGAATGGGTGCAAGGTGGGATGGGGAGCAGGGTACAGGGCCAGCTCCTCAGCCCGGGCTGCAGGTGCTTTCTCTGGTTTACTGCTTGAATGAAGCTGCTGCTCTGAATGTGGTTTGTAACCTCCAGTCCCCAGCAGACCCTTGCCAAAGTCCTCTCCCCAGGTTGCCCAGGAAGGAATGAGCTCCTCCACCATTCCCAGTTCCCACCCTGCCACCTACAGCTCATCCCAGGAGAGTCTCCTCCTCCTTGGGGGATGCAGGGACACTGAGCTCCCTCCAGAACACATCAGGGCACCCCTGCTCCCATAACCTCACTTTTAAAGTGAAAATACAATAGTTTCTTTGCCCATGCTTCCCATGGCCCCACGAGCTGACATTTCCCACCTCTCCAGAGAAGGTTCCAGAGGGAGAGGAGCTGGATGGGAGTGGGATTAATGCCCAGCTGGCACCGGGCTGCCACACGGGCAGTGGCACCACCTTTTATTAATGTCCTATAATAATATTGTAAATACTCACTGGGAAATAATTATATCCTATAAAAGAAGCAGCAGCCTGTGGTTTGAGCCAGGACCAGTTCACAACACTTGTTTTAAAGAGATGTTTCATTTATAGATTAGATTTTAACCTGACAAACTTTTAACATTGTATTAAATTAGAAATTAACTTTGTATGACTGCTCACCGTATAATTGACCCACCGATAGGCTGAGTGCTAGGGAATATTTCAGATACCTTTCAGACAGCAAAGTTCCCAAGAAAATTCAGAGCCTCCTCCTTGATCTATACCAGGGCTTTGCTATTCATTAGTATTTATGATCAGGTGGCAGGAATGCTTTCCACGGAGGGGAGCAGCATCCCTGCACTGTGATGGAGGGAAGGAGATGGAGGTGACAGGGAATGCTGCAAGCCCCTGACCCTGCTGTCAGTGTTTTAGCGTAATTTCCTGCAGCAGAAATTCCCAAGAAAGGCAAAAATTCAGCCTGGGAACTCACTGACAGATGCACAGCTTCAAATTACATCTGGGCCCAGGGAGGGATGGGTGGCAATTGATGGGACAGAGTCGATGCCCAGGCACAGCCAGGAATGGCCGCGTGTCCCCAAGGCCAGGGGGACATGTGGCACGTCCAGCAGTGCCCCTGGACAGGATGGGGGTGGCCTGGGCAGAGCTGGAGGAGCTGGGTGCAGCCAGGGGACAGCCAGGGGTGCCCCTGCCATGCCCTGTCCAGCTCCGGCGCTGGTGACACCCCGCCGTGTCCTGCCCTTTGCTCTCACCGGGGTAAAGGCATTTTGTGGGATAATTGAAACCTGTCCCCAGCACGTGCCGGAGGCGGGGGCCGAGCGGGGACAAACCCGGTGACAATCAGCCACAGGAGGTCTCACGCTGCTGGGCTGGGAGGACTCTCGAGTAGGAGCCCAAATTTATACTTGAATTCAATGAATGCCATGGGACAGCGAGAGACCGAAGAGCCCCTGTGCCACTGTTTGCCACCGCGGGGACAGAGGGGATGCTGTGCCCGGCTGTGCGGGGCACGGACAGCTGAGGGGCACAGCTGAAGCTTCTTGGCTCTTCCCAGTTCTGTTCCCAGCAGCTCTGTCCCTACACTCGGGGAGCCGAGACCTCGGAGAGGGGCTGCTGCCGTCCCCGGGACAGGAGCTGCCGCAGACAAATGCTTGTCCCGGTGCCTTTTCCATCTGTGAAACAGGCCAAGCAGTGGATTCAATTATTTTTTTTTTCCTAGCACACAAGCCACTAATCATTTATTGCATTAAACCCCCCCCCGCCTCGTCTCCACGACTTTTGTTCCCGTTTTATCCAATTAAAACTCAGGGTAAAAAAAGAAAAGTTTCGTTTTCTCCTTTTTTTGCAATCACAAAGACCCGATCTCAGCCCCATTGACTCGCTAATTGTAAGCACTCAAATGGTTGGGTTTAAAGTTACACTTAGCAGCTGTGAAACATTAGGGTGAAGTGATTACAACCTACTGGAGGATACCGAACATTTTTACAATATCTCAGGAGCATAAGGGAAAGACAACAGGAAATGGCGCAAACTTTCCTACCCTGCACAGCAACAAGCCAGAGCAAAGGAGTGAGAAAATAAATGCAGAGACGTGGCGCAGACGTGGTTTGGATCCTCAAAAAATTACCAAGGAAGCGCTGGTGAGAGCACCATGGATTTACCCCCTCGCCTGGGCGCTCAGAGAGGATGGGGAGCAGCGTTCAGGGATTTCACAGCTGCACTTTGCAGCAAAACTCTGCTCTGGGCTCTCTGCTGAGGAAAGAGGATGGAAATCCTGGCAGTATTTTGCCAGTCCATTGCCTTCTGCCAGCCTCGTCCCCAGCAAACGCTCTGGGTCTGGGGAACGCTGCTCAGGGCAGGACAAAGCAGAGTCTGTCCCTTCAGAGGGATGGGGACAGGATGGGGTTTGCCTGGGCTGGGGCTCAGCATCCCCAGCAAAGCCAGCAGATCCTGAGCTCCACGTGCTCTGCAAAGCACCAAGAAACCCTGATGGTTACACCCAGGCCCTGGGCTGGTCCTGAGATTT
This sequence comes from Falcunculus frontatus, assembly GCA_013398115.1. NCBI lineage: Eukaryota > Metazoa > Chordata > Aves > Passeriformes > Falcunculus > Falcunculus frontatus. The sequence continues at coordinate 410,902 of VZRV01008886.1, forward strand.
GATTTCATTCGAACTCCAAGCTGTCACATTCGGAGAACCTTTGAGTTCCCACTCCTTTTCGAGCAGCCCAACATCCCCCTCCCATGATTTAAGCCCGCTACACACGTGTGTTTATTACAGAAACCAGGGTAGGATAAGAAAGCAGTATTTCATGTTAATTCATGAAATCTGAACTCAACTTTTAATAGAAGAGCCCCACTTTATGCCCAGAGTGATATACAGTCCGCCCCGCTTTAAATGAGACGTTTTGCCTTTTGAACTCAGCAGGAGCCCTCTGCTTACGACTACTGGAAACAGTTTAAAAACCTGCAAGTCCCCGTGTCTCTCGGGCTCTTTGGTTTATATCATGGCACAACATTCTTGCTGGGCTGCCAGCTGCTGTGCTTGAGAACCCGGAGTGTCAGAAACTCACCTGGAGAATTTCCACAGCGGCGGGAGCCGCTCACCCGAAATCCTGCAAAGAGCGTGAGTGAGCCTCTGGTTATTTTTAAGTGGGGCTTGGATCCAGCCCCTAGACTGAAAACCCAGTTGTGTCAAAGTCAGGGGCAAACCTCCCTTAAGAGCAGCTTCCAGACTCATCAAGGAATAGAAATACTCCCTCCTGGCGCCTGAAAATGAGTTGTCATAGGGCTGCTGAGGTTGAGGAGGAGGAAAGGTCGTGTGGCACGAGAACAAGTGGCACCCAGGTGAAATGGGGGGCTTTTAGGGCCATGGGTGGGAGCAGGAGTGTGGTGTGAGTGAAGAACAGTGCAGGGATGTATTGCATCAAATAGAGTTATTGATGTATCAGACCCTATAGAGTTAATCTTGAACCAAATCCTATAAAATTATCATTAAATCAGATGTTACAGGCCTTAGAATTAGTGATAATTCAGACCCTATGGAGTTATCAGTGAATCAGATCCTATACAGTCATCACTGCAACACACTCAGTTTTCTCTGGCTCACAGAAGAGCTGGAACTCAGTGGTTATTCTGCTGGGTCATCTGTGAAAGTATCAAATTAAAGTTAAATTAGCCACCTCATAGCAATGCTTATTTTTTTTTAGGCTCTAGGCTTTCTTAACAGTTTGGCTACGGGACTATTGACAGCAGGGAATTTAGGACATTCTTTTCAATGAACCAGACTGAAAATATTTTGGTACAGCCCCAGTTTGTAGGGTTTTTTTGAATCTCTTCCCCCCCCCCCACTTTAAACAAAACATCCTGATTCAAAGGAGCTTCTTGCAGACTGGGAATTTCCACATGGCCATATTGCAGCACTTATAAAAAGTGATTTAATGCCTGCCAACAACAAATACATTTGCAATGACACCACTGTGTGTTATGTGCTATCCTACTTTGTGTGCTCAGTCAGAACCAGCCAGGCTGTCCCAGGCAGGAGGGAGAAGAGCCTCCTTCCTTCCTCTGCGAGAACTTTGTCCCTTACCCCGCTCCTTGGAAAGCCGGAAAGGAAACAAGCATCACGGTGACAACACAATCCCTTCTGTATGTGTTAATCTGGATTTTGTTTGAACTTTTGGAGCTGACCTTGGCTTGAACTGTGTGAAAAACCCTGACTGGTGTGGACTGACTTGACCCTGCGGTCCCATTTGTCCGCGGTGCCAGTCCTGCCCTCAACCCCGTACTTCAAGCCTTTATTTTACAGACAAAAAGGAACATAACATTACAGCAGATATAGCCAGCGGGCCAGAGCTGCAAGTACTTACTTAGAGGCAAAACTCTCCTCTGATTTTATCCCAAGGAAGTTATTTTTTTGCTTGAGAAGAGACTGACTGAAAACCAAGCAAGAAACTGAAATTATTGCTGTAAACTCTCGCTTTTTATTAGCGGTTTCCAAGCCTGGAGAAAACAAAACCTTCTGAGTGGCTGTGTTACAGTTAAAAGCAAAAAAAAAAATACCCAAACTGAGCCCAAGACTGAACTGGGTGTTTGGGGATGGAGTAGGAAGAGGGTGGTTGGTTCTGCATCCCTTGGTGTGGCTGGCTGGAGCTGTAAGATTTGTGGGTTTAGATAGTTTCCTCTCCCTGCCATGACTCAAATGGCTTCTATTAAAAACAAGTAGTGGGAAGGAAATTTCATAAGCTGACAGTCCCATCTCACTCTGCTTCTAGACACAAGTTGGCTGAGATGTAGGAATTCGTGTGGTTATGATGTGTGAGCCCAGGACTGTTTTATCAGCAGGGTTATGCAGTGCTAGTTCTGACTGTGCACGTTCACAAGGCTGCAGAGGTTCAGGCTGCTCTGCAAAGCCTCTGATCCATGGTCCTACAACAGCGTGGATGGAAGTGGGTGCCTCTGCTTCCAGCACCTGCTCCTTGTCCCACTGAAATCAGTGGGATGAAGAAGCAGGGCCCCAACCAAAGCAGGGAGCTGGGTGTTGGTTTGCAGAGGTGCCAAGAGGGTGCAAGGCACATCATTTAAATACCTCGTTTTTAAAAATCCTGCCTGTGCACACGAGGACAAGGAAATGGGGAGGCAAAACCATGCTGGACCGGCTGCATAACAGCCACTGATGGCTTTAATTAAAGCCCTCAAGTCAGTAAATACGTACAGAGTCTGGTCCAGGGAGATACACAAAGCCCACAGTCAGTTCAGTAACACTCCATGAACATTGCCATTTAAGCAGTTTCTTGTTTAACTTAGATTTATTCAATGACACATGCATTTCTGGACAGATATCTGAGTTCCAATGAACAACTTTTATAACCAAATATGAGAAATCCGTGACTGCAGTTAGTCAATTAAGTACAATTCTAAAATACATGACTAGAAGAAAACCGGAGCAAGAGAGAGAATTCTTCCAAAGAAAAAAAGAAACATTTCCATTTGTAATACTCCTGGCATCGATGAGTATCAGAAGGGAAGAAGGGCAGCAAGGAGATGCGACGAGGAAGGAATAACATCATCAACCCTGTCCACAGAAAGTCCTCCAGTTTCCAGTCTCTCCAGTTCATCCATCAATGCTCAGCACTTTCACCAACGGCGAGAGCTCCTCTGAGTTACGGAGATTCATCTCCCAGCACGAAAAAAGCAGAGAAACCAAGCTGTGAAACCATGTGCTTGACCCAAGATGGCTTAGGAATATTTCTCCTCACCCAACCTCTTCCTGAAGAGAGCGAGAAAAGAAGCCACAGAGCTACCAGGGCTGAAGATGGAGCCTCTTCATACTGCACAGGAACACAGAGTCAAGATTTCATGAGTATGTTTCAGGAAGGTTTGAGAGTCGTCGATATTCATCAGGGTAACGAGAACCATCCCGTGCCTCCGGGAGCTGGCAGGTGACAGGCACAGCAGGATTGTTTGGGGGAGAGGCTGCTCGTTACCCTGCCTGGATCCCTCCCTGCTGGGTGGCTCGTTTAGGGGAATCCCGTGGGGAACAGGCTCAGGGGCTGGTTCTCGTTAGTCGGGAGGGGCGATCGGTAGCCGTCGAAGTTGCGGGGGATGCTGCCGCTGGTGGAGCCAGAGCTGTTACTGAGTGTCTCTATGCTTCCCTCTCGCTGAAGCTCTGCAAGGGAGAGAGAGAGAGCAGGTCCTGGTTAGTGTTTGGGAGAAACCCCCAGTGGTGTTAGACAGATGCTTTACTGACAAATCCCTCTGCTGTTGCATTGCTCTAACGTTTGCTCATTGTCCTTCTTTTCTGGGCTGATTTGGGAGTCGCTCCCGAGGAATGCCAGCTCCTGGTTCTGCTTCTCTCCAGCTGGGCTCACGGCTCAGCTGAGCCAAAGATGGAGATGCTACCTGCTGCCCTTCCCTGGGGTCGAGGCTGCTGACTCAGGACATGACAGGACTCGATAGGGGGGATCTCACGGCTGAACTGAGCAGGGCACGAAGGGGACAGGGGCAGATGATGGAAAATCTTCCCTCCCAACGATGCTGGGAAGGGGGATTGGCAGAGTGTGCACCAGCAGTGCATAACCACTGCCATTCCCCACCTTGGGAACACCACGGACTTCCCACAGCCCTTTATCCTGCCCAAATGGACATAAGTAACTGCTTTTTCAAGTCAAAGAGAAAATATCCCCTTTCCTCAGCTGAGCCTCAAAGCAAAAGAGAAAGCAGCCCGGCTGTGGCTCTCCCTCTCCTGGTCACACCCATCCAGACATCTCCCCTCTCTGACCTCCCAAAGCCTTTAGTGCTCCCTAATCTGCAAACAGGAGGATTTTTGGTGTGCAGGGCACCGTTTCCAGCCGTGGCCTCTCTGTGAGCCACTTGAACCCTGCAGTTGAGTCGGTGGCCACGTGCAGCATCCCCCCAGCAGCACTCAGCGGTGGCAGCAGGGACACGAGGCAGAGCCCCAGGGATGGCACAGGAGTCCTCCCTGTCACAGAGTGACAGTGGTGACAGGATCCAACAAATATTCTGGGGAGTTGTGATGTGTGACCCCGAGCACGGCTTTGTCCGTGCAGCCTGGGCTGGAGGGGATGGGGTGGGGACAGGAGTTTTGGGCAAATTCCTCTGCTGCCAAGGGGGAAAGAGGACCTGAAGGGGCTCCAGGAGAGCTGGAGAAGGACTTTTTATAAGGGTGTAGAGTGACAGGACAAGGAGGAATGGCTTTAAATTGGAAGAGAGGTTTAGATGGGATACTGGAAAGAATTGTTCCCTGTGAGGGTGGGAGGCCCTGGCACAGGGGGCCCATAGAATCTGTGGCTGCCCCATCCCTGGAAATGTTCAAGGTCAGGTTGGATGGGGCTGGGAGCAACCTGGGATAGTGGAAGGTGTCCCTGCCATGGCAGGGGGTGGGATGAGATGGGCAGAAAGGTCCCTTCCAACCCAAACCTTTCTCTGGTTCTATATAAGACTTTGCTGGGGTGGAAAGGAACCGCAGGGGCTGGAGGAGCAGCGCCTGCTCTGCTCTTTGCTAAATATTCCTGCACCTCCACCACTTCCACTGCCTCACCTGGGATATTCAACCTCCTGTAAACACCTTTGGCTGCAGTGGGACTCCGTGATAAGAACAGTTCTACACACAAAGTATAGGGAACAGCAAAAAATCAGCTTTTCCCTAAAACAAAAAGCATCCCACCCCAGCATCCTCTGGCACTGCCCTGCTCCCCTCAGCACCTGGGCACTGCAGGGCCAGCAGCCAGACGAGCACACACCTAGCAGTGAGGGCTGTGGGATTTAATCCCTCATCCTGGAGGTAACCTGCAACGGAGATAATCTGCCCAGGATACAAGGAAAACAAATCAGCAGGAAGCTGATCACCCCGAAAGCAACGCTGGTAATGACCTCAGCTGTATTCATCACCATTTCTTGCCAGTATTTGGTGAAAGAATGTCCATGTCTAAACCTCTTCATTTTCCTCACATCCTTACTCTCCCAAGAGTCCAGGAAGTAAAAACAGTAATTTAAATCAGAAATGAGTGGCGTATCCCACACTAATACTGTGCTTATCCTGTCTGATTTGGGGCTTTTATCTCCCTCAGCACACAGCTGGCTTTGCTTAAAGGTCCCACGTCAGAGCTGGGGGCACTGGGCAGCATCACTGGGCTCCCCCAAACCCCGGCGTGGCTCCTCCCAGGTGATTCCGCTCTCTTTTCCAGCTATAATTGATTTCCAGGCAAAGTGTTTCCAGCAAAACAAGGGAGAGGGACAGAGAGAGGAGTTTTGTTTTCCTGTGGCTCCTGCGTGGCTGTTCCTGCCCCTGGGGGCCGAGCTCCTGCCTGTCCCTTGGTGCCTGCTGTGGGATCGTGTGCCCCGTCCGGGTGGGATTTGGGGAGATCCGGGCTCTTCTGGGGTGTGCAGCATTTCTGCAGCAGGCAGCTCCTGTCACCTCTGCGGGGGCCTGCCAGGGGGTGGCACTGCAGAGACTGATGCCAGCCAGGGAAAAAGCAGGGACCAGAAATCAGGGATGCAGAGCAGTGGGCACAGGGCTTGGATGAGTCCTGTCCTGGCTGCATCCCACAGCTCTGAGCGTGGCTGTCCTGAGCTCCCCTCGCTGCTGCCAGGCAGGAAAACCTGACAATTCCTGACGGGCAGGGACAAAACACAGGGTACAGGAGGTGCAGAGGCTCTGGAGGGACTGGAGGGGATTCTCCAGCTTAATCTAGGAACTCCCAGAACCAAGCTGCCATCCATGGGCACACATTCCCCATGGAATGTGCTCCCAAACAGCCCAGCTCGCTCTGGAACTAATTACCCAGCCAGGCAGACGAGCAGTGCGTGCTGATACCCGAGGAAGCCCTGTAAAAGTGCCGAGGCTGCTGCTGTGCTCAGGAAATTGGGCTCTTGCCCTCACCCCGGGCCGGCTCTGGAGCACGGCTGGGTCACACGAGGGGGGCAATTAGCCATTACATGGTCACCAGGGGCTACCTGCCCACACGGCTGACCCCCAGCACCACAGGCAGCACATCAGCCTGAGTTTCCCCAAATTGCTCTGTTTCATTAATAAAAAAGAAATTAACAAAAAATCCAGCGTGTTCTATTATTCTTCCTCCCAGCCCTTAGAGCAGACCAGGGCATGGCAGAGGAACTTCAGTGCCATTCCCATGGGAAGCTCGGACAAGAGTGGGAATGGCTCCATGACATGGGGACACCCTTCCTGTTACTGAGTGAAAACTGGAGGGCAATTTTCTCATAGAGCCAGTGCCTGGACAGACCAAATAAGTGCAGAAGGAGCTGCATGGGGGGGCTGTTGGTATCAGGAGAGGCAGGTCCCTAAAGCCACCCCAGGAGGGGACAGCTGAGCCCCTGTGGCACAGCTGAAGGAGCTGAAACACTTCCCACTCTAAAAAGTCACATCACACAACCGCTCAGCCCACTGATGTCCTCCGTACTGGGAACACGCTGAAAAACACAAAATAGGAGCAAACCCCCACGGAAAGATGGGACTGGGGGGCAGCAGAGGCCAGAGCAGCAGGATCAGGGATCAGCAGCACTCGAGCAGAGCAGGACAGGGCTGCCCAGGCAGTGATTCCCTTCATTCTGGTGGAGTTACGCCAGGAATGGACTTGGCCCCAGCAAGTCTGAGGGTTATTGTATCTGCATTCCCCCATGCATACACTGTCGAGATGTATTAACTTCCTTAAATGTACCAGTAAAACAACCTCTTATGATACACTTTAATGAACTTGTACAGTAGCCAACAAATTGTGCATCATATAAAACCCATTCGGCCTTATAGACTCTCTGGCTATTTTGTAATAACTGCAATTTGCTTCTGCTGAAGCAAGATAACCAGGGTTGAGAAGTCAGGCTTTGCAGAAACCTAAATATTTGATTTGGGGGGGGGGGGGGTGGGAGAAGGAAGAAAGGGGCCTCTGGGAGCTATTTATGGGGTCAAAATAACATGAGACCTGCTCTTCTTGTAGCGTTTCCACCATCAAGGAAATGAAATACTGTGAGAAGACCAGCACTTGCATTATTTTGGCCCCATAAATGGCTCCCTGAGGCTTTCAGAAGCCCGTGAAAAACAAACACAAATACAAATAAATGCTAATACTGGAAACGTAAATACTAAAACCTGCCCATGTCCCCGGAGGAAACGACTCACAAAGTCCTGCCTGCCCTAAAAAAAAAAAGGAAAAAAAGACGAAGGAGCTGGAACATCTGCTGAAGCCATGAGGAGAAAGTCACTTCAGGGGAGCTGGGAACAGCCCTGCCTGCGCTTTTGACAGTAACAGTAATGGGCACTGCTGGCATCACCCAGGGTCCCAGAGTAACGGGATTTTCAGGGCACGCACACGCTTTCCACCGTGGTGGAGGCAGCAGCAGCAAAAATCCTCGTGGCTGCTGGCATGGGATGGTGAGTGGCCATCCTGAGTCCCTGGCCCACCCCAGGGCAGCCATCCCCTCTCACGGCACAGCCCCAGGCCTGCAGGGACACTGGGACAGCACTGGGGCATTCGAGGATGCCAGAGGAGCTGGGAGCAGATGCTGGCTGCTCCCTGCTTGGCATCGCTGCCAGCGGGCTGCCCGCAGCCCTCCTGTGGCGTGGACGGCGTTCCACGAGGAACTGAAAACGAAACCTCCCAGGAAACATTTCTTCCTGCTGATATTCCCAACTGCCATGCCACGGCCAGGCTGTCCTGTCCCTTGTTCCTCTGCCCGATCCACGCTGCTCTCTCTGAGCTGGCTGCCAAGGTGGAGGGAGGAGGAGGAGGAGGAAGAGGAGGAGGAGCTGCTCCAGGGACAGCCCGGGGTCGGCAGGTCTGGGGGAGTGGTGCTGCTCAGGGTCCTGCGGGGTGGCTGCACCCTCTGTTCCAGAAAGCTCCAGGAACTGCCAAAGGTCCCCATCAAATCCAGAAAGGTACCAAGCCCTGCCAAGCCTAAATGTGAAACCATTTTATAGGGCACATTAATTCAATGCCTGAAGAAAATCTATATAGCCCTCTTTTGCCCGGAACACTCATAAATTATGCTGCCTTTCTTAGCCGTGCTCTCCTGTAGTGGTCCACTCGAAGCCCTGGTATCTCCTTTATGTCTACTCAAAAATCTCCTCTCCGGTGCATTATTCCTTCTAATGGTTTTTCCTTTCTCTCTGTTTGCCTTCCTCTCTTAAGCACAGTTTCAGAATATCCTCCCCAAACCATTTGCTGGAAGAGCCGACCCTTTCCTCTTACCTATGGAGGGGCTGCGGCGGAGCCGAGGCCGGGATAACTGATACAATGACAGCAGCCTGATGTGTCAGGGCAGCAGGGAAGCGGCAGCAATTCTGAATACAAGAATTATTCTTCATCATCTCAAACTGTCACAACACATTACCCTCAAAGCCGCAGCTCGCTGAAGGAGTGACCCTGGACTGAATGGGAGAGTGCTCGGGGAAAGAACTAATTGTAGCCTCTTTTCACACGTCAGTCACTTTTCACAGCACCAAGCCTTTCAAGCTCAACTAATGTCAAGTTCCCTTTTCCTTTTGCTGGGCTGAGTATTTCTGATTTTTAAGGAGGGCATTTTTAAAGGAACAAGGTCTCTGGTGAGGGATGAGGCCAGGGAGGGGAGGGAAGGAAGCGTCGGAGTGAGCACGCATCAGAAAGTCCATCAGACGCCCGAAGACTCGTTAGGAATTAGACAATTAACAAGTAGGAATGCAGGAAGTGGGGTAATGGCCAGCAGAGCTCGAATCTCCTTGATTTCATTTCTGTCATTCACAGCAATTATTTTGGGGAACTTTTCAGGCTCTGCCGTGCACTGAGGGGGCCACAAAGTCAGGAATGTACTCGGCCCCTTCCCGAAATGAGGATGTGGGACAGGCATTTTCCAGGGGTGGGGGAGAGACACAAGGTGCTGCTCACCAAACCCACCCCTCCCCACCCACGGGGGCTTCTGAATAAACAGCTAAAAGGCAAAAATTCAAGCCTCACTTTAAAATCAATGACAATTCCCTTCCTTTTGGAGGAGATTCCCTGCAGACAGGGCTCTGGGAATGCCAGCCTGGTCCATGACCCACACATAAGGGCCCTTCATACCTCCTTGGCTTTGACTGAAATCCCGACAGATTCTGTGCAAGGACTATTTTTTCACCCTTCCATTTACACAGTGCCCATCACGGGGGACTTGCAGAACTGACTGGGGCTTCCCGAGTGTTACTTATTAACTGTAATGAATAATAATTATGGAGCTTCTGCCATCTGGATTCTCACTCAAAAGGGCCCTATTTAAAGGGAACGCTAAAAGGCAATTTGTATTAACACAATGGAAGTCTTGAGGATCTCTTAAACTGTTTGTAATTTACACAACGCTCCCCAGTGAATGGGTGAGTTAAACATTTTAATTTCACTGATTGCTGCTGAAGGGAGCGGGATGCGCTCCCCAGGAGGAGCTCACACCGGCACTTGTACACGGAAACGCTGCATCTTTCAGGATTTAGACAACATCCCAAACTCTGCTGGATGCTTTTGGCACTGTTTCTGCAGGAACACTCGCTGTGAGCATCACCCCTGGTGCCCAGGGCAGCCTCTGCTGGGACACACGAGGTGGAGAAGAGCTCAAAAGCCGACTCAAGGTCGGAAACTGCACCAGGACGCAGAAATATCGGGATGCCTGGAAGTCACATCACTGCTACTGCACTTGGAGTTTTTTCTTGAGTATTTTCTCCTTTTTTTTTTTTTAATGAAATGCAATTATGCTAACGAGGGAGCTCTAATTATAATCCATCTCCAGCACCCTTGGCGGCTGCTTGGAGCAAGGGGCTCCAGCCCCGCTGGCAGTTCCAGGGACCCGCTGGCAGGGAGGGCACAGAGGGGCACTGCACCCCCGGGGGAACCTGTGCTTTTGGGTATTTGGATGAATAAAAATCGTTAATATTAAATTGCAGCGAAATGAAAGCACCAAGTCCTCATTAAAAATCTTAATTTTCCAAGCTGGTTTTAATTTGAGATGGCTGAAATTTCTGGGCAAATGCACGTTGCTCCTTTCCAAAGGGAACACAGGCAAAAATTCAGTTCCCAGTTTTATATATTGCTATGATTACAATTTAATCTTGTTATGATAATGTTTAAAAGTCAATTAAAGCTGCTCTCTGCCCCAAGCCTTGTGCCCGTTCACCTGCACCGACACCCAGCGCAGTGGGATCAACTTCCTGCCACGCTCTGGGTGGCTGTGACAGACCTGCTCCTCAGAAATGTTTATTTTTTCCTTTTTTTACAAACTCAGCAGTTCCATGAAACAGATTTTAAACTCTTTTCAAATGAGGAAATTAAAAAAAAATAAAATGATGGCATTTGAGCATTGAAAATCAATTCCTGCATTAGAACTGTCTCATCCTGTCACAACCTGAGAGATGTTGAGGCGCCACAAAAGCACCTCCATTAAATTTGCAAGTAAAGAAGACTGGGAAACACTGCCTGAGCAACTTGTGTGAAATCGGGACTCAGTGGCCTATGTAAAATATTAGTTACTGTCAAACCACCTTACAGTAACTCCAACGCTGAATCCACACAGAGTTGGCTCCTGCCATGCACTTGGAGATGAAACCTGGCATCTTGGAACAAAGGTGGCAGGATCCAGCAAGGAGATGGGGAGGTACAGGAGGCAGGAGAGATCCAGGGGAATGAAGACTGAGCCTTCTGAACATCAGAGTCCTTCTGAGACCCCAAATCTCATTTCTAGTGCCTGATTTCACTGTGGAGATGCCAAACAACTTAACACTTACAGAACAGGGAGGACACCTGAGCTCACAGAAATGTCTGGGTCTGCTTCAGGCACAAAGAGATCACTGAGAAAAGGACAAAACGTTTTCCTGCATGAACTTCTAAACAGGTTATTTACTCCTTTAGAAAGAGAACCCAGAAAGCTCCATGTGACTCCAGCCCATGGAGTGGGAGACCCAAGACTCTGGCATCTTGCCAGACTTGACTCTGAGCATTTTATGGAAGGTTAAAAGTGCACCAGATAAAGGACTGGCATTTAGAGGGAGAATATTCTTCAAGATAGGCACTTTCACAACGACTTCCAGTGCTTTTAAAAAATAATCTCAAGTTTCCTAGAGCTGTATATTTTTGTAAAGAGGTTTAGGATGTTTTCCTACATAAATGGCTCTTCAGAAGGATGAGCTGCTGATTTTAGCCAGCATGTGAAATTTCAAAAGCTATGACAGTCAGATAGAAAATCATTTCTGTAGCCCATCACATCCTGCAAGCCTACAGCTCCTTGTGCAAGATTCACAGATGAGGTTTTTCAATGAATATGCAGCGATGGTGGCTTGGGTTTAAAGGAATTCTCTCTTACCCCATCCTGAAAGTCTCACTATGCTGCTGCAACAAATTCCTGTAAGATATCCTATAAAGAATACACACTTTCCTGTGCCAGCCAGTGTGTGTAGACAAGTTTTTTAATGCATTTAGGCAGAACTATCTTGCATCTCCAGTTACGCAAGCAGCACATCTGTGTATATCAGACCAAAAGCATTTGCAGAGAAAACACTGTATTAAAATTCCTGGGTTTGGTCTCTCATTCCCAGGGTTATGGGAGTGCCTCGGATTGCTCAACACTGACCCCTCTGTCAGCCTCTGCTCCACGAAGGAAATTACAAATTCAAAGTAAAATGCATGTTTAAGACACCTACCACGTCCTGCACCCACTGAACTCTGGGGATATTGCTCAGACTCGTTGGAGGCAATGCTCCTATTCCTGGAATATTTTCTATCCAGAGCAGGTGTGGATCTGGGCATCCCCTTCCCTCCAGAGCTGGAGCCACTCGAGTCTCAGGACAGGGGGGTCCTGTCCCAGAGGTGGCTGCAGCAAAGACAGGGATGGCCAGGAGCCCTCAGGGAGTGCTGGGGGTCCCTCCTCATCCTCCTTGGGCTCAGCCAAACAATCCCAGCAAAAAAAAACTGGGTAAGGAAAAGCTGCCTGAAGGTCAAACCCACAAACCTGGTGATGACCTCAGGGTCTGGGCAGCGACTGCTGACACTCTGCATGAGAATTTCACACCTGACCCTCCAAATTTCAGCTCCTTTCCCATCTAAGACCTAATTCTATCCTCTCTGTGATGCCATCTCAGCACTGGGCCTCCTTAAAGCCTCTCAGGTAGGAAGAGAAGCCCTGGGGTGGACTCCAGGGCTCAGAGTGCCTCTGTGCATCTCACACATGTGCTCCCTGTGCTCCTGACACAAACATACTGCCAAACTCATTTTAAAAGTATAATATTACAAAGCAAAGTCGTTCTGGCACAACTTCTAGTACTTCTGACACAAAGTGGCCTTTCGGGCCAGTGAGAGGCTCTGGGCTGTTCCCCTGGTGCAGATTGATGCTGAGGAGGAAGCTAGACCAGACTGGAATTTGGGTTTGATTCAAAGGAAAAGTTAAAAAGTTTGGGGGGGAGCAGATGCTCAGCTGGTCCAAATCAGGGGAGTTTGGTTGAAGCTCACGAAATGATGTCACCACGGCCTCAGCCCTGTCTGCTCGTGTAAACAGTTCAAAGCTCTCGAGCTGGGAGAGCTCAGGTGGAGATCAGGACCAGAATCTCCTCCTCCCACTTCCCTGGCAGTAGTTCAGTGTCACTGAAGAACTCCAAACCCATCCAAATAATCCCAGTTCCGAATGCAATTTATTTAGTCTATTCACTCAATTATTTTAAAGATTATGTTGACATGGCTGCTTCGAGCAGACCAGTTTTGTAAACACAGCCCTAATTTTACAAAGCACTCGGAGCTCGCAGCCATTCCCTTAAAATCACAGCTCTACCTTGCCTGAGTATTAACCCAGCCTGGAAAAACAACACCTCACTCTCTTGCAGGGCTGCTTGAGGCTCTTAATACACTCTCTCTTATTTATACAGCTCCAAATTCTGATGTTAGACATAAATATGAAAGAGCCTTGATAAAAATGACATTCAAAGCTTAATTCATCCCTTTGTTAACGGAGCTGTTGAACGCAGAAATTCACATTTGTGCTCCTGAAACCAGCGGGCAGCTGGAAATAGTAAATTCAACATTTCTGCTTTTTGAAAGTCGTATTTTAAAAATTGTTCCAAGCATTGATTCTCTTACACTTCATCTTTGTAGCTGCACTCTCACAAACGTGTGGATGAGCTGCAGCTGGTGGAGGAGCTGGTGGAAGGTAACCCTGTGTGAAATCTGAAAGACCTAATGGCAAACCAAGGCATTCCTCTGGTCACATCCCCCAGAAAAGGCAATTTAAATCATCTCAGGCTGGGCAGATTCTGCCTTGGATTTGGGCACGTGGCAGTGAAGTTCACATCATTACCTGCTCCTCGTGTTGTGTTCTTCTGCAGACTTTTTGCTCATGTTTTGATGGGTGACCAGCCACATTTCCAAAAGATAAACCAAAAAGACAACGCAGTCCTGGCATGATATAATCAAAAGAGTTTTTTCCAAAGGGTGTGGATAAAAGTAGTCCTGAGTGGAGGCAAAAAAGCACCCCCAAATTTCAGATTAGGGATCTGTCCCTGCACAATTCACCTCCCACTGCTGCCTCCACGGCTGCAGGCGAGGGAAGGAGGCTGCAGGGTTCATTTGTCTCTTGATTTATGCTTCCCAATGTCATTTCCACCTGACAAGGTGGGAGCATCCAGTGGGAATAACTGTAGCTTGTGGGAATAGATGGGAGATGCCATCCGTGGGAATGCTGTGGAGAATTCCAGCACAGCCACATGTCCAAGCATCCTCCACAACACAGGGCATTGGAATCTTTTTAGAAAACTGCCACCATTTCCCTGCCACTCACCCCAACCAGGGCTCTCCATCCCCAGCCCTTCTGGCTCCTGGATCCCCTGTTATGCCACTGAGCTGGAGCAGAGGCAGCAGGGCAGGTCCTGGCTGCTGACCCTGGCAGCACCTTCCTGCCTGCAGCCTTCCCAGAAAAACATCTTTGGAAAGAGTCAGAGAAGTGATACTGACCCTTTGTCTTTCACAACACCATCGAGTTTTGGTGTAAACACAGAGTTCATGTGTTGGGCAGTTACTGAGAAAGTCACTGACCAAGGGAATAACAAATAAATACTAGAAACAAACAAATAAATAAAAGAAGATGGTGTTTTAGCTGTGGGGGGCTTTTTGGAAAAAGGCAGCAAGCAGTTCATGTCCTGAGGGGGACTCAGGGAGGTGACATTTGGGAGGCTCCAGCATCAGGAGCTCCCAAATTCAGGATCTTCCCACAACAGCAGAGAGTTGCTACTAAAATTCACCCCCTGTCTGCATGGAAAAATAATTCCCCCCTCCCCAGGATGCAGGACAGATTGAAGGGAAGCTGCTCCCTGCCTGTGGTGGGAAATGCCTTGGAAGGATCTCCGAGGCTTTCGGTGATGTCTGAGGAACACGGAGCAAAGCCAGAGAGCACCAAAGTGCTGCCACCTCAGTGAAGGGACAGCACTGAAAAGCAGAATAGAAGCAACAGGAGTGGGGGAAAAGCTATTTACCTTTTTCTAGCAGTTTTTACTCTTTTTATAAGTTACCTCTCGTGTTCCCAAGCACAAAACCACCAGATGTCATTTCAGAGGGCACCAGCAGGAACACAGAAAAAAGCAGCTGCTTTATGATCTTTTTGTCTTTATGTTTTCCCTCAACATCTTTTTCACTCTCTGTGAATGCACAGCTTTTACACAGCCCCGTTTTTACTGGAAGAAATCTCCCTTTTGGAGGCTCAGCTACCTGTATGAACNTTTTGGAAGAATCTCCCTTTTGGAGATTCTCCCTTTTGGAGGCTCAGCTACCTGTATGAACCTCTGCATGGGCCTGAACCCTTTCCCCTTTCATGGGGAAGCTGCAAACATGGTTTCTTAATATTCAAAATGCTTCCAACCAATTTGTCATTTCCCTTCCTCTTCATTTTTTTTGGGCAGTGGATGGTGCACACAATATTGAGCAATAATAACCAGAGGAGGATGAAAACTGCTGCAGCTTGAGAAGTGAGCTCAGGATATGATTCCTCCTCACCGGATGCCTGGAAGATGTCACTGAAATTCTCTCTCCCTTAGTGCAACCCGTGTGGAGCCAATATGAACTCCCAGCAAAGTGCTTAAAACCCCATTATTTATAATAACTGTTAAATGATGAGACATTGTTTACCCAGATCGCAAGATAAATTCTCACTTACAGAATGCTTGCCTGACCGTCCTGAACGTCATCTGGTTTTTATTTAAATGCAAAATGAAATTAGGCTCCCAATAACACAGCAGAAGAATTCAATAAGATGGGGCTTTTCACTTACAGTTTAATATTAACATTTTCCCATAAATGTTAATGAATAAAAGTCTACTGTTTTATGTATTATCCATGGTGGGGAGACAGCAGGCTAGGAATGGAAGGAAAGCTAATCTTTTCATACCACAAATTAGGATATATACTTCAAGGAGGACTAAGTGTTCCCAGCATTGCCAGGGACCTGGCCACAACCCTCCTTCCTCCAGGGGCAGCCACCGGAGCTGATTCTGTGGGGATGCTCCAGGGAGTCTCCACTGATCACTGAGATCCTCCCCCAGCCAAAATCCCCTTTGGGTTTGTTTCTCTTTTTCCCTGGCCCTCTCTTTCATCCTGACCATACCCCCTAAAGGCACACTATGAACATCAAACATCCAACACCATCACTGTCCAGCAAGGCCTGATGCTCTCAGACTCCACCACGGAGAGCAAGGCAGGGTTCTTGGGAAAACCAGGTGACTCTTTGTGGGATATTCTGTTAGAGAAAGGTGCAGGGGTGATGGGAGGTGAGGGCACAGCTGCAGGCCACAACACAAGGAGAGGGAACGATACAGCATCCAAAGGGAGAAGGACCTGGAGCTGGCAGAGGTGGCACTTTGGAGCTCCCCAAATGACCTGTGCCTGCTGTGCCAAAGCACCAGGAGCAGATCATGTGGTGGAAGAGGGGCTGAGAGGACTGGAAGCTGCAGGACCAGAGGGTTGGCTCACACTGGAACGTTGGCTTTGGCTCTTGACTTTCCATTTACTGCAGAGACTTTGCTGTGTTGATGTGGATTTTGCTGTTTGGTGACTCATCCTTCATCCTACCTCTCTAATAAGTGTTCATTTAACAGTTGGACTGCTTAACAATTTATTGCACAAATGGGTTTCCATTCCACAGCCTCCTCTCCCATCTCCCCTGGAGAGGGCAATGCATAGTTTATGAGGGCTTTGTGACGGCCTGTGCTGCACATCCCAAAAATCAGCAAATACTCAATGGCTCTCTGGGGCTGCTGGGCTTGGGAGGAGGGACAGGAACTGTCTTGTCTTTATTCTGCCACCACCTCAGCAGCTGCAAGAGGTTTTGGCTCACAAAACAGCTGTAAAAATACCAGTCCTGGTTCGAATGCTGGGAGACGAGGGCTCTTATACTTACTGAGAGAGATATGCTTGCCATAAGTCATATCCTACACAAAAACACCATAGAAAGACTCCTAAAAGGAATGACAAGGTAATTATAGGAATTACAGATGGAAAAATCCTGTTGTCTCCTGCCCCCTTCCCAGTGTGGGACCTCTCGGTGTGGGGCAGGCTTCAGGCCTCGGACTTTTAAAGGGAAGATTTAATAAACACTGAGAAATATTTCTAAATATTTAGAAAACCCAAAATAACAGATTTCCAAGCCAAGCTGTACAAACAGAAAATGAATTTAGAAAACTTGTTAGAAACCCAACAGCTTTTGCGTGCACCAAAATATATCTGGGTAGCAGGGATCACCTCTTGGGCAGGATGCTGCAAGCAGAGCTGGGAGGATGCTCAGCCCTGGCTGCAATACCTACCATGGCTCTCCTCTTGTTCCCCCTGGAATCAACAGCAGAAGCCTCAGGGATGCAAACAGCTTCATGCTTTTAGGAGGGACTCAGCAGACAATCAAATGTAAGCAAAGCCAAGCCAGACAGGACAGAGCTTTGAATTTTCCTGTGAAATTCTGGAGTGCTGCAGTTAATTTGCTTAATCATTAGGACGGAAAAACCACAACCCCAAGCAAACAAAAAAAAACCCAACACAGCAACAAATCTCCTAGGAAAAAGGGAACTGTGTCTCTGTTCACTGCTTTTGAGACAAAGCACTGGAAGAAAAATGTCCAGTTCCAATAATGTCATAACCTGATTACAGCCTGACCAGAAGAGCTAAAACACTTGCAGAACAATGAGTAAGAAATTAAGTTTTAAATTGAGTGCTGGCCCTATCTCGTGTCACTTCTTTATATTCCAGTAGAAAGGACACTGCTGAGCTCATTTCATATCGAGCAGAGTGAGATGCCTGGATGCAGACACCATTTAGTCATCTCCTATATGTTCCTCCCCATTTCTTTCTCCGGGAGGAATGACAAATCCAGAAATGTGACTGCACTTTGTTTTATTATGATATTGATTTTTCCTGCCAAGGGAAAGTGCATTTATCCCCCAGGTCTGTGCGCTGGCAGGGAAGGGTTAACAAAATGTTTATCACAAAGCTGGCTTCAGAGTTGAAAGTAATGTGATCAGTAATGAATTTTGTGTTACATTAGGTTGTATAAATGGACAGACAAGCGCAGACAACAAGTGGCCAGGAGTCGGGGCTAATCTAATGATGTAAAAATAGAGACAGCACCAATTATACTTGGGGCCAGCTCAGAGCTCCTGCAGGGACTGCAAATGAATAGGTACAAATCAAATTACTGACTAATAGACGCACTACAAGAGAGGGCAGTCAATGCTAAATACATTAGGGCCTTGTGACCTCTCTGCTCTGAACAGCAGAATCCTAAATTTGACTTAAAAAAAAAAAATCAAAGAAACTCTTGTTCATTTAAGGAGAGCATCAGAACGATGTTATTTGTGAAATGACTTGAGACACTTTGATATTTTTTGGTTTGTCCCCCTATGGCCATGTTAGGTACATGACTCTTGGAAAGCTGAGAGAGGGTTTGCTTTTAGAACAAGGGAAAATACTCTTTGTGCAAAAGTTAAGACCTGATAACAATACAGTTATGTTACATACCAAAACATTTCAAAGCCATGTGCCTCTTTGTGGTGATGTTTTTTACTGCTACTTCACCGGCTGTGTCTGTATCAAAAATAAAATATTTCTTAAAAAAATGCCTTGATTTAACAAGAAGAAAAAGAAAAGGAATCTCCCCACACCACAATTGATAATAAGCAAATGCAGTTGATCAAGTTGTTATCAAATGGCAGAAAGTCAGAGTTGTCTTGTGGCAGCAGTGCTCCCCTTAGAACTTTTCTACAAACAGCAATGAACCTGAATTCATACCAGAAATATTCATGGTATCAGCACTCACACCCCCTCCCCCTTAAATAATGTATGACCTGGGAGAAATTCCAGTAAAAACTCCCAGGGCTGGTGGCAAGATTGGATTTGGAGACAAGGGAAATTACTGGGAAATTGAAAATGCCCTTGTTGGGCCTTCCAGAGCTGTGGGATGGGGCTGCTCAGGGACACCCTTGGACAGGAGAGAGCAAGAAACCCACACTGAAATGTTTGATACCCAAAATGTGTGCAAGGCCAGGGCTCCTCTTATCCAGCACTTCAGAAATGGTGGCTCCTAAAGAGCCTGAATTTTCTTTTCTTTTCAACCAGGCCCATCCAAAGAAACCTTTTGTAGGAAGAACTGCACTGAGCTCTCAGACTTATTGGAGGGGGTAATTTAATCTCTGACCCTGGGATGAATATTCTGAAAGTTCAAAGGCTGCTTTTAGCATCGATGTTATTTGATCCACCAGTGGGTTTGCTGCCCAAGCTGGTTTTGCACAGAACCTATGCAGAAATCTCCTGGCAGAAATGCTCTTCAGAGGGAAAATCATTTGCTCTGTGTTCCTACAGCCCATGTCTGAGTTAGGATAAAAAACCAACCGAGGAGAGAGAAGGGGAAAATTGCCTTGGAAAAATTAAAAGGAAGAGGAAGAAAGGAAGAAAGGGAAGAAGGGAGGGAGGGAAGGAGAGAGGGAGGGGAAGGTACCACTGAAAGCTCTGACTCAATAAAGGGCTAATCCTATTCCTGAAACTAAATGTACAGGTACATCTATGCCCAGGTGGCTGCTGATCTTTGAACACACCTTGTGAGCATGGATATTTTCTCCTCTGGAAAAAAGCCCAGGAAGGATGGTCCTTGCATGGAGCCATTGGCTTGCTCTCCTCCCTCCGCTTCCCACCTCAGCCAGGCACACCAGGAAACGTGTGACTTCCCTTCTCCAGCCCCCAAATTTCACAGGAAGATTTCAAAACCATCCCTCTGCAAGGCTCAAAGGTGTCCAGACTCAAGTTAGGCTCGGGCTGGTGTAACCACACAGCTTTGGCTGGGGACCAGGATCCAAAGTGCCTTCAGCCCCAATCCCGGGTTTCCTCCAGGCCATTCCCTAACAGCAAGTCTAATTAGCTCCACTTACTTACATCCCATTAATCAGGTTAAAGAGTTTGCTTCAACATATGAGCTTCCTTCAGCGTATTACGAGTTTGTTCATGAAATTTGGAAGGAATCCAGACGGTTTCCTCCAGGGCCAGAGGTGCACCTCACTGTGCCATGGGCTGCCCGTGGGTGAGAGCTGAAAGACTCAGAGGTCTGCAGGACTTTTGGAAGAAAGATGCATTTCCAAAAACACCCTGTTGCTCAAGCTGTAATGGCTTGCTCCCCTATTATAGACTGATTTTAAATAGTAAGCCTAAAAGTGATCAAAATATATTGGAAAGCTTAAAAAATGTACTTGCTGAAGGAATGGGTGAATCAGAGGATTTATTAATTATGGTATCTTTGGAGGGAAAGATTTCTAGCCTAGGCTGGCAATTTCTTCCTGTCCAGTTTGAGTGGAATCCTGTCAGAGATATTTGTCTGAAGCAGAGTTTCATAAATCACAGTCCTAGGGTGGTTTTTTTGGGGGGAATGCAATATGAAGCTCCAGCACACACTTAGGAACTGCACTGCAAATGTAAATATTGTAGCTGCTTGAAAACAAAGCTTTGCAAGCAAAAGAGGGCACTGACCACTAACATTTGTGTCTAGACTTTCATAATTTCTTCTTTTCAGCGAGAGTATGACAGAAACTGAAATAGCAAAAACATCTTTTTGCATCTTTGCCAATTTACGCCTTCCTTGGAATTAAATGTGTATCAGGGCTGACAGCTTATGTACAGCAGACTCCACTTGAGATAGACATGGGTCGTCTGAATAATTGGATAACAAGGGGAAAAGCTGGTTTCCCAATCAAGCCAACTAGCTGGACGACTGGAGTTATCATTTAGGTCACAAGGAAAGGAGATTTTTGGGGGGGTCTTTTTCCAGACCTGGTTCATCTCCCGCCCACTGCCCGACAGCCCTTGGCACCCAGTCGGAGTCGGAGGTGGAAAAGCCTCATCTACTCCCCCTTCCTCACAAATTCCAGATTATTCCTCGTGTTTTTAGCACCCTCCAGTTTGCTGTTTGTGGTATGACCAACCTCTGGGTCTTTTTCTGCCTCTGCCAGGAGCCAGAGCCAGGGTTAGCGCTGCCATCCCTGCTTTGCAAGGCAAAGGGGCAGGTACAAAACAAAGATTCTGGGAATATCAGCTCCCCAAAGTGGTCTGTGCACCACGAGCACACACTTCCTCCACACCACTGCAGCCTATCAGCCCTGATTTCTATATAAACCTACGTGTCAGCTATGCCCTAACAGTTAAGGCATTAAAAGAATCTATTTATCTCTTGCCATTAAGTGCATGTCAGGACCAGTTGAGCACTTGACAAAAGTCTCACTGTCCACTCTACTGCCCAGTTTTTGTCCACACATTGGACCCCAGCGCTGCACATGCACAAATCTTCACATTCCCAGTTAGAAATGTTCATTAATTTGGGTTGAAGTTTGAGTAAGACTTTGCAAGTTTTGTTAAACCTCTGCAAAATCTCTTTAAGGACTGAAGAGAATCCAAGGAGCAGAAACAGGGGTTAAAGCATGCGTAACATGAAGGCATAAATAAATTAAAATAAGTTGGTTTAGGATTATTAAACGGATTATAAATTCCACAATTTTGAGTCCAATGCAGAAATATAAACACTGGTTTTGAAAGCAGCAGCAAGACAGAAATCAACTACCAACAAAAAAACCTCCAGTGTCCTTTTCTGCTGAACTCTTTGCTGTCATTTCACTGTGGTCAGTGGGCAGCAGAGAACCCAAGGAGGAAAACTGAGTTTTCTCAAAGATAATTCAGTTCAGCCGAGCTTGGTTACGATGTAAATGGTTTGGGGGAAGTGAAAACTCTCCTACTTGTTATGAGCCAACAAAGACACCTCTTTTCTGAAGTGAGGGTAATGCAGCTCCACACTTATCTCTGCCCATTTATTAAGCTGCAGACAGATGTGAGCCCTTCCCTGTGCTCCCAGCCTCAGGAATGGTGCTGGCAGCCAGCTCCAGTCCACTCCCCTGGCAAGAGCAGCTCTCCAGGTACATCTGAGCAGGAGAGAACTTTTTCTGTCTGTCTGGTAAAGAGGAACAGCTCAAGAGCTGTTAGGGGATGGAAGTGGAAAGGGCACAGGAGTTCACTGTCTTATCACCGGGTTTTCTCTGCTGCTCTGAGTCACCACATGCCCAAATCCTGAGAATAAAGTGTGTTAGTGGTGGAGAGAATCCCACGACAGGCAGGGAAACACAGAGTGTTAGTGACAGGGAGAGGAGGGTGGTGGGATGGGGTGAGCTGGGTCAGTGCTCATGTTACTCATTATTGCTGCGTACAATCGCTGCTCTGAGATGGCATCTATCTTACACTCATTAGGGAGATTTATGGGTCTGCAGCAAGAGCTGGGAGAAATCTCTCTGGATGAATATTAACTCAGTGATGGCATCTCTATAAACAGCTCCTTTCTGTCTTTACACCTGCAGTACCACGAGCCTCATCTTATGCCAAAGAAGTTGGCACTCGCTGCCATCAGCTGGATTTGGTGAAAATGGAAGGGAAATACAGAGCTCTGTCTCTGATAAAGCTCTTGGTTTACAATATAATACACTGTCCAGGGCAGTCAGTCACCCTAACCTGGCACATCTGGAAGGCTTCAGCTTTCAGAGGAGGTATTCCCCTCACCTTTCCCCTTCCATACACAGCCTGAGGGGTGCTGACCCATTATCAGCAGTGGATACCCTCCCAAAGTTCACACTGATCACAGCATGGGTCAGTAAGTGATGAAATATGTGCCTTTCTCTATTTTCACAGCCTGCTTTTTCCACCTTCCCAGCCCTTCACAGACATGAGCTGACTGAAGTCACTCCAGCAATGTGAGGCACCTCTATCCTCACTGCACTGATGAAGCTCTGGAGTCATGGACACGTGAAGTGTCTTGTCCAAGGCAAAAAACTGGTGAGGATTTGCACCAGGTCTGCAGCAGAACCACACTTAGTGTTCAACCAACTCCTTCTATTAACACCAAATCTTAACCCATCCTTTGATTTCATCTCCCTCAAGATGGAAATCAGAGGAAGGACATTTGGGAAGGTGACCAGCTGGCTTATGAAGGTGTTTCTGCACTGCTCAGCCTGGTTACTGCTGCCTGTACCTACAGACAAGGGCTAAAATCCTGCTCCTCTGCATCCTCCTCCTCCAGGCTGTGGGAAGCTGCTGCAGTTTGGTACCTGCTCTGCAGTGATCCACCTGCAAAGCAGGAGGAGCCCTGATGGGAGAGACTTCTTGAGGAGCAGGGAGAGCTCAGAGCAGCACAAGACCCTCAGTGATACGTGAGGACAAGGGCAAAAGGAAGACACAGCTCCCGCTCTTCCTGAAAGATCCATAGGTTGGCATTCCCACACCTTTCTGCTGGTTTCTCCTCTTTTGCCTTCCCAGGCAAGCTGCCAGGAGAGTGAAAAGTGAGTTGGCAGCTGATATTAGGAGTCACCATCACTATGAAGAGTTTTTACTGGAGGTGTTTTTTGGAACAAGTCAAAATTAAGGCAGACAATAAACCCGCAGTAACTGCGCTTTAATTTCTGAGCATCTCCTCGCACGGGGCCCCTTCTGACAGCGTAATCTCTGATGTGCCATTCCATTTACTTAAACAGATGATACAATTTATCAATATAATGGACACTGATGAAGATGGATTAATTTGGATTACAGAACCAGCGCTTCACAGTGGCTCTATTCAGGACACAAAATGAGGATATGTGTGATTATGACATTGTTTGGAGCAGGGTGGGCAAGGGCAGCAATCTGCACAAGGATGCTCCTGAGCTGGCAGGAGAGGAGGGAGGAGAACCCTTGTCCCAGCTACATGATAAGGAAGCTTCATGTGCCAATATCTCAGACCGTGTCTACGTGATCTACCACTAATTTCTTTTTATAAATAACTCCCATCCCACTGAGATCCCCACAATTAACCACAGAGAGAGAGAGAGGAGCGTACAGAGAAAAGGAAAAGCGAAACTTAAAAAAAAAAAAAAATTAAATAAAAATCACCATTGGGTGAGATGTACGTGATCTCTGATCACACCTCTTCTTTGTACCTGTTCCTGATCCCACCATGTCCCTGCTGGGGGATTCACACATCGCGTCGGCCAGGCGCTCCCGCAGCCCCTCCTCGCTGTGCTCCATGGAGGACATGTGGCGCAGACCGAAGTTCTCGGGCCAGCTCCCACACACCTCCAGCAAGGTCACACTCCGGTCGAAGGCACCTTCAACAGACAAAAGGGACACGTGTGGGACACCCTGGCACCGATCTCCTTCCACGTGTGGTGCGTTTTGGGTGCTCGAAAAGCTGATTTTTAGCACAGGAGTTAAAATGTTTGTGTTATCAGCACAGCGCAGCAGGACCCTAAGCGTGGACCAGCTTTGACCAAGGAGCTGTAAGAAAAATGGTTAAATTAAAATACAGACCCAATTCTGGTCTCACACTGGTGAGAGTCAGGAAAGCAGCACAATAACACAAATGTGAATGGCATACGTCTATTTTTACGTTAGACAATTAGAAATTATTTTTAAAGTTGGTTAGTCTTCCACTGGGCTGCTGCTGAGATCCTTCTTCCCCCTCCTTGTCCTGGACAATGGAAACAACCAAGTTATTTTGTCTTTGCTAACGGGCAGAAATTTTAGCTAAAATCCCTTTTTTGCCCTGGAACAGAGAAGTGCAGCAGCGTGGCAGAGCTGCCTCGTGTCTGACGAAGGAACAAATGGATCCCTTCCCTCAGTCTGGGATATCTGTGGGTTTTCTGTGTTCCTGCACTGGGAAGTTTTAGGTCAAACGTGCTCTAACAGAGACTCTTTCACCAGCAGTGCCCACTGAACACTCCGGCTCTTGTGAGGGAGAGCACGTACCTACAAAAGATACTTCAAATAATTCCTTGACTTGCAGTTATTACCTCATTCACAGCAGGGTATGATGTTCTGCCGAATGCAAAGATTAGATTCTGAATTCAGGATCACTTCAAAGTACAAATTAAAATGATTCTCCTTTATTACACGGCAAGTCTTCTGCGAAGGCTTACTTAAATCATTCCCACTTGGAACAAGATTACAGTTATGCTTTGTTGCTTCAAGCACATACCATTTACTCCACTATTAGGTAACTGAATATGCAGCGTTTATTGTGCCTGCTTTCTGCCAGCCTACCGAGGGGAAAAAATGCAAATGCCAGTGTTTCTCAAAGTTAAAAGTACATGAAACACGTCCTTGTTATCAGGCCTTTGGTTTTCCCCTTTGATCAGCCGTCAGAAACTATCTACACTTGTAGTCTGTGACTGTACAGCTTCACAGCACACTCCCTGCCACTGACAGGTGGTAATAGAAAGGGTGAGAGACCAAGCCCCGCGGCAGGCGGCCCTTCCTCTGATAACATCCAAAGTACCGGGTGATAACCGTTCGTAAACACTCGGCCAGCCAGTTAATCCATACATCAGCAAAGAGGGCCAGATAATTCTGAACTCTAATGGCACGGACAAAAGCACCAGGGCTGGCATTCAGGGATTTATATGGGCTGCAATGGTGACTTCTGGCTCCTGAATTTCATCGGCGCGCACGGCGTTGATTTATCTCCTCAGCCCGGCTGCGGAGTGGATTCCTGGCACTAGAAAACCATCAACACTAAAATGGACCTCTACAAAACGGGACCGTGGCTCTTGTGTGATACATGCACTTGAACTCTGGATGAATCCCAGTTTAAACCGAGAGGAGGAATGACCAAATATTTCAACTTTTAATGGCTCTTTGGATTTATAAGGTTGCTCCAGTCCACTAATTTGTTTTAAAGCGAGGGTTCTTGAAGCTTGTTTGAGAAAATGCAGGGAGGAGGCGAAGTAATTTCCATGATGTTTAAATCTCTACAACATTTTCATGATGTCAGCTCTCCTAAAGGCAGGAGGAAAAGCAAAATTTGGGGGGTTTTTTGAAGCTTTTTTTTTTTCCCCAAGTCATCCTTCTACAGTTTCATGCAGCCCTGAGACCCCACAGACTTCAGCTGTTTTTGACAGAGCTGTTCATGTACCCTGAGAGTGATCAGGCAGACTTTTAAACCTACTTCCCAAACCTCAGGGAAGCAGCAGGGACATGAAGAGCTCCCACAGGTTTGCAGGGCTGTGCCAGAGATGAGAAATCTCCTCTTTCCTGGTGTCAGCCCTTATTCCAAAAGTGAGAAATGGGAGCATTTCTGCTCCTATAAGCAGACATATGAATAATAAGGCAAATGGCTTTTGAAGCTCTGCCAAGATGCCTGCTTGTGTGTACAGGGAGAAACTTCATGGAGCGTCGGGCTCCGGCTCCTGAGATATTTGAGTGAGAGCAAAGGAGACAAGTGCAGCGTTACCTCTGCAATCAGGGCCAGGAGCTGCCAAAACTTCTTAGCAGCAACGTGTGAGGCTGCAAGTGTTAATGCAAATGCAGGTTAGAGGGATTAACTGCACTGAAAGTTTGCTTGTAAAAAAACTGTAGGGCTGGGGAAGCTGCAGTTTTATCTTTCCTCCCTTTTCACTCCTTCTCTATGGTAGCAGTGCACATCTGGCAAGACCATTGATATCCAGACATCCAGCTGGGATTCAGCAGCCACCACTGCAGCCCGTGGGTGATTGCTGCCTGTAACAGGCACAGGAGGTCCTTGCACCATCATCTGCTCTGTGCTGTGGTGGAACCCACAAATTCCCCCTTGTTTCAATACAGACATCGATAAAATGGGTTCCAGATAAAGCTGAACAGGCAGAGTGTAACTGAGGTTATTCAGGACATGGGGGTAGAAACGGGGACCTTGCTTGAGCAGGCAAGTCCTTTCCTCCTGTAAATCCCTGGCTCTGTCCCTCTCTGATGTAAACCAAAACTATTTCAGGAAAAACAAGATTACTTGTCATGGACCTTCCTGTTGGTCTTGCCAGTGCATCAGCAGACAGCACATGTATCAGAGTAGAAGAATTAAATAATTTTTTTCAAGGCAGAATTAAGTTCTGGGTATTTTTACACCTTGGAAAGTGACTCTGGAGTGTGTGACATGGCAATGGGCTGGCTGCTCCCCTTCGGGTGCTCTGCCCTGCCTACACCATTCCCCACGTACATCACTCCCAATGGTGCAGGGGCTAATGGCATTAAACTTCCACTGATAGCAGCTCACCCTATCTCTGCTATTTATTATATTGTAATCTCTCCTTCTGGCTGCCAGGCTCTCCCCTTTTCAATCCCAGTATCTCACTTGATAAGGTATCAAATTCCCCATCGCCGGCCAGCGAGGAGTTTACAAATAAACCTCAGCGGAGCGTCCTGCTCTCAGAATCGCCAAAGCCCAGAACGTAACCACAGACCCAAAGGGCTCAGAGAGCTCCTGCTGATTCCAGGGATTACTGAGGGCTGAGGGGAGGCAGTTTCAGGGGCTGACAGCCTGCTGAAACCCTACTGACAGCCACCAATATCAGCCCCTGACGTGTGAAGCCCAGACTTCCCACTGTACCCCCAGCCCGGATACAGCTTTGGCTGCAGAACAGGTTCCACCTAAAAGGAGTAATTCATTTAGGAACAACTCAAGAGTGAGCAAAGTAGGCATTATGTGAGTCAAGCAATTACTAGTGAAATCCTGGTGAAATCTCATTAAATCACTGAAAAAAAAACCTTATTGACTTAAAATTGTGTCAATATTTCATCCTATTGCACTGTGCTTTCAAGCCAGCAGAGCACTCACTTCTCCTTTATTTATTGAAGAAGAAACTGGGTGGGAATGAAGACCATCAGCCTCCCCTGTGTGATGTCCAAGCATCATCCCAGAATCCCACATCAACCCAAATGGAACAAGCAAGACCCCTGGCTTGACCATATAGGTCAAAAGTGCTTTGTTTTGCAATTCCAGCCCCAAATGCTTTGAGCTAATTCTGTTCCACACACAGAATTTTCCAACTGAAACTTTAATTTTTGCCTGAAAACAATAGCTGACTTCTCTCCTTCCACCACCCTTTTCTCTTGCCACTGCTGATGGAGCAGACTCAGGTCCCCATCTTTCTGCTTAACATTTCTTGCCTTTTATTAATGGCAAAGGCTTCTGTCATTACTCACACCAAATTACCTTGCTTAGACACACAGGATTTGTCTTTAGCATTGCAATTCAAGGCTTTTAATATAAAAGCAAAATAAATTCTAGAGAAGAAAGGAAAAAACCCAACACCCTAAACCTTGGAAATGTTCTTTCATTTCACAGCCCCACCAACCAAGAGTAAGAAAACCAGAGAAGCTTCTTTTCTTCTCTGAAAAAAAAATCTAGTAGTAAAAAGTATTTTTACAAAATGTTTTAATGCTTCGAGTGTGTTATTTTTCTAAGTCAAAATAGCTAAGCTAAATCTTTCACCATAGCTCTTTAATTCAAAAGCCAGGGGAAATTTTTTTCATTAAACCTCTGGATGGCTTTGTTTAAAATATGAAATCAAGTAGCTCCATTTCCTGTCTTCTAAGGAACAGTAAATCAAAAAGGGAACATTCTCCAAAAATACAGTAATGGTTCTATTAAAGAGCTTGACAGTTTTGAGCCTCACCTTGCATATTGCAACATCCGTGTGAGCAAAAACAACAGAGTGAAGAGGAGGGGAAACGACTTGCCAATTTTAATTGATAAAAGATGCATCCTGATCAATGGGATGGGGCTTGACCCCACGTGATGTTGGACTCCGAGGTGCAACCAAGAGGGACAGAAGGGTTGCCCATCACCTTTCCTGCTCCTCCTGGCCTTTTCAGAGGCAGGAGTGGACTCTGAAGGGAGTCCTGGCCCTCGTGGCACTGGACACGCTGGTGACCACAGGGAACTGTCCAAAAACACCTCGGCGAGGAGCGAGAACCCCACGGGCGTGCGAGGAACCAGCGCACGGAAACTCCCCGCCCAGAGCAGTGAGTCAAACTCTAACAAACCCCGTTTAAACATGAAAGGTTAAACTTTCCTACAGGCTCTGCCAATTCCCTTCCATGCCATAACTTTGTGATTCCAGTGGGAACGCCACAAAGCGGCCGCTCTGAGCACTTGAAGGGGGATCCGGGCGAATTCCTTATTTGAGTGTGGAGGAAGCAATATCCCCCTGACCTGCCCTGGATCTGGTGTGTCTGTGCTCATGGCACGTGCTGCTGATCCCCTCCTGGGCGTGCCTCACACGCTGCCACCCCGCTCTCCCACGGCACACCAGCTTGCGTGGGACAGAATGATCTTACATCAAGGTGTGAGTGTTAATTATTGCCTTTGGAAACCACAGCAGGAGCCGCAGCCTTTGGAGTGACTCTGCTCCCTGTCATCTTCCCTCTCACAGGGTTTCTTTTTTTCCAGAACTGCTCACAGTTCTGCTATAAACAGGACATTACTCACCAGCTCTGTATCCTGTGAGTGCATTTAATTAATGGAGCCTTCAGCCGGGGGTACCCAGTCCCACAGGCAACCAACACTTCCAAATCCCTTTGAACTCTCGGCTGAGTGAGGCCGAGAGGTTGCTCGTCCCTCCTCAGCACCACAGACTTGTAAACAAAAATGCTGTTTATTCCTCTGTGAGGATTTCTAAATGAGGTTGGGGCAGACCCACAGCTGCTGGGAGGAGTGGAGCAGCCTCGGGAGCCCCCGTGCCCAGCAGCTCCATGGATGGCTGGGAAGGAGTTTGCCCGACCACTGCCCACGTCCCACGTGGCCACAAACTCAGGACAGTGGCCTGGGCAACGATGGCAATGTCCAGGATCATGGTGCAGGTCCTTAGGGACCATCCCACCCTCCGTCTCCTCTGCTCCTGCACAAGGGGTTAACCAGGGGCTCAGGAGGAGCATTTGGGATGATCAGGAGCATAGCCAGCCATCACAGCCGTCCTTGAAGGCTTTCAAATGCGAGCAAGGCTGCAATTTTCAGAGTTGCAGCAGCGAGATATTTTTATAAATACATAAATCTTTTCAAGGAAAAACAAATATAGAGAAAAGAATGTAAACATTATTGTAAAATGCATAATAAAATGTCTGTTGTTTGTTAATTTTGCTCCTTATTATCCAGCCTATCTGTACCACCGATGTTGAAACATTTGCCTTTTAAAATTTTTTTTTTTTTAACTCCCTTATTCATTTAAAAATAGTTTCCTGCATGTTATATGAATAAGCAAAACCTAAGGTCCTAAATCCAGGGGAACTTTGAAGTATGAAACCCACGGTCTATGGGAACTATGTTTTCATTAATCAAAGTAGATGTTTCTAAAGCCATCAGATTTATCATGACTGGATTTCATATGTGAAACCCAATATACACACAGACATACACTGCTTGTCCTTTTGGATTAGTCCTGACCTTTTACTCTCCTTTCTGAAGGATCTGCCTTTCCTCAGAGCGGGGCTGCCCTGCTTTGCCAAAGGAGCCTTGACAAAGTGCGCTTCCAACTCTCCGCTTTCTGTGTCTGAGTACGAGTCTGGGCTAAGGTCAAAACATAAATGATTAAGTGTATTTATTAAACCCTGCCTTTGCCTTGAATGCTCCCAGCGCCTGTCAGATGCCATCCAACTGCAGATTCCTGCTGGCAGCACACCTGGCCACCAAACGAGGGGCCCCGGTGCCGCTGCAGCCCCGCGACCCCAAAAGGTGAACAGAGCCCCCCCAGAGCCCCCCAACACTGCCAGGAGCTCCTCCAGCCCTTGCTGAGCTCCTGGCTTCCCCAAGGCATGGAGGTGAGTGGAAGGACACGGGATGGTTTGAAAACTGGAGGCAGGATGTGACAGCCATCCAAAGCACAGTCTCAAAAGAGAAAACGCAACAAAACACGCGCTCGGCGTCAGCGGGGAAATTTCTGCTGTGGTTTTGCAATACCAGAAGCACGAGGCTTTGTCAGCTTGTCTTCAAGAGCAACACAGGGGCTGGGGCACAGGTGGGCACAGGTGGGTGCTGCCACAGGTTGCACCCATGGAGAAGGTGCAGCTCATCCACAGCTTGAGGAGCACGGTGCGCTGAAAAATCAGCTGAGTGTATTTTTCCAATACTGGATGCCCTTTATTTTGCTGTCTAAAAGCAGAAAGAGATGCAATCTACAGTATAACTGGATGCTATTATGATTTTGAAAACAAAATATCCCTTTGTAATAAAATTAATTTCCAAGAAAAAACTTTTACCCCCCTTGAACAGCAAGATTCGTGCATATTTTAACGCTTTACAGAATCAGAATGCCTGGAAAAAATCAGGAATGCTACAACCAGCCCCAAGCCCCCTTAGAGATTAACATTTCTTTATATTTAATCCTGGCATAAAGCAGAGTGTCCTGAAGAACCCAGGGCTCTGCACAAGCTGGGCTGGGGGTGCGTTACCAGGTACGAGTCTGCACAGCAGAAAAACTTCACCTGATGTTCTTTCAACCTCCAGGTCTGGAAATTTCATTAAAAAAGGATTCGCAAAAGATCTTCAGCACTTTTTAGTTTTTGCAAGGTTGGAAATGTTTTCTTGTGGTATTCACATACTTATAATTCTCAGTCCTGGTTAAAATTGGAAAATCCAGTAATGTTTTTTTTTTTTTCTCCTAGTAAAATTTCCCACTCTCTACGAAGATCTACGACTTAGCTAAGCTTACAATAAGATGATTATTGAGATTTTCAACAATGCCTAGGAAATTTAAACACACAATGAATTCCATTAAATCTCAGTGGAGGCTTTTTTAGACGAGTCTTTATTTTGTTTGACTTCTCCTCCAAATAAAAGCGGCGATTTTAGGATGCTGAAGCCTTTTGTGTTTGCTTCGGTGGGGAAAACGCTGTGTGAGATGCAGGAAGGATACATCTGGTATTTCTGTGACACCACATAATGATTCTTTTTTCTTTATATGCCAAGTCATTTCTGAACTCTTGGGAAGAGGTTTGCAGGCGTGCCCTGTCTTAATGAAGTAGAAGTATGCCAATTCCACTGCAGGGGCTGGAATAATGTATTACTTCCCTTAAGAAAACAGATTTATCTTGCTTATTATCAATCTCGTGGCATGTGCAAATGCATATCTATAGACACATTTACAAAGGACCCATAATGGATTAGAAAAGGCTCATATTCACCCACAAGTAAGGAAAAGATCTGACAACTCCTCGGGGTTTTCGGGATAACCGAGATCTTATGTTACACTTCGAGACACAAGTGTGGATTTGTCATCTTGCTTGAACCCTAGTGGTGACTGTGTGAGCCAAGGAATTTAATTCTGATTGTTTCATTTGAATTAAAAAAAATCTTAGTGTTGAAAAAGCATTGGAACTGTGCTATGTCCTAATACATCACTCAAATTGTAACAGGAGACTCCTTCTGGTGTAATAGCAACAGAGAGTGAGCAAAGGCCGAGTTCATCGTGGGTACAGTTCATCTGCAGCTGAATGTTGGGGATACTGGATTTGAAACGTGCTGCAAAGGAGGAGTGAAGGTTTCCCCATCCCAACCCCAGCTGTCTGGAGCTGCACAGCAGGGAGGGATGTGGCTCAGTGCCCAAACCCTGCCCCAGTATCCTCAGCATCCTCCACACAGCACACCCAGGCTGCCAGAGACACAGAATCCTGCTGGGCTTTGGGTCAGTTCTTCTTTGTAAGTAATTTGCAGCCTGAGAGATGTTCAGGAACAAGGGGAGATAATGGGCAGTATCTTGTCAGCCAGGAGAGAGCTGAGGGCAGAGCATCTGTGGGGAAACAGCTGAGCACCGAGGCTCCGGAAACACGAAATTTGGTTTCTGTCACTTACAACCCATTAAGAGAGAAACTGGAATATTTTTTGCATTATAAGAGCAAATATTTCTCTGCTCTCATATCACCTTTCCCAGATGAAACATTTCACAACCCAGCTGACTTATAAACAGAAACCAAAATATTTTCCTAAGGTGGATCACTGATCCCACTCGGGGCTTCCAAGTTGTAATTTATTTGTCTTACCTCACTATGAGATAATGTGCACACTGGTTCCAAGCTACTGTCTAATCACCACTTGGACTTGGGATAAAGAAATCTCACTTGCAAACAGCAGGCACTCGCTGGGTGTTTGGGAATGGGTCACAGGGTGACTTTTCCTGCTGGTTTGTGCCCAGCACATGGGTGGCAGTGCCCAGCTCCTGCAGCACAAGGTACAGGATTCCAGAATGGTTTGGGTTGGAAGAGACCTTCGAGACCATCCTATTCTATCCTGTCATTGTCAGGGACACCTTCCACTGTCCCANTATTCCAGCCTGTCATTGTCAGGGACCCCTTCCACTGTCCCAGGGTGCTCCAAGCCTCATCCAACCTGGCCTGGGACATTTCCAGGGATGGGGCAGCCACAGCTTCTCTGGGCACCCTGTGCCAGGGCCTCACAGAGAAGAGCTTCTTCCTAATGATGAACCTCCCGACACTTCTGTAGCAAATCTCACTGAGTTACCATTCAATTTAGTAGAGTTATACCCAATAGTATGAGCAAAGCCTGCTGGAATCACAACTTCCCCTCAGTATTTTAACATATTTCACAACCAGCACGAGATGGATTCATTCAGGTGTTAAACCAGAATGATGGAAATGTTTGTGTTTGGGGCAGCTGAGCAGCTGCCACCAGGATACAGCACCATTAACACCAGGAACCAGTCTGGAAACTCAACAACTTCTTAACTGAGTGACCAAGATCAGAGAATGGAGAAGAGATTACAAAACACACCTAAAGCACTGAGGCAAAATGAGTTTTCAGGGCTGATAGAGAGAATTTTACTGTTTACACCAGGGAAGAGCTGCAACATCGAGGTTTAAGTAACTCACCAAGGTGACCAGAATGAAAACTTCTGCCTGAGGACAACCCAGTGCAATGCCATATCTTCCTACAAGGTGTGAAAACATGGATGGGACCTCCAGAGCCAGCACATCCTGCCCTGGCCAGGCAGCACCTCACAGGTACTATTCCATCAGCTCTGAGCGTTTTGGAAATTTCTTGCTCCAAGTCTCCACATCCCCCCCAAGAACACTAGAAAAATGTGTTTCTTTAAGGACTACAGAGAAACGTGAAATTTTATGTTTAGAAAATAAAAAAACTCAACAAAACCTTAAACTTGTTTCCTTGTAAGCTTTCCAAGTCAGGGAAGATAAATTTTTTTGGCCAGATTCTGAATTCATTAAAAGCATGTGCCAAGCTGCACGAGCAAATTATCTGAGCTCCAGCAAGGACTGGACCTACAAAGCACTGAAATCTCTGGTTCTGAGCCAGCTTAAGCATATACTTACTTTTAAGCATGCAAACAGCCTCAGTGACTTCAACAGGAGTATATATATGCTGAAAGTTAAGTGTGTGCTTAAGTGTGCTGCTGGAGCGGGGCCAGAGCACTCGGGAACTCACAGCACCAAGGTCTGATCTCCTCCCAAACCCCTATCCAAGGCAGGGATTTCACTCCAGCCAGGCAGGACACAGCTGGGCAGGAGCCAGCAGCCCCTGAAGTTTTCCTCTGCATCCATGGAGGAGGTTTTGCCCTTGTCACTTGTGTTATCCATCAGGCATCTGGTGGCTGGATAAGGCAGAGCGACGTCGCAAGGTGAGATGATGGAGTGAAAAAATGATTGCAGCTGGCACGTCCCAGCCTAAGGCTTTCGGTCATTTAACTCATCTCCCTCTCATCCTCAGCACAGCCTGTACTCAAAGGGCAGGGGATTCACCCTTCTCCAAGCTCCTCGTTGGCTGCAGCAGCTCCGAGTGCAAAGAGGAATCAGGCAGCTTTGGCTCCCCGTTTGTGGCTGACAGAAAAGCTCTCAGGAACAAGCAAGAACTCCTTAAAAAGAGTCACACAAGGTCCTTGACTGCCTTGAGTGACAACAGCATTTTTGCACTTGACAATGGCACTGACCTCCTGCTGCAGAAATCACTAAAGGTGACTAGCAGAGTGTGCCTGTGGGGCATCAACCTAATGGGGACAAATTAAAAGGGAAATTTTCCTTACTCTTTCTTACTTTTCTTTCCACAAAACCAGAAAAAAGACGGAAGTGGGTGCATCAAGCCAAAATAATGCAAAATAAATCACAGTTAAGAGGAAAGTCTGATAATTCAGGCTGCTGAATCACAGTGAGCTCTAAGTTAGAAGGACAAGAACTGGATCTTTATAGTCAATTTTTTCTTTTCTTCCTTCGATAAACCCTGTTTTGGAGCCCTGATGGTGAGGAGGTGCTTTGCTCTGATTTATGATGCAATAAAACCTCTAATGTCATTTGGGATGGACCATTCCACTGGGAGTCCCCTGGTACAGAGAGAGGGAAGGAGGAGACATTTCGGTGCAAGTCCAAACCTTGACACCCCAAATCCCTGCCTGGCCCAACAGGCTGATTTCCTTGGATCTAGAAAGCACCATTCCAGTTTTCACAGCACTGTAGCCCCATCCTAGGATGGTCCAAGTGGGTGTTTCTCAATTCCCACTTCCCCAGGAGGTCCTGATTCAGCTTTATAGCACCTTCAAAATACACTTTATAGCACCAACTGGCTTAAGGATGCCAGAAAACGTGGGATCATCCACACCTGGGGCTGGAGCTGCCCCAAAACACAGGGGAGAGGAGCCCCAGGTCCCTCCTCATGGACTAAAGCATCAAAAACCAGCACTGTGACTGTGACTTTCCGGGTTGCAACACCAAAATCCTGCTGCAAAATCAGCTTTAACCCATGCGAGTTGTTTGATGATTATAAAGATGCTGCTTGCAAAGGCAAGATGGATTCTGAGAGCTGCAGTCTACCATTCTGGTGGACAGTAAATATTCCACTTAAATCATGGCTTGAACATATTTGAAAGGATAAACCTGCTACTAATAACCACGAATCAAAAGAGAAGATTCCAATTTTTATGCCAGAAAGCTAACAAAAATCTTCAGTGTGTTATAAACAAGCATCCATCATTATAAACTAAGTTCAGCATGTAAAAATCCAAAGATGGAGTTTATTGTCTTTAATGGCTGAGAAATGACAAGGGTGTTTGGTTGAAGAGGAATTTAGCAAGAAGTAGTTCTGTACAAGAACCAAAATCTGCCTTTAAACAAGAAAATCACTGCTGACAGTTTTACAGTAGAATTAAGCTGTGGTGAACTCTCAGAAGTGGGGCTAATCACAAGTTTCTGGGGAATTTAATGTGGAAAAGAAAGCTGATTATTAGGGAGACTGATATAATTCAGGTAGAAGCTGATCCCAATACCTTTTCCAGACTAAAATGATGAGTGAAACCACTGATGTTTTTGCAGAGGGAATTGCTTTCTGCAGCCTGCAGAACCTCCTCCTTTGGGGAGGATCTGAGAGCCCATTGGATCCAGTGCTGCTCCAGCTCCAACCATCCTCCCATCAGCTCAAGGCTTCAGCAGGAAAAACTCCCTTTAAACCAGAGAGAAGCAAATCCAAGGATGCAAGGAAGCTAATGAAGATATGAGAGGGATGCAGCACTCGTGATGATGTGGCTGTGTAAATTCAAGGGGAAGTATTTCCTCCAGTGGGCAAGCTCAAAGGTGGAAGTCGTCCAAGGGGAATCTCTCAAAAGCCCTGGACAGCAGCAAAAAAGCACGACAAAAAACTTGCCAAATGTTTTAGTGCTGTGCTGAAAGATCAAGGTGAAAGGAGCCTCTGCACTGGAAGCCTTGGAACAAAGACAGAATTTCCTGGAACAGAACATGAAGCTGTTCAAACCCATCATCTCAGCTGAGAACTGAAGAAATAACAATAATAGTGTTCTAGAGAGAGAAGAGAAGAGAAGAGGGAGAAGGTAAGTAAAATCTTTTGCCAGATCCAGGTAACACTGACGTCCCAATCTGCAGATTAATTTAAATCAAGGAATGAGAAAAAAGCTGCCGGACACGAGATGAAGGAAAGGAAATATTTCTAAGTACATTAAGTGACCAGATTGGGAATGTATCCTGGGAGAAGTCACTTTTCCTAAGCACAATTATTACTTTTGATATATTAAAAGCTCAACAGAGGCACGAGGAGTTTCCTACATGGAGAATAGATTCCAAAAGTCTGTGAGGGCACGTTCAAAGCACCGGGGGAACAGCGGGGCAGCTCTGGTGTCTATCAAGCCATGTTTATTGATGTTCTTGCTAGCTGAGGCAAGGTTTGGGAACACGGATCATAACACCATTTTTATACCCTATAAAATACACTGTGAAGTGATGAGAAATGGGAATTGCTGAGCTGCACCAGGCAGGTCCTTTAGAAAGGAGCGCACTTTTTCGTGAGAGTTTTTACAGCGCAGAGAGCAATTCTCTTCTTGCTGTGAAAAAAAATTGGGAAGCCTCCAAGGCATATGTTTCACAAATCTCCAAAAAGTGGAAAACAAGATTCCAAGAGGAGAAGTGTGAGAACAGAAGTTCAGGGCGAGCTTCCTGTGTGTCCCACCCTGGGGACTGACAGGGCAGGGACCAGCCCAGGACATTTGCAGCCTCCCAAGCTGTTTGCCTCATAACTGGTGTTAGGGAGGGATTTGGGATTGCACTGGAAGCTGATTATCCTGCTGCAATCACAGCAGATTTTATTGAATTGCATTCAAAACAGGAGGCAAAATTTGAGATGTTTAGGCCCACCTGCATTTTCTGCTCAATTGAGCAGAGAACTGCCTTCCCATTCCAGGGAGAGAATTAGCATCTTAGCACCTTGTTTCTGCAGGACATTTGACCTTTGTAGCTCTACACACCAAGACACTGGCTAATTTTCATCTAGTTGGACACTGTTAGGAAATTACTGAGGAAGTGGGAGACGTTGGAGGTGTTTTGGTGAAATATTTAAACTGGAGAGTTGCCACTGAGCTGAAGGCACCTTGTCCCCAGAGCCCCTGAAGCCCTGCCAGGGTGCTGTGGGAAGATGGTCTGGAGAGGATAATGACCTTCATGGGCATAATTCCATCTTTTCCGAAAGTCAGAGCCAAACCCATGCCCAAAATGAGTTCATCAGGTGGGACAAGGAAGAGCATCACCTGAGAGAGGTTATACCAATATGATCTTCTTTGGGGAGATGCAAATATGGTTGTAAGGATTTCCTTACTGGAAATGTTTCCAGCACACTGAATACTGGGGAAACCAAAGCAATGGAGGTAGTAAAATAACTCTCCAGCTTAATTCTGAGTGCTGTTGATACTGTTCTGAACAGCCCAGAGAAGTCACCTGTTCATTTCATGCCTCAGTTTCTCCATCTGACAGTGGACAGGAGCTACTTGACTTCAGTTTTCCAAAAATAAATACCTGGGAATGCTCTGAGGTCTCAGCAGGAAGTCAGTGCCTATTGCTGCTCACAGAAGACCCCCTGTAGTTAACAATATGACTCTGGAACACCTTGAAAATCCAAACCAGATGAGTACTGTGCCCATCTACATCAAAAACTGCCTTTCTTCCAGACTGTGCTGTTGTTAGGTCAGAAAGCTGCAAGGCCCTGGCTTCTGAGGGATGAGCATCAAAAGTAAGAGACCCCATCCTAATTCTCACAGCAGGAGAGACAAACAGCCTTAAGCTGAACTGGAAATCTCACTGTTCACACAGAATGCAGTTCACCTCCGTGCTGAGAAGGCCAATATAACATTTAAGACCCATTTTCAGGACTTAGCAAGACTTAAGTGGTGCACAGACCTAAGGCCAGCCTTAGGAGGGGAGGGGATTTTACTTCCAATAAACTACCAAGAGCCCACAGTGCAAATTTCTGCAGGACCCTTGACAGGATGACAGCTACAGAAACATAATAATCCAACAGACTTGTAACCACCAAATCCACCTATCCTTCTCCTATAAATAACAGGTCCAAGACAAAGGAAGTGGGAATTAGATGCTCGTGGTGAATTGCAGAGAGCCAAAGACCTTATACGATACCCAGTACTTACATCTACACTTAATTAGGAGTGAAACTGCAGACATGAGACCTCAACATGTGGTATTCACATGTAGGCTCAAAAATACTGTCAAAGCCAGTTTTCTTAAGGTTGAAACATCGAGGGTATGATGCAGAGGGAAAGTCTGGACGTGCCTGATGGACATCCCCTGCTGCCTGGGTAACACACTGTGTGTCCAGCAGCTCCAGCTCTGCCCTCACAGCCAGACAGCTCCAGAGAAGTTCTGAGGTGTCTGCTGTATGCACTGATGGAGCAGCTCACCCTAAACAAGATGGAATCTGAAATTCAGAAGTTAGTGTCAGAACTAATAGGAAACAGGACGCAGCCACAGCACAGCTCCAGGAGTCTGAATTCTGGTCTCAGTTACGACCTGGCGAGTCCAGTAAGAGCTCAGGGAATCTGCATTCTGTTGTGCTTTAATGATTTTGTCTTTTAGACTTAAAATAAACTTGTAACTTTTTTTTGACCCTTCATAAAACCCCAGCTAGATTTTCTCCAGGAATAGACACAGATTTACTTGTTATCCTGATATTACTTGACTTCAGAGATGCCTGCAAAAGAGTCAGGGGTCTACTGGTGAAATCCCAGTTCCACCAAAACCACCAGGAGTTTTGCCAAGGCATTCAGTGAAGGCAGGGTTTCAAAGAGAAAAATACATTAAAACACAAACAAAAGCTTTTCTACAGGTATTTTAAATAGATTTTAAAGCAGGTATTCTGAGAGGGCGACTCCGTGGATGTCACCACCACGTTGTGTATGAACAATTCATCATTTCTACAACACTGTAGTGAGTTGGACAAGCTCTCTGCGAACAAAACCAGAGACATCTGCAAATCGGATTTAAAACCTTTTTTTTTTTTTAAACAAAATGATTAAAAGTTGAAGAAACACTTCCATATGGAAGAATCTTACCCCAACAGGTCACCACAAAGACACTTCAAACACAATAAAACAGGAAGTGCTAAAAAAAGCATAGCAGCTCACAAAAACCCCCACAACCTTTTCCACAGAAAAAATATATGTCACCCTGTGTAGAAAAACCATTTGGCAGCATAATGTGTCTTTAATCTGCTCAATTTGCTTATTATAGTAAAGGGTTAGAGGAATTTTCAAGCAGTGGCCAAAAATACTACAATGATATCCTCCCCTTGAAAAGTAAACTTACTTAAAGTGAATTAACTTCTTCAACTTAAATATTTCAAAGCTGAAAGTGCCCCCACTGAAAAAAACAAAGCTCCTGGCCACAAAGGTTGGTTTAACTGCTCAAAGCCAGGACCAGCAGCGTCTGCCCAAGCTGGGCTGTGCCAGGCTTTGCTCTCAGACAGCCCTGCAGAACCTGAGGTAGGGGAGCAGCAAACACCCAGCTGAGCTTTTCATGTGCCTCTTATTGGGCTCTAGAAAGGCAGATGCACTTTGAGGCAGCAGGAATATAAAATATCCCAGTATTCCCCAACCCTAATCCCGATGCACAGGGCTGGGAGCGGAGCTCTGCTGGCACCAGAGCCAAACTCAGCATTACCCCATGTCAGAAACAAATTGATTTTGAGCCTATTGACCTGCCAAATTGCTTATCAGGTTTGAGAGCCTTTAAAAGTCAAGATAATAGTTAGAGGGGATGGAGAGAACCCAGGGAAACCATGTTCCTTTCGTGCCTACCCTGACACAAACGGGGCACAGGGCGATTTTAGTGACCATCGCTCCCCATTTCTGCCCTACTGATTCAAGGGTTTGGTCATGTTAAAGCTGATAATTTATAAAAACGCTATGGCAATTTTCCAGCTTATCTACAGTTAGGAAACTGTGCATGTGACCAACTTGCAACTGCCTGTGGCACAGCTGGGCACAGCACTGACCCAGGGCAAAGCAGCATCCCCTGTCCTGGCACCACAGAGATGCCAGGAGGAGGCCAACAAAGATCATAAGAGGAAAAATTAAGGAAATCAAGGCTGCCTGCTCTTGATATTTAATATCCATGAGCTAACTACACAAAGGTGCAAAAAGCTTAATAGTATTTGTGGCTGAAATTAAAACTTTAGAAGAAACTTATAGTGAGCAGTAATGTATGCAATGACATCTGGGGCTGTAATCAGCAAACTGCTTTCAAGAGCTGCCAAAGCAAACAGCCAAATAACAAATCCACTTTACAGATCATCAATCTGGTCGGGCACTTGCCAAGGTAAATAGTACAAGGCTGAAGTTTGCTTTGCAAACCAGTGAGCTGGGAGTTTAGCAAGGCCTGCTTCCAGGACAGCCAGGCTGGGGCAGGGTCCTCGAGGGCTGGCGTGGGGAGAAGTTCAACAATCTGATATTCAGCCAGTGATCAGGGGGTGTAGAAAGATGAAATATAACAACATCAGGGATTAAAAAAAAATAATAAAAGAGATTCAGGTTATGCTCATAACTCAGTTCACAGTGGTGATTATTAGTGCTGGTACAAGTCAAGCCCAAAGCCTCAGCTAAAGCAGAGTTTATTGTAATGCTGCTCTGCAGATTGGGCAACACTTCATGGGAACTCCAAACCTAAGACTGAAAAAAATTAGTAGGAAATGAACCTTCTTTTATTTTCAAATGAGATAAAATCTGGCTCCAACTACCATATTTTACATTTTAGTGAAGAGGATATAAAACATCAAACAGTGATTTTTTTTTTTTTCATTATGAATGCAAGAAAGATAATTTATGGCGGCTGCAAAACATTTATTTAAGAAGTAAAGCCTTTATGTTCTGTATACAATTTATAGGGCTGTAAAAGAAAGAAGTGAAACAACTGCAGCCATAACATGTGCATTTATGAATAATAATTGTAAGTCCATTTTGCTAAATACAACTTCTGCTTCAGAGTTCATTCCCCAGCTGATTGGGAAGTCCTCGAATGCAACCTCAAATTTTTTAAGCTTATACTCTTGGCTAAAAAGGGAGCTCAAGACAAAATCGTTTATGCCAAGAACTGGACAGAATAACAGCATAATGAATGTATAATATTGTTCACGTGATGAGAGATGGCATATTCCTGGTGGACATTGCCTCAGCTCTGTCTTTAAGCACAAATATTTGATTTTTGCTGTAGTCAGAGGGTTGCAACACAGACTGAGGAGCCTCCAGCCAGGACACCCCACACACGGCTCCTCATCCCTCACCTCGGGGGGAGACAGAGATGGGCTCATTCCCTCATTGCAACCAAAACCCCATTGCTTAAGTGCTGTGTTGATAAACATAAGCCAAATGTGATGAAATTGGCCCAATATTTACTGCAGGAAAGGTGACCATTAGCACAGCTGGAGCACGATGGGGACTCCAGGGCTGGGGCTACGCCTGCATGTTTGTGTGGGCAGTTAAATGCACAGTTACCCTTTTTTTTTGGCATTAATTTGCCATTTCTCCTGGGGAACAACACACAGCATGGTGAAAGCTGCAGGTGGTTTGTCCTTCAGTGCTCAGGAACCTGTAAAGGGGTTGCTTCCAACCCCATTCAGCCTCTGTACCCCAAAGCCCCAGCAGCTCCTTCTCCACACCCTAAATCCCCAAGAGTTCCCACTCCACACCCTACGGTTTGATCATTGTCACCTGTTTTTTTGGTCACGGTAAGAGCCTCAAACAGTTACTGCAGCGTTTTAGCTAATCAAAGCACGATGAAGCATGGGAACAATTTAGAGCTGTAATTGGAAATAACTAAGTGGATCCCCCACAGGCACAAAAAAAAATTTCTGATGACGAATCTTTCACGCTAATCAAGAGGTCCTGTATCCGTAATGAGTCGAGTCTCACGAACGTCCGTGCAGCAGGGCCAAGTTCCCAGTGGGTTTTTATGACACCACTGGCTTTGAAGGACTCAGGCCTCCTCTGCAAGAGAGGCATTTTCCTCTCTTTATCCCACAGATTGTTCTGACCCCAAAGAGCTCCCTGCCTTCTGTCCAGTGGTCATCTCCCAGCCATCCACCTCCATCCTTGCCTTAAGCTCCAGCTCCAGCTAATGCTGACCCTCAGTTTCCCTGGGTTTTACTGACAGGGCTATTTTCTATTTTGGGAATTTTCCCCTTCTCCTTCTGTTCCACTGAAGAAAGCCAGCATCTGGTATCACAAGACAAACAGATACGGCTGCCCCAAACACCGAGCTTTCAGAGGCTTGGCAGGAGCCCCGCGCCGCGCCGCGAGGAGCTGCCGGTGGCCAAAAACACTGATAAAAAGGATGTGTAACTCCTCAACACTACCCATGATGGAAACAACTGCAGCTCTCACTGGAGGTCAGGACGCACACGAAAACAAGCCTACATGTGTAGCAGATTACAACAAACACATGGCCGAGATGGACTCGACAGATCAAATGTTGGAATCGTATGATGACACATGGAAAAGTGGAGTTTAGCAGGGGGAAGAAAGCAAGGGAGAGCCCACATGTTCAATTAGCGAGATACAAAGCTTTTGCTGTATACCAAAAATAGCAAATAAAAGTCTGTTGTCATTTTGGGATAGCCAGATGTGTTTCATTTCCAGCTTCACATCTGAACGTGTGGACCTGCCTGGAGATAAAAGGGAGGAAAGTGTGGCAATGGCTGAAGGGTATAATTACATCAAAACTCTTCCTTCCAAACAATAGGTGATCACGCTCCCCCGCACCTTACGCGGCTCAGCGCCGGCTGCTCGGCATCCAGGGGATTTTACAGGATTTTACCTGCTTCCCAGAGCAGGGACTGCTCCTTCCAGGCCTTTTCTCACCAACAGGACTCCTCCTCATGCCAGCAGCTGCACAGGCTGCCTCTCATGTGCTGCCAGCCCATCGCCTTGGCTCCTACCGTGGTGGAATGACATCCCACAGGAGACACAGGCTGTACGTGGGAATTCTCAGCGGCCAATTCAGTCTCCTTCTTGATGGTTACTTTGAAAGATCCCACCTTTTCAGAGAACAGGACCGGGATTTGTACCTCCAGAGCAGCCTCTCAAAGGGCAGAAGTGGATGCCAAGTCACGAGCAGAACAAGAGCTACCTGGCCCAGGAGCGTATAAAGCAAACACCAGCCTATAACCAATAAACACAACTCACTTAGGTAGCACTCAAACAAAACCAGATGGGCTCATCTACTGCAGGTTTCCCTTTCCTTTCCTCATTTTTCCCCCTCACTGCTTTTGAATTTACATTATGTATGTTCAAACAAGGAACGTTGTCCAAGGATGTGACTTCTCAGAGTTCAGGTGTGCTTCCCTGGTTTGACAGACTAATTAAGGCAGCAGTTTATTCATCCAGCCTTTGGAGAAGTGAAACCGTGAATCCCACTGGCAGAGGAGTAGCCTGTACCCTCAGCAGAGCACCTGGCCAGACTCTTCCTGGTGGGTCACCAGCACCATCTCCAAGCCCACACCTCCCACGCAGTGTTTCCCCTCCCAGCACGGCTTGGGGCAGTGTTATTATCTCTCATTCACAAATGGAAAAACTGAAATATGCAGGGATTCAGTTACATGCCCAGGATCACCCAAGAAGCCTGTGGCTGAGCTGGGATTAGACCTTGGAGCTCCCCAGTCCTTGCCCAGCTCTTAACCACAACACCATCCTTCCTGAGTGCTTTTATGTAGTTA
Source organism: Falcunculus frontatus (assembly GCA_013398115.1). Lineage (NCBI taxonomy): Eukaryota > Metazoa > Chordata > Aves > Passeriformes > Falcunculus > Falcunculus frontatus. Next base: position 455,040 of record VZRV01008886.1, read on the forward strand.
TATTTATCTTTATGTAGGGTCATCCTGGCTCCCATCATGAAAGGCACATATGGTTTCCAGTCCTCAAATTGCCTGGGTAAGGGTTAAATATTCAAATATAATGTTATTCCTGGCATTTATGGAAAAGTTTCTCAGTGCTGATTCCAAAATCCCATGGCTTTTTTGGAGCTGCTGCTCTGTATCACTGATAGTTATAAACAGGCTTGTCACTTCCATGCCTGTGAATTGATAAAAACAAAGTACTTTATCCAAAGGATTAAAATGAGGGTAAATGATGAGAATGTGGCTGCACATTTGCATTTGCTAATGTTCTAATATGAATTTTATGACCACATAACTGGGATCCACAGAATTGCAGGAAGAAGGAAAGCCAGAGAATGCTGCTGCAATAACCTATGCCCACCCAGCTTAATCCAGCTCAAATTCCTCGTGTTAGAGCACTTTGTCATAAATTCTCAACTCATAAACCCCCTCTGGATTGCACTGAACAGCTGTAGTACACAAAAGGTTAATCAAAAAAGAAATCACACAAACACCAAACGCAAACAAACCCCTCTTACCACCCTGATCTCATTGGGGCTGCTGCAAAAAATGATTACTAAAAGAAATCCAAATGTGGCAAAGCCACTGGTCCCAATCTGTACTTAGGGGATATTCAGGGCATTGCCTCCACCTGGAGCTGTGGTTAAGCACTTTATTCCTGATTCAGCTAAACCAGAACTGCTACACTTCACCTCACAGAGCCCCTTTGGTTTTATCCAGACCATTCCAGTACCCACCCTGGTGTGCACCCAAACAACGTAATTCTTCTTGTGCTCCTACTTGCTGCACTGCTGTGTGTAAAGACCAGAAGGGAGAAGACAAAAGAAAGATTTACTGTCTCAGTCTATCTTCTGGGTTAGTAGTGATTGATGGACTCTGTGTTTATATCTGATTTTTGTTTCCACTCTGTGCAATGTATAAAGGAACAAGAGGAGTGAGCAACAAATAGATCTTGCTCCCAGGGAGCAGCAGACAAGCAAAGCCATGATGGGCATTACTGCCAACACTGTGCTGGGGGACTCCAAGGGACAGGAGCTCCCCACCAAAGGCCAAATTTCCACCCCAGGGAGCTGTCATTACATGTCCTCATGTTTTTCAGCTCTTTCAGAAAGGCTGTGGAACGCTATCGGCAGCAGGATTTGGGGAGCACTGATAACCACACCACAGATGAAGGAAGTTCCCTGTTCCCACCTCATCTGCACCACGTGCAGCTCCAAGATACCACCACGTTGTGCTGCTGCTGCAACTGTTCACTTCAGTATTTTTAAACAGATCAGCCACAAGACCCATCCAGTCAAAACAAGGGGAAAACACATTCCACATACCGAAGGCAGTTGGATAAAAACCCTTCCTGCACTCATTAAATACCATGTCAGACACTCACCAGGCACCACGCTTTTCAAAGAGCTGTCTGTTTACTCCATCATTGCTAATATTCAAGATACATTTAAAGTAAATAGGTTAGGAAAGCATTTGATCTCATTGCTGCCTCGTGCAGAGTCGGGGCAGGCTGGATTTCCTGGTAGAGTGAAGTATTCTGAGATTCCTTGAAATCTCCACTCGTTCTCCTCTATTCCAGCACTAACACCAGTGCTACTCTGGGGAAAGGAAACTGCTGTGGAGAACAAAAAACCAGTGTGATTCACTTAATAACTCATAGCTGTGGCCTCAGCTCAGCAGAGGTCCAGGAACTGACTGTAACTGCTCCAGCTGACTCCAGGAGCCAAAGGCTCAGCCAACATCACAGGTTGCCCAAGGAGGTGGAAGGTGCCCCATCCCTGGAAATGGCAGCCTGGATGGGGCTCTGAGCAACCTGGTCACTGCAGGAGCCTTTAAAGACCCCTTCCACCCAAATCATTCTGTGATTCTGGAGGGGTGTGAGCTCCCACCCACGCCCCAGGCAGTGCCAGCAGTGCCCACCCAGCTGCTCACCTGTCTGGTTCCTCAAATAAAGCCCCCAAGGTCACTTGGGTTTAGTGGCAGCTGCAAGAACACCCGTTCTGGCACCAGAGTCCATCTGAAAAATTGCCTCTGCTGCATCCTTCCCAGACCTTCCCCTTGACCTTCATGGCCTTCCCTTTGCTGCATCACACCACGTTCTCCATCTCCTACTTGATCACTGAAACAACGCAGGAAACACGAAAAAAACCCCAACCCAAACCCACAAACACCAAAAAGTTGCAGCAGCAAAGCTGAGGGGAAATGAAGTGTGGGGTTGAAAGGAGAAGGCAGGGTCAGGGAAGGGCTGGGAGCCTCTTAAACTGGCTTTGCTGTGGGATAAGATGCTCATGTAACTACACCCTTATTAGTGTTATTTTTTTAAAGCTGGATCATTTCACAGATCTGCTTTAAAAACATGTCATAAATGAGATCTGCTGCAATGGAGCACTAATATGTGCCTACAGCTGGAGCCTGAGCAGAGCTGGGCTAATTTAGCCCAGCTGAAGACCTGAGCCTGCACTACCCCAAACTTTGCTTCACCACTCTGAAGGGGGGAAAAGTCCTAATTGGCCATGCACTGCTCTTCCCTCAAACGTAACCCCTGTCTGGAAGATTAATTTTCTTGGTACTAAAGATTAAAAAAAAATTAAACAACCCCTCCAAGCCATCAATTTAATTTAAGGTTTCATTTCGAAACAGTTGGACAATTTCCAGATCTTCAAAGTTTTGACCAAAAATAGAAAGCATATTCTGCAACTGATTTTAAAGATCTGTTTTGTTTATTTACTTATTCTAATATTACCACAACTGCTCTTTAAAAAAAAAGAATCCCAAGGGATTCTTTGCCATTCAGCCCCTGACAGGGAGGCACCTGTACTCCTCATCCTCGTGCAGGTGGTGATGCGCCGGCAGGGAAATGCCCCTAACTACATAAAGGGATTACCTGGCACTCTTTAATGGGGTGGATGAGAGCCCTTTGGCTTTTTAAATACCTGAATGCTTGAGAAGTGCCTGAGAATCAGGCCTGGCATCCCTGCAATCCCAGCTTCCTGCAGGACAGCAGGCAGAGAGGCGGAAGGATGGGAGCTGCAGCGGTGGTGCCGCAAGGACACGGCTCAGCTCACACAGCCCGTGGCATTGCTGCTCTGGGACCAGACAGGTCCCTTCCTACACACAGACCCCTGCAGAGGGGGAAGAGAAGAAAAACAACACTCCCAGACGTCTGTCCTGTCAAAGCCTCTGTGTTTGCTCTCTGGAAGAGGCACAACCGCAGCTGCCGCCTCTGCCCCAGCATCCGAAGCGCAGCCTCGGGCAGGTCACTCCATCTCTGAAGCTGTTCCACAGCTGTCTCAGCTGCACAGACAGTTAATACCTCCTTGCACTGCAGAGCATAACTCACTAATGCCTATAAAACAGTTGGTGCTTTCCACATGCAAGTGTGAGGAGGAGGCGGGGTGGTGCTGCTCTTTCAAGGAAATGTTCTGCGGCAATTACACCACGAGAGACACCCCGGCCCTGCCAAGTGACAATGTTAGGAAAGTATGTAGACAAAAGCCAAAAGACAAAACCTTTTTAATTATAATTTTGGCACTTGAGCAACGATTCATATTTACAAGCCTCTATGCAAGCGACTCGTGCTGCTGCTGAGGGATGCACACGGCTTGAATGGGGTTTGCACGGGGCTGGGACCTTCAGCAGTTTTCCTGCTGGGATGGGAGATGAACTTCCTGCTTCATGGAAGGAGGAAAAGGGGATGGGGAGGGCAGAAGTCCTGTCTCTCCTGTTGGATGGCTCCTAAGTGAGTGATGGAGTCAGGATCCAGGGATGCTTGGCAGGACCCTCCCTGCCCTATCAAGGTGAAAACTGCTCCTTAAATATTTATGATCCTTGTTTTTCCTGACCTTCTTGTTCATACCCTGGTAGCTGCTGGTTCTAACACTTGACATGTTTTTAAAGCCATTCTAGTATTTATAGGTGTTCTGGTACTTCTGAGGGATTGAGCTTCCACTGGGAGACTCCCATCAGCTGCCATGAGAAGAAGCACTGTTCCCTTAGGAAAAGCAGGAATGTGACCAGAGAGGAGAGCCTGAATCCCAGCTGGTGTCTCTGCCACCCTCCTGGGCAGCACCACGAGCTCCCCTGCCTTCACCCACCACGGCAGCAACTTCTACTGCTCTGCCACATCTGCCTTTTTGACATGTTCTGCATAAATAATTTATCATGGAGACAGAGTAAAGTTACAAGGCATTAAATCTTGCACTTGCAGCTTCACACAAGTTTTCAGGACTGCTGGGCCTGGGGCTTGTTTTGAGTAGCCCGGAGGGGGAAAAATCCACAGCGTTCCCATGATATATGTTAAAGTAAGCTGCTTTTTATTTCAATTTGGGTAAAGTTAAGTAAAGCAAACCCTCAGATCTAAGCTACAGGATTGAAGGAACAGGTCACAAGGAAGCGAGGAAATTCAACCGTATCCACATGAATGACTTAATTTTGGTTTCTAAACCCATATCTGATTAACCAAAGACCTCCATTTTCATCTAGTGACTACATTAAATATAAACAGACATCCATCACAGAGAAAAAACAATAATTACTATCTGTTGAAGCCATCACTTCCGTGCCATTTGGCAGAGACCTTTTCATGACATCCCCATAATTTGGCATTTTAGGGCAGTGAGAGATCTGCTGCTGTGGCAGCTCACTCCACTCACAGGAAGAGCCAAAAGGCATCTATTTCTTTAAACCCCTGAGCATCAGTAGAGTGTAGTAAAAGCATAAAACTCTGGCCAGATGCTTTGAAAGCCACCAAGCCACTTCTTTTTTTCCCCTTGCTCTCTGGAGCAGCTGCACCCAGCAAGTTCTCTGCACGTTCAAGAGTCAGGCAGAGATTTTCAGTGTGACTGATGCAAAATATAAGGACTTTGTCACCAAAGCCATCCTCTGGGAAGTCTTTCAACACTTGGCTTTTGTGCTTAATAAGATCCTTTTCAGAGCTACCATTATCTGTGAAAAATCAGCATATGGAGCAAAGTTTCTCAGAGATGTTTAAAAAAGCAAAATCCAGGTGGGGAACCTCTAAGAGATCAAAACGCCATTAATATAAATAGATTCTAAGGAACAATTATACTGGGGTCATGTAATATTCTTCAGTTTTACATTCCAAAAGGTTTTTCACAGTTGTCATTAGATGGCACTTTTGTTTGTTGGCTGAGCAGAGACGTCAAAAACCAAAGAAATTACACAGAAATAGGATTTCAGGCTATTTGTCCCTCTAAAACTGGTCCCTGTACACTGGGATGGATCCCTCCACTTGTCCTTCACCCAGACAAAGCCATCCTGTGCACAGGGCTACCAACAAAGTGCTCTTCTGATCCCCAAATTCACTTATTTTAATAAAACATGCTACTCCAGCCATCTGACATTTATTATGCTTAAGCAACATAAAATAGAAAAGAAACATCTATGACCAGAAACAACCCTTCAACCCCCTTTTATTGCCAAGGTTCTGAAATTCTTTTCTCCCCTTTTCTCTCTGCTAATAACAGCCTCCCCACTCCACCTTGGTGCTGCAATATTGCAGGAAATCCCCCCAAAAACCCCTAATGTGGATGGCAGCTGTGCAGCCTAAAGCTGAACAAGGCTTTAATTTCAGGGGTTTGAGCTGGACTGTTCCCATGTCCCATTCACTTTTCTTGCTCCTCACAGAGCTTTCCTCATGGAAAGGGTGCTCAGGCTTTGGAAGGAGGTGGAGTTCCCATCCCTGGAGGTGTCCAAGGAATAACTCGATGTGGCAAGGTGATGACCAGTCACAGGCTGGATCCAAAAATCTTGGGGAGCTTTTCCAATCTCAGTGATTCTGGGATTCAGAGCTGAATGAATGCACAGAGAGCCACTCTGGAAAACCCTGGAGCGCCAAGGCGATGGTGCAGGATGTTAAACCTCACTTTTCAGAGCCATCCTGCTCCAAATTTGGGAGCTGGGCAGGTGAGCAGAGGAGCTGTGACTTTAAGATCCCAGCCCTTTTCCCTGTGCCCATATATCACTGCTCCATGCTGCGGTGGCTTTCCTGCCTGCTGCTCAAATTTGTCCAATTAGACATGGCCCCACAGGGTGGAATTCAGTGTGAAATGTGTCTACTGATGTCTGCAAATTAACCAACACAGACATGCTGCTTTAAGGCCTGGAAGTGACAGGCAGAAAAATGCCTGCCCGGGACAAAAGCAGGAGGACTGGCTGTGCAAAAGCCTGGATCAGCCTGTTAAGGGATTCCCAGACTCAGCAAGGTAAAGTGTGTGAGCTGCTGTGGCACTTTGCACCTCAAGCTGTGCTGTCTCACACCACTGACCCCTCCATGGCGACATAAGTCTCAAGAAGAAGCCAGGATTATCTGTCTAAGAGTCTTACACGTGTCATGTAAGGTCAGGTGCCAACTGCAATGTAAATAAGTAGTTAAGAGTATTGGTAGCTAGACAGATGCTGGGAGCCTCAATTAGAAAGAAAAGTCAGATTATAAGTAATTAAGAGATACAAAAAATGCTTCAGGAGCTAAATACCTAAACTGCCTCCAGTGTGGGTTTGTTTTTTTTTTTTTAAATAAAGCACACATTCCTGAGCTCTCCCAGATTCTGCTTGGGACATCTCTGTAGACTCCAAAGCTGGTCTCCATGCAGACAAAAATCCCTGGCATGCTGGTGTCAGAAGGAGCAGGAGGGGAATTCTGGAGGCAGGCGTCTTTATTGGGCAGAGCTCACCACCAGCCACGGCTTTTGCTGCACAGCTGCTGGAAAAGGGAGAGCTGCTCATCCTCTGCCACCAACGGGTCAAACAGCTTTCCAAATACACATGTAATTTAATAATTTCTGGTTTGAATATTGTTAAAGAGGAAGAGTGACAGCTCTATCTCCCTGGAGAAGAGCTCCTGCTGTCCCTCCCAGATCCAGCTAAATATGGGCACATGCACTTACAAGTTGGTGATGGCCTGGTGACCTGAATCCATTTCATAAAGACCTACAGTATCTGCAGCATGGCAAGAAAATAAAATCATGAGTCTCCCTTTAGAGACAGGAAAACCAGAGTGGAAAGTCTGAATGCCACTTCCAGGGGCCCAGGTGAGTTTGCAGATGACCTGGGAAAGGTCCTGTAGCATCCCACCTCCCTGCTTTAGGTACACAATATTTAATTTAAGAACTGCTTAAATGCTTTCCTCAGCCTGAAAGAAGTTAAGCAGACACTTAAGAACATTCTGGATGTGGGGGCAGAGCAATGACCCCGTGGGATGGAGCCTGTGGGGACCACTGGCCCCATGGGGTGTGTCTTACACCCAGAAAGCGTTAAAAACACATGGAAACCACACACTTGGGCTCCTTATCAGGGAGCTCCAGCTTTGAAGAAGCCACTCATGATTTGAAAATGTTTTTTCTTTTATTTTTTTTTTCCAGGCCAGAAGACTGTAATGGGCTCCTGAGAGCTCTGTGACACTACAGTAGCACCTGCAAAGGACTAAGGAACACTTATGTCAACAGGGAGTTCAATGCTAAGGCAAACACTTCAAAATCCTGAGAAAATTCTGCCAGAATAGTTTTGTGTTTCAGTTTGCTGTGTTTTCAAAATACCCCATTTGGGGGGGAATGCCCCTTGTTATTTTACAAATCATTCTGTATTTTCCCAACCATAAATCATGGAAGGAATTGACAACCTCCTGACGTTGATTAAATGGCAGCTGATCCCTCAAATTATATTACCACTGTTTGTACAACACCTCAGGTTCCCAAATGCTGTTATGCCCTGGACAGACCTATAAAAATCTTCTGGTCATGGACCTCACCCACATTTTCCAGCACAGCAAATGATTAGGAACAAATGAGCTCAAGCAGAAGAGCGTGGAACTGAAAATGCTGTTGCTGCCATGCACATATAACACGTGAAAGGGGTAAAAGAGAAGCATGTAAAATATATGGTCTGTGTCAAAGGATAACTGGATTTTTTTTCTTCCAAAAAAAAGCATATTTATGGTAAAAGTATGACAGTGCTACTGTATGACCTTCCCACCAGAGGCAAAGGCCCTGAACTGCCCTGTGATGTCGAAGGATGCTTAAGACAGAAGCATCAATCACTCAGATAAATGAAACTATCTCTGTGTTTCTGCTTTTTTTTCTGTTATTTAGAATCACAGAATAGTTTGGGCTTGAAGGAACATTTAAAGGTGATCTAATCCAACCCCCCTGCCACGGGCAGGGACACCTTGCACCAGCCCAGCCCGTTCCAAACTCTGTCCGACCCGGCCTCGAACACTTTCAGGAATGGCATCAATTTTCCACCAATTTCTTGGTGAAAAGGCCGTTTTTCTCCCCGAACTAAAGCTCTGGAAAAGTTCTCCATCAGCAGAGCCCCTCTAGGAGGCTGGACAGGGAGCAGGAAAGAGAAGACTCGGAGGAAAATCCGTTTGGGAGCCGGCAGGGAGGAGGAGCCGCTGGCACGGGCACTGAGCCCCCTTCCTGCAGGAACAAGGAGCCCTTGGTTCACAGCAGGGCCAGGGATAATTGAAGACCCCATCTTATGCTCACAAGTTTTGCCATAGGACAAGGAGCACAACAAACTTCTTTGTAATTTAGATCACAAGTTACAGAGATATTATCCTGTGACGATAAAACTTCCCTTCTGCGACAAGCCAGGGCTGAAGAAAGGCAAGGGAAAGACTGGGAAGTATTGTTAACGTGAACCTTTGGAAGGGCTTCTGCATATTTTTGTCACCCTTTTGTCCTTTCAGAAGCTGTGTGGATAGTTATGGCAGGGCCGACCACGTTATCTTATGTACTAAATCCGCCTAGATCTGTAGATGATGTCTTAGGGGGTGAAAAAGATTAATAAGGAATCACTCCAATGGCTTTAGGACAGCTAAGAATCTTAACCCATTTAACCTCCCCTAAAACACACAATCAGATCAGAGGAAGTTGTAGGAAACTCATTTCAAAGACTCCAGGCGACACTTTTTAGGTCAGATTTACAAAGCTCATTAGAATGAAGGTCTGTTACTTTAGATTTTAATGCTAAGACATACTAAGAAACCCTCTTGCCCCATTTAGGAAACACACAAAGCAAAGAATGCAAATTTTAAAAAGAAACTTAATCTTAATGCATGTGTTCTGCCACCAAATCTGTGTAAAACCCTCCTAGCTTATGTTCTTATGGAAAACGGGAGAAAACACATCAAAAAGAGACAACAAATGCCTATTTATTGACATCTTTTTATCCTTTCAAGTAGGATGTACAGAGAATGTGGTTCTTTGCAAATGATATTTGTTTGGGAAGAAACTGTACTATTTAATTACTGATTTTTCTGGTCCCTGTCACCTTCCTAAAAATCTGTTTTTCCTAAAGGGGTGAGTGTGGAGGAGCTGGAAGGATGTTCATGGATTCATGGCCACCTAACTGGACCCTGACTGGGGTCAAGTCCAAACCCAGCTACAAAAAGAAGGGAAAGAATGAGGGTGGTCAAGGCTCCTGCCCTGTTTTGTGCAGAAAGCACAGGAACCAAAGGCGAGCTCTTCCTGATCTTCTTTGTGATAAGACAGCGCCTCTTAAGTAGAGGAATTAGGACAGAAAAATGGAAAAAAAAAATACAAGAGGAGCCTGACATTTCATAGCTTAATATAATTGTACATATCTGGGCAGATTTTGGTTGAAGGGAAATGGTATCCTGAACTCGAAATAAAAAGGAAGAGATTACTTTGTGCAAAATCAGAATGACAAGCCATCAGAATTCTGTGGTTAATTAGGAGGAAAAAGTCCTGTGTAGAATGAGCTAGATGGCTTGGCAAACTTTAATTTTAATCTTATGATATCTCCTAATAACAAAAGGCCTCCACGATATATCAAACAAATTTCTAAATGTATGATCAATGCGTTTGACATGTTATTTAATTAGGATTCTTCGTGACAGAGACAATATGAAAAACTAGTGTCAACATTCTGACAGTGGAATAAATAAATAGATGTAATTATTTCTCATACTGATCCCTGATGAATTGTAATGTATCAGGCCAGACTGCAGACCAGAGTTCTAAGGTTTCTCTAATATGATAGAGTTTGATGTAAGGGGTGTCATGTATCCAATATTTTGCTGTTTTATTAGAATAAAAAGCTCTCTGGGGATTTCAAGTTCAAATGGTCACAAGTCTCCCCCCCTCCCATTGCTATTGTGCTTAATGCAAGGATAAGCACTGAAATATGTTTAGAAAAATGCTAGTGCAGCTGGAAAAAACCAAACATTAGCCTGCATGAATCCGAGAAAAACCCAAAACACCCTGGGCTTGCTCAAAATTTACCCCTAAACGTGATTTTTCGGCAATTTTTCTCTACGCTAAGCCCATGACAGTCTTGGAAGAGAAGTTTGGCCACATGAGATAGGGGATGTGTAAGGACAGTTCTCAGGGCTGCGCTGAGAGTTTCATGCAGGACAAAGCCACTCCCTGCAGCAGAGCTGAGCCTCGAAATTCCTCCTGGAGGAGAGCAAGGATCCGGAGGGGCGGGAAGGGCCGAAGGCAGCCAGCAACAAGCACACTTGTGGCCATTATCACACAGACAGGAAAGAATGCACTATCTGTTCCCTCAGCCAAGAGAAATGAGAGTTAACATTTAACATGAGGGAACGGACTTCAAAGGGAAAGCCAGCTGGATTTGAATAATGGCAGATGAAAATGCTAACACCAGCACAAACTCGCAGGTGGCCGTGTTTGGCTGGAGAGAGAACATCCGCTGCTGAGGAGCCTGCAAGGAGCAACCCTGAGACAACACTGCTGGAGAGGGAGAGGAGAGGGCTCTGGGGAGCTGCTCTGGGGTGGGACACGAGGCATGGAATCACACAACATGGAATGGTTTGGGTTGGAAGCACCTCAGAGATCGGCTGGTCCACGGGCAGGGACACCTTCCACTAGAGCAGGTTGCTCCAAGGCCTGTAGATAATCAGTATTTCCACAAAATTCCCCACTAACCCCACAGAACCACACCTTCCTCATGGACTAAAATCCCAAATCCAACTCTGTGCATAGCATCAGATCTGGAAGGAAGGTCTGAACCTTTCTACCTTGGTAGGAAACAACCTGAGCAGGCAGGGATGGTTCAGCTGGGTTTATTTCCGAAGCTGAACTACCCCAAAGATCCTTTCAAGGCTGTTGATACAAAACCATGGATGTGCCACCTCCTTTCCCTGCCAGCTGCTGCTTCATACAAAGGAAATCAACGGTGCTTTGGACAAATACTCACATTTCCATAAATTACATCAATTAACTCTGCCCAATTTAACACAGGTATTATAATGATACAGATTATTACTAGAAGGTGCCAGAAGTAGTGAGATTATGTAGAAATCATCCTCTCAAGTGAATTCTGCAGGATTTTTTATTATTTTTAAAGATAGCTGAATGCTCTGACATCTCTGTTGACATCAACCTTACCAGAGAATTTATAAACAAATAACACCTATAAAACTGAGATAAAAGTAACTTCTTTTTGCCCATTTACAGTATAAAAACTTACAAAATTTTAACAATTTTGTTTCTCTTCTTCAACCTCAGCCTGAATACAAAAGACAAATGGCAAATACAGGGTGGCACCAGTCCCTGAGGGAACATTTCATTCTCAGCCTGTATCAGAAGCCAAACAGACCTAAAATATTGGCTTACAGAAGCTCCTGATAGTGGGAAGAACCCCCACATTCAGTACCTGAATTAACCTGTGGAGTGTGGGCTAGTCCTGCCCTCGGCTCCCTCCAAAGCAGCCAGGATGCAGATAAATAAACCTTTGACCTGCTGCATGGGTAGAGCAGGGCCAGAAATATCTGCAAAGTAAGGGAAGGAAAGTGCCACAGTGCTGTGTGGCAGGAAGTTAAAAAGGAATATGAATAAGGAATAGGAATAAGGAGTGACAGAGAATAGCAATATTGCTGCAAAGTGAGTTTTAGACAACCCTGCATGAGGCAGCAGGGGAAGATTTGCTGTGGTGCCTGTTTTGAAGTGTTCCCAATGTTCCCTTAGTCCCTAAGCAGATGATGCTAGTTTTAACAAATGAAGCTGGATTAATTTAAAGTATTTAAAGTGATCAGCAGTCCTTAGGTTAACGAACATATGTCATTTTCTTCTAAGTTTCTGTTTTGATGAAAATATCCTGCCAATCTGGGCTCCTCGAGCAGCGAGCTACCTGAAGCTTTGGCTACCTGCCCCGGTACCTCACACTGGCTGCACCAGCAGCTGCTGTGGGATTAATGGACAGCAACCTTCAGGGAGATGGATTGGGGAGGTCAGGGAGATGCAAACGGCCGTGACACGTGCCATGGATCACTGTCTGCCCTGCCCACCGCCGCGCCGCCGCGAAATGGCACAGCTCGGCCCAGAGAGCCCACTTAAAAGGGCTAATGGGTAAATGCATAAAACTATTAAATGCATAAGAATCCTCTTCACCAAATGGCAAAATAGAACGAAAGTTTAAATGGTTAATTGAATAAACCTCTTAAAGACAGAGTGCATCAGCGCGGGGTGTTTAACAGTTTCCCCGGAGGTGCTGTGGGATTCCTGAGGATGGAGAGTGCCTGGATCACTCTCCCTTCCCAAAAATCAGGCTCAGCACTGTGATTATCACTGTCAGCTGCCTCCCTTCACTTGCTTGTAAATGCAGAAAGGCCTAAAAACGTTATTAGTGTTTAGGTAAAAGCTCTCAATTCCTGCTGCTGCGGGTGCAGCGCTGTGTCAGCAGGAAATCCTCCTCCTGCAGCCTGAGTTAAAGACACCAGGAAGGAGATACCAGGAATTCTCTGCTTGGTTCCAGGAGGATGAGTTGTTCTGGTTGGCTTTGGTGATGCTGGAGTCTGAGGATGCTCTGTGAGCAGAGCTGCCCTGAGCAACATCCCAAGATTTTGGCCTTTGCTAGTCAAACCAACTTATTTCAGAAACCTGGGAACTAATTGCAAAATACTCCTCCAAATACTTCATTTGGGTTTCATTCTGGACTATTCTGGACACAAAATCTCATTGCTGCTGTTTCAGAGCAGTGGAACCTGCGATAATTGATGTTTTGTAGAGATTTCCTGGGCAATAACTGGCTTCTCTGGAGATAAGCACTGCCTTTGGCCTCACGCTTTATCCTCACAGCAACAAGATTACTGCCTCATAAAACAATTGCAAAGCTACAGCACTATTATCCTTTAAACAGTAAAAGAAGAAGGGAAAAAAACCCCCATGATTTATGAAAAATACCATGATCCTCCCTAACCAGGGCCTGAAACGACAGCAATTCCAGCGACAGTAACTAATCTAATGGTGCATTAGGAGAGCACAAAGAAGTAGATTTGGCCACTGAACCGAAGTCATTAAAGATTAGAGCAGCTGGTTTCACAGTTGGGAAGTGCTTTTGCCTATCTGAGCCCAGGATACAATGGAAGTTGTTTTATGATTGAATGTCTCTGCTGTAAACAACGCGACTCCTCAGATAAATCAATGGCTGACATCGATGGGACAGAAAACTTACAGAGCTGAGGGTGGCTTTGAAATGCAGCTCTCCAAAGCTCAGCTAAGAAAAACAGCCAGATTCCAGCCCAAAATAAATCTGCATTAATGTATTCTGCATTAAATGTATGCAATGAGAGCCCAAAACATTGCATTTTTTTTAACTGATGCAAAGGCTGTATTTATTTATATGGAAGGAGAGTGTGCCTGGCCATCTTTTATACTAAAAAATAAAAGGCAAAAAAGAAGGGGAAGAAAAAGGAAATTGTGGGGAAAATAGGAAAAGAAGGAAAAGAAGAAAGGAAAATAAGGAAAGAAAGGAAAAGAAGAGAAAACGGAAAAAGAAAAAAAGGAAGGGAAAAAAGGAAAAGAAAGGGAAAAAAGGAAAAGAAAGGGAAAAGAAAAAAAAGGGAAGAAAGGGAAAAGAAAAAAAAGGGAAAAATGGGAAAAGAAGAGAAAGGAAAAGAAAATCTAATCTCCATCTCTATATTGCTACAAAGGAAGGCAGCCTTGAATGAGGGGCACCATCATCATGGTTCTTTTTCCCTATGGAAAGCTTTTGCCCTTTGAGAGTCACATAAAGTTCTCAGTACATTCAAACAGCACACATATAATAGAACTTTGCCTGGTGGTCAGGAGCACCACCAAAATGAGACCTCCTGGATGTGTGGAGGAGTCACAAGACAGAAGATAAAATCTGTGAGTGCAAGGAGTGGAGTTCCTAGTCCTGATAATTATTCTTAGTTCTGATTCACAGTAAGAGGAGCTCCTTACTGAGCAAAAAATTGTAAAAAAAAAAAAAAAGGACAGGAAACTATTTCAGTGCCCAAAAAATAGAGCCTCTGGGATGGAAGGTCACTAAATAAGACCGATTAGTTTGTGGCACTTAAGTGACCAAAGGGGAATCCAGGAAAACAGTGCTGGATCTGGATCAAGATGCTCTGGTGCCAGGAGGACACTGGGATATTGTTAATGGGACACAGGGAACTCAAACATAAATAGTGAGCGGGATTTTCCTTGCGTTGGCTACAATACATATGTTTGTCCAAGAGAAAAATAGCTGGAGCAAGAAGACATGCACGTCTGGTGTCAAAGAAAAGCCTGTTTGTGTCACATACAGTGGAGAAATTGTTCCAGAATAGCTCATCTTTAAAGGAAGATCCCCCCAATAACGTTGCCAAGGTCCGTGGCACTTGGGTTGTTGGCTGTGGAAGTGCTGCAGCACAAGGAAAATCCGCCTTGGTCCGGGCTTTAAATGTGGGTATCTGACATTTCACTGCCTTTTCAAGGCTTGGTTCAACTCCTTTCTTTGTCACCAATGGTGCCATTGAGCCTTGTGCTCCCTCAGTTCCCTGGGCCTGGCTGGATGCCACCTACCCAGGAAAAGTGACCGCGCTAAAGGCGATGCCAGGTAAGAAACCAGGAGTTCAATTCCTGCTAAATAAAGAGCTGGGAAAGAGCAGCATTTGTCAAATGTTCAGAATTGTGTTCTGGGTCATGATCAATGAATACAGTTAGGAATCAGAGAGCTAAAGTGTTTCCCATCTTTGTCCTGTTGACTGTGAATCCACTTATTCCTACAAATGTGTCTCTCCCACCACTGACAGTGACATCTCCTTGGGGCACTGCAGCCCCTAAACCCCTAAACTCCCTGCTACACTCACGCTGCTCCAACACCTTTGGAAAGAAAAGGGAAAGACTCCCTTCAAAAGCCCAAGTTTTGGTCTTCATGAGACCAGAAATGCCTGTAATTCACCACCAACATTTTTCACTCGTGACCTCTTTATTCGGAGTTCCTGATTTTCTTCATTATGTGTTTCTAATTTATCATAACCTCAAGTGCTTCAAAAGCCTTGCACATTCTGACACAACCATGGGCAAGGTATTCCAATGAAATCTTGGAGCTGATTCATTTTCTCTCCCCTCTGACACCAGAGGTTTATGTAATTTAGGAATAACAGAGCTGCTAAAATTAATGGCTGAAGGGCAAGGCATTCTCCTTGTCACATTATATATAATGCTCTGGTTCAGCAAAAGAGTAGCTGGATTATTTTGATTCTTTACTCCTAGTTAATTACAATTAAAAGTAAGACTGTAATTACCTTTCTTGTAAACTTTGGCCTTAACTGCTGAGCACAGCAAAACAGAAGGAGGCTTGGTTAACCTCAGTGGAAAAAAAAAAAAAATAAAGGTTTTCTTCTGAAATAGCTGGAGCCTGGGCATTCAGGGGGAACGTTCCTGGGAGGGTGAGACAAAAGGCAAACCGAGAGCCAGCATCAGACAGATCATTTATAAACCAACACAGCCTCAGGTGGGAGGGGGCACAGAGGACTCACTGACCCCTCGTGGGGACACATCGGCCACCAGAGCTCCCAACAGCTGGATTTCCAACCAAGGCAGTCCAATGCAAAACCTCCCGTTTCTACTTCTCACTTGATATTTGAACAGTTCACTGCTATTGTCTGCCTGGAGAAACCTGCAGCTCCTTGTGCCTGATGTATGGATCTCCAAAGGATTCCCTGTTCCCCTCTGCCTGGACAAACCCCACGCTTTGTCCTGATTTTGCTGCCACAGGACTTCCACAGTCCCCATTTCCCTTATCTCCCCATATGATCCCTTGCTTCTCTCTCTAAATAACAGCAAGGGCATCTCAAGGCGTTTCTAACACCAGCAAAAGGATTTTCCTGTGCACATGGAGGAGCTTTCTAGAAAAAAACCAGATGTTTCCACACTGCTCTGTCCCTGAGCAGACCCATGGAGAGGCTCTAAGTGCACTGCCCTGCCAGGAAAGAACAATCCATAGGGAAGGGAGACTGTTTTATTCCATGGCCATGTCTGTGCCAGGCCCAACCCAGCCAGGATGCCCGAGCCAGGCGCTGGCACGGGGCAGGAGAACGCTCAGGGGCTGCTGTGAACTCCCAGCCATGGTGACAAATGTGCCATTGTGGCTCCATTGCCCCGAGACAGAGGGACAGACAGCAGGGAGGAAGGAGGGAAGGAAGGAAGGAGCTCTTCCAAAGAAGACAAAGTTGTTCTTTGGACAGCAATTATGGATATTTAGGGCTTTGAATGGACAGTCATAGGATGAACTTTTGATTTCGCTGTGTGTAAACACTTCCCCATCTATGATTCAACACTGAGGATTCTGGGGAACACAGTTAAGCCTTGGAATAGCCTCTTGTCTTAAGCACCATTATTTTTTATTATTACTGAGAGAGTATCTAAAATGTAAGCACATTAAAAACTCCATTTCTCCAGAATTAATTAATTTTTCAGGCATTCCATCTTCTCCGGAATATTTTCTTTGGTGTCTTTTTAAAATCCTTACAATCACTTGTATATAGATTTAGTAATAAGTGTAGGAGGAAAGAAACATAAAATAACCCAAATCCCTGCCCACCAAATGCTGCTAGTACATAAACTTTATAAATACAATGTTGGCAGATTCCGATATATAAAAAGGTAGCTAAAAAAAAGTAAGAGCCATAAATAATGCCAAGTAATAAAGGAGGTGAATGTTTTTGTTATTAGATTCTTTCATTGTATAAATCTGTTTAATAAGCTGGCTAGGAATCATTGATAGAAAACAGACTGCTCGTGGTGTTACAGATCAACCTGTTCTAAATGTTCTTTCCTACGCTCCATGCCAAGCAATACTTTTTACAAATACAATTTAAAAATTGAATGTTCTTTCATCATCCAAAGGGAGCAAATAGCACTAAAAGTCAGAATGCACCTTTTGAAGAAGGCACGACACGTGTCTGTACCAGCAAAGCAGAAAATCTTTGTTTTCTAAGTGTTTAAGTCTGCTCTGCTGTGATTCAGAGTAATTAATACCATACATCTGATTCGTCAAATGTGATCAGTGGATGTGTAAAACTCTTGATTTAAAAGTCTTATTTCCCAACATGTGTGTATTTTTGGAAAGCCCTATCATATATTTTTCTTCAGAAGTTCATGTAAAAAAGGCTGCAGTAACATTGCACTGTAATGAAAACTAAATGTTGTGAAATGTTATTGAGGTCAGTGATGGGTTTGTGACGTTAATCTTTGTACACTATTGGTTCTCATTACTGTGGGGTATTTTTGGTTTTCATTATTCCTAGAGGAAAGGAAAGAAAAAAAATGAGATGCTGTAACTAGAAAAAAGAATAAACACTCAAATGCAAAAATGAAGATGATAATAATAGTAAAAAAAAAAAAAAGAACCCTTTAGGATGTTATTGGTTAATAAATTGTTGAACTTAAAAAAATTGCCCACATTAAAATGTTAAAATGCAAGACAGGCTTTTGTGTATTATTATCCCACAGGTATCCTTATTTCTGCTGTACATTTTTTAATTGCTGCATCAACTTCTAGAACAGGTGGTTCAAGTGTGCAGCTCTCAATATCCTCATCATCATTTCAGGTTCTGACCCCAGCCCTGATCTGAGGGAATTCAGCCCAAACAGCTCCAGTTTCCGTGGCTCCTCAACTCTGGGAACTTCATTCAGTGATTCACCAAGTGGTGCTCAGAAAGACACTGAGCTCTCCAGCAAAGAGTCCATTCTTGGAGTACATCAGAGAAATTAGAGAGAAAATGAAATTAAAAGAGAAATTACATCATCAGAAACAGAAACAGAAACATCAGAAACAGAAATTATATCATCAGAAATAGAAATTCAGACAGGACGTGATCATTATTTGAATTTATAAGGAGTAGATTTGCTCCCAGTGGTAAAAACTCAGCTGAACTGAGGGCAGGAGAGCCTCTGCCTGTGCAGCCGCTCCCTGAAATCCCTGACACACCCAGGATTCCCTGAGCATCACATCCAGACACACAGGGGAGCCCCCAGCACCTCCCCAGCCCCATCCTCACACCCTGTGGGGACACAGAATCCCAGCATGGCCTGCTGTGAAACCAGCTTTAAAAACTGAAACGAGCCCCTTTTCAATTAACCTGAGCTCTAACGAGATGGAGATTTATCAGAAGGAATCCCTGGTGAAAGCAAACTGGACAGAAAGGGTGGAAATCAGCAAACCCTGGGAATCAAACCCATCTCTGCCCATCAAACTGATGAGGTGTGCCCAAGCCCTGGAGTGCTCAGGGGCCAGGACACAGAGATTCCAGCTCCAAAGCACTGGTTGGAGTCAGCCCAGTTTGCTGGGACTGGGAGCAGCCACCACCTGGGATCTCTGTGCCACAAAGTCCCCGTGCCCGGCATCCTCACCCCAGGGCTGGGCTGGTGTGGATGGAAGTGGAGGATCAGGGGCTGATCCCACACCTCCAGGAAGGAAGAACAACTCCTTCTGCCCTCCTGCAGTGCCCCGTGGAGGCACAGAGACCTCAGGGTGCTCGAGCTGCCACTTTCACAGCTCCCACTGAACCGTGCTCCCCGTGTCAGTGAGCACTGTTTGTAATACTCCCAGGAATGCAGAGATTTCCTCAAGTGTTGTGCACAAACATCATAATATAATCCTCAGGGCTTCAAAGCCAATCCCAACAACTAATCCCACAGATAAACAAAGCTAAAGCTCCATTTGCCTGCAAAAATAATGAGCAAACATTAGGGCTATCAGTGCACTGGAGGTCCTCAATCTTCTGAGGGAAGATCTCAACTTTCACCCAATTTGTACAGTGACACCCTAATCTACTGGAAACTGCAAAATCTAATTAAAATCAGGGAAATTCAGGTAGGTAAACCCTTCACAGCAACTCTGCCAAGATTCATAGCTGTGCTACTCTTGAGAGAGCTGTTTGCAAACCTTGTACTCCTAGCATGGCACTTCATCCCTCTGCTTGGTCTAAGTGTTTCTTCATTCTATCTAAAATAGATTTATAGCTCGAATCCCTACTTAGGGTGGAACATTACTCGTCAGGTTGCCTATGACATGTTCAGGCTCTCTCTAAAATAACAGCATTAAACTTCCTTCACTCCCAAGAGCTACTGAGATGGGTTTAAGCTCTGTTTGCAAAGAACCTTTCACACAGACACCAACCTGTAGATTTACTATGACTTTAAGGCATTAACAGGAAAGAGAAGCCACACTTGTGTGACACCACGGCCACAAGGAATTCCTGGGGGAACAGGAACTGATCTGCATAGGTGTCACTCCAACAACTGATGATCACAGCTGCTACAGCAGCAAGGCAAAGAGAAGACAAATCAGGTGGTTGCCAGAGGTCTGCTGAATAATTAAAAGAAGCAACACACTTCAAAATAAACAAAGTTTTCATTTCTTTCCAGACACTTGCAGTGTAAGATAGGTTAAATCCTAAACCAAAGCACTCGAGCAACTTCGTGCATCCCCCCAGGACTCCTCGTGTGGATAATGTTCCTCAGTGGAGACACCACTGCTGAATCTGCTGTATTGGTTTCAAGATTTTCCAGCTGATGAGACTAAGAGCCTGTCTGAAATCCAACCAGGACACAGCACTCACCAAAGCATCACTGCACAACTCCCTGGCTGGGAGGTTAATCCTTCGCCTGCGTTACTCCCTGCTCCTACCACTATCATTCCATCCTTGGGTTTTTTAAAAAATTAACATCAAATTCCAATGGCACCAATAAATATCAATCCAGCTGCAGCATCAGGGCCAGAAAAACAGGAGACACATCAGTACCAGGGCCAGAAAACCATCCACCATGACAGCAAAGTTCACCCCACACTCGGGTAAAGGTGCACATGCTCCTTCATTCCCACCGTCAACTTCGGGTGGGATTCTGCAAGCATCCTTTAAAACCACCCATCTTTTGAGGAAGATTCCTTGAAAACAGCAGTTTCCAACATCCTTAACAACCAAATCTCTGATTAAAGGCAGCTCTTGGAGGATCCATGGAAACCCAGCTCCGGCAGCCACGAGTTCCTTCTTGTAGTGACAAATCCTCGGCGCGTGAGCAAACACTGGGAGCTGCTGATGTGTCAGATATATGAGTGGTTTCTTTATCAGTAAATGCTGACTGGGTTATCAGTAAATCCCCCCTGAGTTGGGGGATTCCCTTTTTTTCTCCTTCAGATTTATTGATCAGAGCTGATAATGGCAACTCAACTTTATTTCATTGCCAGGGACCAGAATCGAAGAGGAAAATTCAGTGAACAAGGAAGAAAATTGGTGTTGGTGGAGCAAGGTTAAGAATATGAGGGTGGGAAGTGGCAGTGTTCAGGAAATTATGTGTCAAAACCAGTAAAAACATGTTGAAGTGGATATTAATGGATGCTTAAATCACCCTGAAATTCTGAAAGAAATACAAATCTGTGTTACTACGAAAATGTAAACACAGTTGGAGAATAAAGCAGTAAGGAAACTATTCTTGCCTTCCTACTATTAAATGAAGCTTAAACATTCAGTAAAATTAGATATCGAATTATTCTAAACCCAAGGAAATAAAAGAATGGAAATAAAAGAATAGAAATAATGGCTCTGAATAACTTGGTCCAGTGGGAGCCATCCCTGCCCATGGCAGGGGTGTTTGAATAAGGTGATCTTTAAGGTCACTTCTGAGCCAATCCATTTGATGATTCTGTGAGTGAAGAGCCTCTATTTTAATTTGAAATGGCAGTAAATGAAAATCTAGGATTTTCTGCATATTCTAATTATTTACCGAAAAAATCCCCTCAAAAACCCAAAATGAAAACAAAATTAAAAAAAGCTTTTTCTGAATCCAAACTGATACATTGAACTTCAGGTAAAAAGAAGGATCAGTAGGATCAGTGATGGCAGGACCTAGTCTGCATGGAAAAGGCACGTGGATCTGGCAATTACAAATGGCTTCAGAGATCAAATGGAAGGAGTTTTGTTGCTGAGATTCAAGTTCAAGGCTCTGGGAGCTGTGTACAACACAGAGTTTTACTTATCTCTTCCAGGAACAGCACAGTAGAAGGGAAGCATAAAGTAAATCCCCATTTGCTAATCTGGTAAATGTTATAAAAAAGGGGAAAAAAAGAGAAAGAAATCCTGATATTTGTCTGGTTTGTCTCACTTCAAAGATCATGGAGCAGGAGAAGAGATTCTGGAGATGTAAGGAGAAGCTATTTTTAAAAGCAGTCACAGGACTGTGAAATAAGATGTAAGTTTCATGGAAAAAGTATTACAAAGTTTTTGGCCGCCCTGCATCTCCAAACTTGATAATTTCAAAGAATTCTTAAGGAAAATTAATGACAAATGACCACAAGACTTTGACCAAGATCTGATTAGGAAATGAGACAGAAAAATTTGGCACAAAATGGGTGTTGAGGCTTCAGCCACCAGCAGGACTGGCTGGTGCTCCCCGGGTTTTGTCACTCACCTGTCCATGCTCACGTCTGCTTGTGGCACGGAAGGAAGCAAGGGAGAAGGAAAGAGAGGAAAGGAGAGATTCAAAAATGGAAAGGCAGAAGTGGTTTTACCAGGTGGCCCCTCAAACGAGAGCACCCAGCTCCCACCAGAGAGGCTCAATCCCTTTTTTCTCGGCACCAGGAGCTGAGGATGGTGCTCGGGAAGCGCCTGGCATCTGCGGTGCCTGGCTCCCAACAACAGCAGCAGCAAAAAGCTCCCCTGACTTCAAAGGGAGCTGAATTAGACCAGTGTCAAGAGCTTTCCAAAGACTCATCCTTAAATCCTCCGTGCTCATAACTCTTCCTGAAGGAAAGCAGATAGCTCTGTGTATCCACGCACCGGAGCCCCCAGTTAAAGGGGCTGAACCTGGATGAGCCCCACAAGTGATTTACTCTCTGAATAAGCTTAATCTTGATCAATTTTTAATATTGAGCAAGTTTAGAGTGTGAGAAGAACCTGGGAACAGAGAAACCCATGAGGAGAGGCTGCTCAGGGAGAGGAATATCCGAGAGTGGTGGGAAAGGGTCCCTCCATCCCTTTCAGAGTGTAGGCTCCAGACCCCTGCCTTCCTTGGAGGAAGACACCCATGGAACAAAAAAAGTTACAGAGAAAAGTCATTAAAAACCAGTCTCTCTTTGGAAGATCTGCTACAATTTAATTCCCACTAAAGGCCCTTCCCCAGTGCTGGACACACCTGTCCCTGGGGCTGCTCTCTGTGACGCATCCAGAGGTGTGTGAAATCCAGCCACGAGCCTGCAGCCAGCAGAGTCTGCAAACAGCAGGAGGGAGACTCTGGGGTCCAGTGAAGAGGCTGCACACATCTGGCCTTTCAGTTTGAATAAAATTTCTTTTCTTTAATGTAAAAATCTACATTAAAGCCAAATCAGACATGTAAACATCTGACTAAAAACGCCTCCTCACTCGAGAACCAATTTGCAGAGAAGAACCCGAGTGTGGCTGCTCTGCAAACAGCTCTGAGCCCAGCAATCAAAGCATCTCCTCTCCTGAGCAACCTGAGAATCACCACCACGACTTGCAGCACTGAATTTGCCCCATTTATTTCACAAACCACTCTGTTGCCAGCCTGCCAGGGCTGCCGGGCACTCTTCACGCTGCAGCAGAGCAGAGCAGTGTTTAAGTCACAGGTTCAACTTGAGAACGAGGGCATTTGTTTTCTTGTCTGATCAAGGTCAAAACTATTAAAATACCCTTAGGTTCTCAGTCTAGTGAAATGAACTGGTAATACATTTGGCAAGTTAATCTGTGGAT
Source organism: Falcunculus frontatus (assembly GCA_013398115.1). NCBI lineage: Eukaryota > Metazoa > Chordata > Aves > Passeriformes > Falcunculus > Falcunculus frontatus. The sequence goes on from VZRV01008886.1 coordinate 478,084, forward strand.
TGCCTTCTCACACGAGACCAGCTGTTGTGTTTCTAAGTACAAGCAGTATTTACCTCCAATAATGAAATGACTGAATATAATATGAAAAAAATTTAAAAAAAAACCAAACCAGTGTTCCCTTGCCTACTGCACAGCCCTGGGTTACACTTACAGTCCTAATAAACTGATTTGTCAAAGCCATCAGAAGCGAGGATGATCATCTGGATACCAGATGAACTAAAATACATGTAATTATAAGTTGCCCATTTGTTCTCTTTTATCTCCCACATATCTCTGCTTTGCTCTCAGCTACGTGTGCATGTTTATGTGTAACCAAGGATTTAGCTACAGGCCTAAAATCCAAGCTTTTATGACCACTTTTACTGTGTTCTAACACGAGAGAGTTCTTACTTCATGGCACACTCAGGCAAAATAAAAATCTGGTGACGTTACGTTTGTATTTTAATGCAGAGCACGTGCACATGGACACACTGTACATATATGAACAGATAAACAACACACCTACAGTCAGATACAACACGTTTCCAACCCCAAATACAGACTCAGCTTGTCTATTAAACATGTCCATAGCTGAAAATTATAGAATCAAATGTGAATTGATTCTACTTCACTTAATTTCCTAAACAGTAGGGGCTGCTTTTTTCATAATATTTATTATTACCTAGCTGTAAGACCCCACTGCTATGCAGGAACTGGTGTTTTCCTTCTACCCTTTGAATTAGGGTGGTATAAAGCACCAGAGGTGTATTGGTGAATATTCATAAAGGCAAAATATTCTCATTTTTATGTATTAGAAGAACAATATTTCATAGCATGTATTAAAATATATATAGGGTAAAGAATAATCTGAACAGACACTCACATAAAGTCTGACAGGAAAACGGAGAACAGGACATAGGAGAAATGATAAAGGAGGAATTAGGAGAGATCACAGTGACAGTGGAGGAGGATGGATTTCCTGGAAGATGTTCGTTTTAAGGAGGGATTTGAAGGAACAGACAGAGAGTGGCTGGAAAAGTGGTGGGAGACCTTCTGCAAACCTAAGGAAATGATACCTGAGGGTGAGTAGGGCATGCCAAGGAGAACACAAATGAAGAAAGATTTGGAAATAAAATCAGGCGTGAAAATCAGTCTGGGAACTGACACCACGACACGACAAATGAGCTCCAGTTCTGTGGGACTCAGCCCCTCTCTAATAAGGGATTGCCATGTTATCCCAAGGCTTCCTGCTGCCTGCCCTGGAGAAAGGGGAGGGCTGGAACACTGAGACCAGTGCTTACAGTAATGAAGGGGTTTTGCTCAAGTCCTCAGTCGAAATAAGCCATTTTCCATGAACCTGGGGTACAAAGCTCACTCTCTGAGTCCACCTGAAGCAAATACAAACCAAATTGACCCCAAATACTCATGTGCAGGTGGGTTATTAATTCCATTAAAAAAAAAATCAGAACTCTTTGCATGTTGGAACTGTTTCAGACTGCTTCTAAAAGTGCTGGCTGAAGAGAACTCCTTTTTAACTTTATTTTTTACTGATAAAGAAGATGTCTTTATACAGCATCTGCACAGAGTCACCAGGGGTATCCAGCTGGATTATAACATCCTGTTCAGATGAGCCATAAAGATTTCAGTGGCCACTGCAAAACAGCATCTCCTTCAAGATATTGAAGATATTGCTACTTATGAAGCTGTTAGAATTGCTCTGAGACACAACTGCCCCGAATTTAAGGCAGAAGTTTTTAATCTCCCCTATTGAGATGTATCCAAGTGCTCCAAAAGCAGAAAAGAGTTTGGCTACTGGAGGCAGCTGGCAGTTTGGACAGGGGGACTGAACATCAATTTATCTAAAAAAGAAATGCCCACTGCTAACAGATAAGAAAATAGACTTTTTTTTTCCCTGGCTTGTTTGAGGCACAGAACTGGTGACCAAATTATGGACACAGTTCCTGTAAGTTTCTCAAAAAGTCAGTGGAGGAGACAGATCAATTCAAGCTCTTTTTCCCAGGTGCTGAATCCCATCTGGGATGGATCCCGGCCTTCAGGCATTCATAATCACCCACAATTTTTTCCAGATATAGCAACAGTTCACACTTATTGCCTCTCATATGGTCATTTAAAAACACTGAATGGAAATAGTCTTACTCTCAGTTTTTAAGGGGAGAGTAAATTCAACCATGTACCATGAGAAATAGTGGAAGAATCACAAACAAAATTCCTTTTTCCTGCATCTCCCTTCTGCCCTCTAGTTCTCACTTCTTGCCCCACATCTCTGAATTTTAAATTTAAATATCCACACCCCAATTAACAACCTCAAAATCCAGTTTTTTGTCCATCTCCCTCCTCCCAGTAGTGAAAAATCCCTGTGTTTGTATACAGGCTTGGGAAGGTAGTTTTTTAGTCAGAAGAAATTCTCTCTCTCTCTCTCTCTCTCTCAACATCCTGAGTGGGAAGATGGAATCAATGCCAACAGGAAAGCTGCACATGGAGCTGGGAGCAGGGCAGGACAGGGCCTGGATACAGCATCTAAAAACTGCCTCCAGTGCAGTTCCTACAGGGCTTCTCGAAATAGATCTTTCCCATGCACGAATCCCAAGTTTCTCCCTACACCTTTCTATATATTTAGCTCATTAGAAAGCCCCTTTGCAGAGGTGCTAAAACAGAAAACCAGGATGGAATACTTCAACCCTGGCAGATAAACTGTGAGACTGAGCTCCCCAAACTTCTCCAGACTTCAAAGCCCCGCAGATATTGTTTAATCAATGATAGAGCTGGAAGGCCAGCTGTGTTCTTCTGTTTGTTCTTACATGCTAATCCAAGTTTACCAAAACTGAGGGATTTTGCATCTGGGCTATTTGGATTCAGGCCCACTCCTCTGGTAACCTGTCCTTGGCCTCTCCTTCCGTCTCTGGGTCACGTTCCACCCCTCTCTCTGTTGTCCCTTGTGCTTTTTTAGTGCTGCTTTCTCTGTCAGGGAGATCAATAATTGCTTTGTCATGCTTCAGGACAAGACCCCTCTGCTCCTGGGTTCATGTGCGAGCCCACGGTGGGGTTTGGACAGGGATGACATTTATAAACAGCATCTGAAAGCTCTGCAGGCCCTTCCTTCATAAATCTCACCACAGATCTCAGTTCTCTGCAGCTTCCTGCTCTGTTTTAGGCATGAAAACAATGAAGTGCTTCTGAGCTAATTAGATGCAAATAGAAATAGAATAAAATAGGTAAAAACTGAAGTTTTCAGGTTTCAGAGACCCTTGTAGGTGTCACCTCTGTCCCCAAAGCAGCACCAATCTTTGCTCTGCTCTGCCTTGCCCTCTGCTTCTTTGTATTTTACCATTTCCTATTTTATTTGGGAGAGCCTGAACAGACACAAAATACCATGAGAAGAAAAATAAAGCAAAAATGGGTGTTAGATAAACAAGGCACAGGGGTCCAGAGCTGTTTGGGGTTGGATCTCCCCAAGAACAATGTTGTTTGGCCGGGTGGCTGTGGGGCAGGAAATAACCTTTGAGAGCTTGTGACCCCACTGCTGCCACGGAGGAAAACAACCTGGTAAAACCAGGTTTTTGCAATGATTTGCCCCAGTGAGGAGCTGAGGGCTCTGGTGAGGGCAGGCAACCTCTGCTCAGAGCCTCCAGCAGAAGCCTGATCACCAGTTTTGGCTTTTATCCTTCTTTTTTTATTTTCTTTTCTACAGAACTAGTCTAACAGGAGGCAGCTTTTCCTCTGAGTGTTTCACATTTTTCAAGTTTCAGTCAATTGTGTTTCTAAATCCTCTCAAGATCACCATTCTGGGAGCACAGGTTGCCTCTGCAAAGAGGATTCTTTGTCACAAAACTCCTATTACCATTAGGGCATGAAAAGCACCCCAATTTCACGGTTTTTGGGGTCAAGACCGATCTCTCCCCTACCCCACCTCATCTCCTGGCAGAGCAGAGGGAGCAGAGAGCAAGATGCAGCCCTCTGCTGAGCAGGGAGAGCAGTGGTGGCTCGTGTGGAACAGATGCCACCACCACGGCCCTTTCTCAGGGTGCTCTATCTGAGAGGAAGGAAATTGAGATTCCACCCCAAATCCCAGCACGTAGTTTTGAGGATTCCCACATCTTCCAAGGATTAAGTCACCACATGTACAGCCTGAAGTGCCTTGAGGTCTAGAGCAAGGCAGTGTTTTTAGAAGGCTGTGTAGGAAGAACTGCTAAGAGGCTAAAATCCTTTGTAGTTTCCCCAAAGATATTCACCAAGGGATTACAAGACGAGGAATGAGAGACAGCTCTGAGGTGGGGTGAAAGAAGGATCCAAATGACCTAAAAAGAGCACGTCCTTTGCCTGACAACCAAGGTGGTTCAATAGAAGAAGAGGGTTTATGTGAATTTTTTTGAAATTCTGACACCAGGCCTGCTATCTATGCTGCTCACAGAGAAAATATTCTGTCCCCAAAACAAACACACTGGATCCCCTTCAGCAGGACTTGTGGTGATGGGAAGAACAGGAAGCTCCACGTCCACTACAAGCTCCACATGGCTTCTAAAACAAATTTCCTATTTTCTAAATAATTCTCAAGCTTCGTGAACATTAAATTGCCTACAAGAAAGCAGAAGACAAAAGCAGAGAAGAGCATGGTGTTATTTTAAGAGCGATCAAAACGCATCCCTAATTTAAATCGATGTTTTTAAAGCAGGAATGAAGTTTTCAGCATTTCTAGACCATCCTGCATTACTTCTCCCAGCCAGCCACCCACAAGGGCAGGCTGGGGATGTGCTGGACACTGCAGGAGTCCCTGCCAAGCTGGGCACAGAGGGGAGAAGCCCAGGGGAAACAGTCGGTGCTACCACGGCAGGATCACGCTCGTAATCCCAACGAGATAATCACAGATGTTGTGACCCACTTAAAAAATGAGTTCATTTTCCACATATCCAATTTCAGTGGCTTTTTAGGACATTACCCCCCTGTAGGTTTATGGGCAAATGAGTGCTCAGCTTATTCTCCATCATTTTCTGCACCAGTAATGCTATGCCATAGGAAGTGTGAAATTAGTCCATAATCTTTAAGCCCCTTGTTTTCTGGATGACAGATACTTGCTTTGCTAATAAAATAACCCCAACCTCCTCGCAGGGCTGCATTCCCTGGGAGCCAAAGCAGCTCATGGGATTTGATGTTACCTCGCCAGTCAGAAATATGGGGGAGAGACAACAACAGCAAATAACCCCCAACTTTTCACAGCCCCCAAAATGTTTTTTTTTCAGCTCGACCATTCCCATTCCATTCATCTTTGGCCTGGGACGCAGCACCTAAGAGAAATCAGGGAATTCCAAAAGGAGGGAAAACCAAGGATTCAAGTGGCAGAAGGAGCACAGAACATATTTTTTCATCAAGTTGTTCTTGCAATTGCACTCTGTGGTCAAACCATGCCAAACTCCCAGTGCTCAGAAGATGCCACGGAGGGCAGGAAACCTTTGGAAACTTTTCCCCACTCCAGAGCTCATTTTTCACCTCTCTGTGTCAGTGTCACCAGGTGCCCAATTTAAAGTCAATTCCATGCAATGCTGAGGCTGATGGGGTAGCCTGGATTTCCTAATTCTACCTATGCCTCTGGTTTTTTCAACAAATACAATCGGCATGGAATTTTTTAATAAAAAAAGGAATCCCAAACACTTACTGTAACTATTTTGATTCTGCTTCTAATACAGGTAAATTAAAAATGAAAGATTTTCTTGTTGGAGGGGGTTTTTTCAGTGCTGGCTACTTCTTCCCCCTCTATAGAAGCATCACAAACCCATGTGTTAATTCTCAAATTTTCTTTATGCAGTATTTGTGTTGCCCTTGTAGAAGAGAACACGCAGAAATTCCTTGTAATTACTCAGAAAACCCAGTGATATTTGTTTTAATTGTGCTTCTCTTCTCTGAGCTCCTTTCCATGCAATGTATTTTTGTGTGACAGAACCCTCTATAAGAACAACTGGAAAAAAAAAAGCTGTTTATTCCTAAATTAGCATTACCTTCTACCAGGGAGAAGATGACCTTTTCTTACATAAATGACATGCTACTTCCAGCCAAAATATCAGTTAATTTCGATTTTGATCATAGTTGAGTAGAAATTTGGCCAACTTCTCTCTAGATAGAGACACCACCCTTGCTGATATTGCTGCCCTTGGAAAATCCATCCCTTGGAAAGTCCATCCAGCTGTCAATCACTTCCCAGCACAGCCACATGAGAACAGGCATAAAGTTTCTCCCAGATTTATTTAAAAATGCAAATTTAACAATCTTTAAAAGTACATTCTTAAGCTGGATACACTAAAGTATCTTATTTCCAAATGATTCCAGTTCACCAATTACTCGGGTTTAAGCAGTCCCAAACCAAACCAGTCCTGGCACAGCAAAGTTTATACTTTTAAACGTTCCAGTCTTTGCCTTAGATTTAGAAGGGCTTTGCACCTCTCAGGACTTGGCTCACAGGCTTCAAAGGAAGAGAGATGAAAGGCTGAAGTCAGTGCTGATCACGGAATCACAGAATTATTGGGGTTGGAAAAGACCTCCAAGATCATCAAGTCCCACCTTTGGCCTAACACCTCATGCTCACTAAACCACACTGGGAAGTGCCACATCTGATTTTTTTGGACAGTGCCAGTGATTTTTTTGGACACTTCCAAGGATGGTGACTCCCCCAGTTCCCTGGGGAATGTTCCATCCAGCAGAGACGACCCAAAGAACAGTGACTTACTGAACTGCCAGACAGCAGAAAGAACTAAGGGGAAAAAAGGAACACTTTAAAATTTTATTTTAAATTGCATTTCACTTCTTCACGTATCGTTAAAAACTCCCTAATAGGAGCACTTTCCCTTTTCAAAATGGCCCTTCTTGGAAGCATCTGCTTACACCAGCAAACCCCCTCCACAAGAACACGCTCCGCCACCTCGTAGCCAACGCTTTATTCCCTCTCTTTCCAACCCAAACCACCAGACTGGTCATTGCTTCCCACTTCTCTCCAAACCACTTTCAGCAGGAAAAACACACAGGCACACACAAACACGGGGTGAGAGATCTTTCCCAGCCCTGCCTGTGGGTGGTAAGGAGGGCCCAGCCCAGCCCGGCCCTTCCGTGCGAGGCGACGGCTCCGCTCGGGAACGCGAATCCGCGGGGCCGCGGCAGGTTCTGCTTTTTCCAAAACGCTCTCCCCAGCTGCAGCACATTACTTGTGGCAACTTTTCTTGGATCTTAAATGGGTTTTGAAGCCATGCTGTCAGCTGCCTTCATGTCACCCCGCTATATTATGATTGAATCTCCTGTTCCTTTTATAGAGTTGTTCTCTCCTAATAAAACACCAACTGCCGGTCGGAACGTCGGCATCGCTGCTCTGGGATGTGATAACCTCCTGCTCTGCTCCCTGCTCGGCTACGCCGTGCTCTTGGGATCCTCCAATGCATCCATCCAGCCCCAGAAACTCGCCCTGTTTATACAAAATCCTGACCCCACCCCCATTTCCAGTTATTTTAAGAGCTCATACTTTGGAACTGGGCAATATTCCTGAACACATGAAAGAACACACGGAGTACAAACAGCTATAAATGAATATCTGCAGTTCATTGCGGCAGCCGCCTACAAAGGTGATACCTTCAAGCTGTTTGTCAGAGTAAAGCAGCAAAAAAGCTGTTACTTGTCAACTTTTGGATAAGATGCATTGCAAAACAATATTCATTTTCCCTGGCAAATGCAAAACCACATTTTATAGGTGTGAACTGTTTCCAAACTTCAAAACTGTATCGTAAATGAACTGTGAACGGGTAGAAAAACACTCTGGGTACGGTGGCAAGGAAGCAAATGACTTCAAATGTAGAGAATTAAAATAATCACAGTTTATTTTTAATACGTTTAAAGACTAAAAATATTTTCACCTTCCATCCTACTGCATTTGAACAGAATCCATCAACAAGAGCTTATAAATCTGTTATTCTTAATGGGTTTCATGCCAATGTTGTGTTTAAAGTCATGAGACTAAAAGAAAAACTACATTCCTGGGGCATAATGCTGCACAGTGAAACAGAAATGCTTCGCTGAAATCTAATTTGACAACATTTGTTGTTAGGATTTCCAGGACTTTCATCAGGGATGTTTCTCAAAGAATCCTGTCTCTCAGAAATTGTTTTTGTCGTGGTAACAGACTCGACTATTAATGAGAAAACAGTAAGAAGCTTTAGTGTCCTAATGGATACTAAATGACCTGGAGGATCTGAAACACTTATGTGCAGAAAAAATACATATGTGCAATTCCTCTGCCTCGGGAGATTTGTTAGGTGGGATGCAATGCACTAAAGGAGGTAACTACATACATGTGGAAGAACAACAGTGTTTTACATAAAAACAATCCCATTAACCTCACACGTTAAAAAAAAAACCATATCCTGCCTAATGTGACTTTCACAAATCAGAAGAAATCAGGTCATAATAGTAGATAAATATGCAGTGCCTCGAAGCCTCTGAATGTCCTCAAGACAGCGAGGCTACGAGCAAACACTGACATTTGACACAGATACAGCTGTTTAAAATATGTCTTCATCATACTCACATGGAGATAGAGACAGAATAAAATTCCTCCAGAATAAATCCAAAGGTTAAAAAAGAGTAATCTAAAACCAGATGCTGCAGGACGTGCAAAAATGAAGATGCAAATTTAATTTTGCAGACCTGGAAGGAAATCCCCGCCAGCGTTCACGCTCAGTCCACCTTTACTGAGGAGCCCGCAAAAGTTCCTCAAAATCAACAGCAATAAATATTTTGAAGGAGGAAAACTCTGTAAAGTCTATTCATTTTACTTTCTGAAATGGTGCAAAAATGTTACCTACTCCCTGTGCAGTTATTAGTCTCCGTAATGTAACATAACAGATACTTTCTAAATCCTTTTAGACCTTCTCCCCCTCACTGGAAAGATCATCATTTTTTTATTTCAAAGTGGATTTAATAAAGAAAAGGAGTGCTGTTAAAGTAATACGTGAGGCTTTGACATTAAGCAGTGCAACCCTGCAGAGTCGGCAAGAACAGGGTCTCTAATCTCTAGTGATTTATAGAGGGCTCTTCCTTCATCTCTGCACTCAGGGAGGGCCAAAAAGTTTAGAGACAGGCTGGCGTCCCCCTTGCTCCACACCGCCAGCTCCTGCTGGCCAGGCTGCCGGCACAAACCTTTAACCACTTCGCTGCTGGCTTCCCCTCACCCATTAAAGGGCCTTTTATTTATTTGTATTTATAGAACAAAGTGATCTCAGAGTTAAGTAATGCCCACGGAGGTAAATGTTTATGTCTGTCATCAGAAATTTATAAGCAGAGGGGGAGAAGCTAATAGGCAGAGAGGAAAGACCAAAACTATGGAGTGTTTGATGCTCCTCTGAGTAAGCTCGGAAAAGCTCCGAGTAGAAACACATCTTAATTAAAAACTTACAAATATATACAGTTAATTTTAAAGCTAAATAACTGAATTACAGACACCAGACAGCCTATTACCAGCTGAAGAAGAATGTTTGCCTTATACTGGCTGAACGCTACACAAAAGTTCAAAGAATATGTTTCCAAACACAAATGCAAGAAGCTATTAAGCTCTTGTCACAAGACAGAAATATCTCATTTGAATGGATTTCAAATCCATCATTTCTTAGGGAAATGACCAGTTACTTCTGCACTGTAAAACCACAGAAGCCTCTGCTGCCTATCCAAAAAATTAAGCCCAGGTCTGACATGAACTCAGTGCTGGGAGATTTGCATCACCAGCAGGAATTCCATCGGGCCAAGAGGATCAGATGTGCAAAGAATACAACTTTAGGCATTGGTGAAGTCATGTTTGGGCACTCAGGCAACTTCCCCTGCACAGGTGCCCCCTCTGAGAGCAGGGCAGTTCACAGCCAGGTGCCCATAAAGCCCAGCAATGCTCTTCCCTGTCTCTGTGTTTGTATCTCTTTGAGGTCTCCTCTCTCCAGAATCCCAGCAATCCCAACACAGCAGGACTCCACACAAGAACACAAAAACCAAAGTAAAATTCACCACAATGTTGATAGGTTTTGATGTTCCCATTTGCAGGAACACACAGAGAAGCCACGAAACACGTGCAGAACCACCCTGCACTTTCCCAGACCTACAGAGGTGACAGTGGCATCTTTCAGCTGCCACTGCTTGGACTGAAACTTTCCTGGCCAGATCAAGCTGCCCCTGAAAGCTGAATCCTGCACAAACATGTGCTGGATGTTTCAGGGTTGTTTTTTTTTTAATATTCATGCAAAATTACCCTAAAAGGTTGGAGAATGGAAATATTGACAGCCTAATCCAACATTCATTAACCAGCATCTTGCAACCTATACAATATATTGGCATTCCAGATGCATTATTTCAAATTTTCCTTTGAGTGATTGAGCTCATTCCTTACCCCTCTCCTCTTGCCAGTGAGGCTGAAATTCCTCTGTGGAGTTGTCTTGGGGACAAACTTCGGGAATAAAATTACTCCTATATGGATACAGGAGTAATTATATGTAATATCTATGGATATATACTCCCATATGCTCTGCTCACAGGGCATTTTTGCTGTGTTTCCAGCTTAGATTTGAGATAATCATGGGATGTTCCTTTATCACCACGGTTTTCTGCAGGCTGTTTCACAACTCTACATGTTGGATCTTTGATGTATCCATGGATGCTCAAGCACGTGTAAGAACACCCAGAATGTTCAAAAACACAAGCCGTGATGCTGCTTTTCTTCCAATTTAGGAAAAAAACCAGCAATCTGAGCCTGCTGGGTACAACCAACTCTTCTCATACATGTATGCTTTGGTTAAGATTTGTTTTCACACGAGGAATGGTTTAGGAGCATCCCTCACCCTCTGGAATGGCGTTTAATGAGCATTTATTTTAAGGTTTCTTGGTGTTGCTGCAGACAGCACAGAGGCAGCCACAAGTTGAGGAAGATGGAAGAGAAAAGCACAAAGGAAAGAAAACCCCTATGGGGACAAGGGGAAGGGGATGGACTCTCAGGCTGTGCCCTGCATCACCTGCACACACACACACACCTGTGCAGGCTCATCCTTCCCCTCATGTGTGAAACTTCCAGGGAAGGAAGGGTGCTGGAGCTGCCTGTGGATGCTGCCCTTTCCCTCCCATCCCCAGGCACGAGCATGTGCCTACAAAAGGAGTGGAAACTTGGCAGGCTCAGAGCGAGGAGCGCAGTCAAGGGTCGGGCGCGGAGCTGAGCTGCTCCCGTTCTGCTCCGTGGGAATGACACCAAAAAGGTATCAGAGCCTGGGGAATGAGCTGGCTTTTCCTTGGAACCTCCAGCACCATCCTTGACAGCTAAACAGGGATGGGCCCCGTGGTCTGGGCAATCTGCTCCACAGCCCAGCTCTGGGGACTGAGCACGGTCACTGCCATTTCCCTGAAGTGTCCAAATTCCCGGTGATGGGCAGGGTCACTCCATGCAGGCACCAGATTCAGCCCTTCATTAGGCTCAAAAAAAGTGTTCATAGTTAAGAATTCTTCTCCCAGAATGTGATTTCAGATGACTTAACCCTTTAACACTTCTGCTCCCTGAGGGTGTCTGCGGAGGAGACTCTGAAATGGGAATTTCAGGTCCTGAGCAGGCTGTAGATGATGGCATTTTGATTTTCCCTGCATGAAACCCTTGCAGCAGAAAGCAGAACAGGTAATCAAGCCTTCAATCGGCCCGTGCTGATGCTCAGCAGGCCTGGGACAAGCTGATGTGGCAGTAAACAAGTCTTATCAGGGCACCCACAATTAACTGCTGTAACCAGAGAATGTAAATCACTCCACTCCAGCAGACGTGTGATCCCAATTTGCACCTCATCCAAGTCAGCTCCCCCTACATTATTTACACAACCTCGGATCTCAGTTGTACCTGCTGGGGGATGAATGTCTGTACTTAACGTAACGGTAAAAAATAAAAAAAAATAAAGTGGAGGAAAAAGAATTTCCTAAGATGCCTTCTAGGGGGTCCCGCTAGGTTTTGATGATGGCACACCTTCCAACTCCATTCTCTAAGTAATTTTTACTGGCCAGCAGTGAAGGGACAAGGTCCCACATGAAACACACTTTTATTCCCAGATATAACCCGGGAAGCCACAACTTCCCTCAAGGCTCCTGAAGCAGCAATAATCTTGTTTTCTCTGTACAGCTCCTGGCACATGTGAACCCAGTGTACAGCTGGTGCCTAAAGACACCACTCCAAAATAAATCTGAAATGCAAATGACTTATTTAAACTATAATACAATCACATTTCTTTTTATAGCAATCATAAATCTCCTTCTTTATTATAATCACATCTTATCACATATAAAGTAATTTAATACAAGACCTACCTTCCTACATATTATTGCATTAAAGAGAGCAAACTTTTTCAGCGTTATTTATTTCCAGGAGAATCTGCAGGAGGCACTCTGGCTCTGGAAGGATTGTGGCCTAACTTATATTTCAGAGTAAATTCTTTAGCCTCCATTAGGTTCAGAGTTGTTAATTGAGCTTTAGTTAGAGCTTCCTGTAAGTGAGAAAGTTCCTGAACACCCAGAGCCATGTGGGAGATGACAAGTGGGACCTACCCTGAAACCACACAAGGGATGGAAACAGACTCCCAAAACACATCTTAATTCAGCTGAAATTTTGGTTAAGTGTTCACACAACTGCTCTGACTACAGACCAGAGCAGCTCCAAGCCAAAGAGAGGTTCAAGGAGAGGAAAACTCTGCAGCCCTTTCCCCAGCAGCTCCCCCCAAACAATCTGCCACGAGAACGAGCACGACGAGCTGCCTGGACACTGTTGTGATTCCAATGCCAGTCCCTGGAGGAATTTGCACTAATTTTTGAAGAGGGGAGGCTCTGGGCAGTGGAAGGGACTGGAGCAGAGCCTGCCAGGAGCCTCCAGCCAAGGCAAGCAAACGGGTAACGCTGAGGGAGCGGAAAGCAAAGTCCTGCCCTGCCACAACCATCCCGGCTCCCCAAAGGGTGGCCAAGGCTGGCTTGTGGTTACCTGCCCCACTCTCTGTTGCACAACAGGAGATCCCAACAGCCCCCAGTCTCTGTGGCACCGCGGGTTAGGTCACCATTAGGAACATATTTTGCAAGCCACATAATAAACACTTTATCCAACTTACTAAAACAAGCCCGGAGGCAAAATGAGTGTAAACACAAGCACAAAACTACTGATATGTGGACAAATACTTGACAGAGTGAGGACCAAAATTTGCCAAGAGTCATTCTGAAAAGCCCATGGCTTTCTAAAACAAGCTTTGCTTTTTATCTTTGGTTTACCAAAGATTATGTGCAGCAGCCAATACAGTATCAAAGCTTAAACCTCAAGTCCCTGCAATCTCCTCCCCATCAAAACATTTCCCATGGTTTTATTAGCACTAACAATGAAGTCAATGGGAGAAGAATCTGGCCAAAGCCAAAACAAAAACCTCACACGCCATATTTTGCACAAAATGAGCAAAAGACTTGTGAGAAACACAGTATCACCTAGCAGGGAACCACAGATGTAATATTATATATTGTCGGTTCCATCCTCAAGGAAAGGATGATAAAAAAAGATTTAATTTTAAAAAAAGCAAGAGAATAAACAATCCCACCCCTTCTGTTACCAGGAAAACCAGCACGGGCAGATAAATACACTGAAACTCAGTGTGTCTGCAACAGGTACCAAGGAGAGAGATTTAATAAAGGCTGCAAAAGTAGCTGGTGATCTGTCAGCAAAACCCCAGCACCTTTCTCCTGAAAATCAGTTTTGAACTGAATAAAGGATGGAGATTCTCCTCCACACCCTCCTTTTGTTGGTGATGGATTTGTAGAAGCATTTTTTGTGTCTTTTACAGCAGCAGCCACATTAAGTTCTAGTTGGGCTTTGGCTGTTCTTATTTTCTCCCTCCCAAAATCCTTCATCCTCATCCTGAGATGAGCTGAACCAGCACAGGATTTACTTTCTTTTGTAAGCACTCCAATGTTTGGAGATTGAATTCCTGCCTATGAATGGGTGTGTGTATGTTACCAACACACATGAGTGAGTGCATCGTACACTTTTATAGAACTGATTTAAACAACATGAATCAGGAATTCTCCAGCTCAAATTCCTCGGGATCTAGGGAAGGCTAAAGGCTGTCTCAGCCACTGCTAAAATGCAGGGAAACAGCTGTGAACTTGGGATGCTACAAGAAGTTTGAATTTTCAGCAAAGTTTGCAGCCTGGCTTGTCCTGGCGATCCCAGCCTGCCGTGACGTCCAAGCTCCCGTGTTTACAGTATCCATGGCCAGGAGCTGCTTGATGGAGCTTATACTTGTCTAATTACAGCTTAGCAGCCATAAGCAGAAATCCAAAGTATAAAATCAAACATTTTGGTCAGCTACAGAGCGTAGCTGAACGCTGAATCAAGCAATAAAGTGCCTTGCAGTCTCCTCCAACAACTCCTTAGTGTCACACGTGGTGCCACTGGATGAGAGCAGTGCCACCAGCAGCAGGCTCCGAAATACCAACTTGTCATTGCAAACTTTATTTACAAACTCAGCTACAGAGTTTATTCACGGCAAGAAGTGCTCTGAACTTCTAAATGGCCAAGCTGGACAAAATGGTGGAGCTTTCCCTTTGAATTTCTAAGGAGTTTACAGGCTGCTGGGTTTAGAAATGATGTTTCTTCCTGAGAAGAAGATGAGAGGCTGCCTGAGGACATTGTTTATTAAAGCCTTTTGTTCAATTTACAAATTGAAACAAATAATTGTGGAGACATTTGCAGCTATGGAAAAAACGTGTTTACAAAGTGGAATAAAATACAGACTAAATACGTTTGGATTATACTGGATCAAAACATATGAGTTTCTAACATAGCATAAAGGGCGGTCGACACTACGAGGACAGAAGGAAAGGCGCCACTGAGTCATGGATTTTATAACAATCTGGTCACTTGAAAGACTTTGGAGAGTTTTACTCTCAGAGTCCTTAACATGCAATAGTCTCAGAGCCACCCTCAGCAGTGACCAGCCCTTGAGATCACAGACAACCCACCCCAGGGACACCCACTGGCTCTTAACACATGACAGAAGCTTCCTAGAAGCTCCCTGAGTTCCAGCTAATATTCCACTGAAATATTTCTTGATGCTTTCCTTGGGTTTGAGTTCAGTCTTCCTCATTTGGTCTCACATGCAAACCCCAAGTGCATTCAGAAATTGCAAAGCCATCTCATCTCTTCCTCCCTCACACACAGCATTGCCCTCTACAAGGACATTTGTCTCACTTTAAATGTTTTACACGGTGAGGCTGTCACCTCTAGGAAGATTATTCTGTGGTTTAACCCTCGTGTTCTTAGGAAAATATATTCTGGATACTGGATAAATAATATTGATTGCTAATATACAGAAGAATTTCCTCCCTGTGAGGGTGGGGATGCCCTGGCACAGGGTGCCCAGAGAAGCTGTGGCTGCCCCTGGATCCCTGGCAGTGTCCAAGGCCAGGCTGGACATTGGGGCTTGGAGCACCCTGGGACAGTGGAAGGTGTCCCTGCCATGGCAGGGGTGGCACTGGCTGATCTTTAAGGTCCCTTCCAACCCAAACCATTCTGGGATCCTGTGATTTGGCACGGAGTAAAGGGAATTGTATCAGAGAGAAATCTCAAAGAGCCCAACCAAGGCAGGGGAATTGGATCCGTGGAAAAATGGCACAAGAGGGATGAAGTGCTGTTCCTAACTGTGAGCTCTCAAAAGCTTATGTAAACAGCAATTTCCTCTAATATCTTAATTAATAGCACGATGACGGAATCAAGCGCTGTCTGTAATGCTGATGGGAATTTCCAATAGAAGAAATCTATCACCATTAAAAGAAGGAACAGAATTAATCAACCAAATTGTTCTCCAGTTTACAAACTCCATACAAAGGAAGAGGGCCATTACTGCCAGTGGAATACCACGGCTAAGGATCTCTTAGTAGCACAGAAGTATTTTCTTAACATCAGTAAAGTATGTTAACTAATATTATATTTAGTTAGCTGAACTCCTCTGGGGATTAAAGGCCCACTGTGCCTAACAAAACTTTGTCTTGAAACAGCCTAGCAAATGTTATTTTAGCACAGAGTATTTGATAGCTAATCGTGCTATAAAACTATAAAATAAAGTTGTGTTTATTGGTACAATTAATCCCTCCATAGCCCACAGGGCTACGAAAGAAAATGGGGGGATGAGGGAGATCAGATCAGGGGGGTGGGGTGAGAAAAGAGGGATTATCAGGAGTAGGGAAGGACCAGAACTCAAGCAGTGGTGTGACTCTAGGGAACTACTATTATTATTATTATTATTCCAGTTGTAATCAAGAACACCATCTCCATCTGGGAGTGCCTGAGAGAGAAAAAAGGTGAATTTCAAAAAATTTCCCCCCCAACCACAGCCAAATGTGTCCCTGCACAGCAGAACATTCCCACCCCATTCCAACAAATCGATTCCCTAAAATAATGCAAATCACGATTCTTCCCCACTGCCTGAATTTGTTCAAAGCTTTTCCAACTAGGACCAATCTGGAGCAAAACACAAGAGAAAAAAACCCCATTCTGTGATAGATGCAACATATGCTTGAAATCTAGAGAGCACGTTAATTGTGGTTAATATGTGAATCAAATTAGGAATGTAAACAACACTAACACTCAGAGCCTATGCAGTGACTTCCTATTTTCATTTTTACAGCTTTGGCATTAATAACCAGCAATTGCTTACAGTTGCCAAAGGCTTCTCCTGCACTTCCAACAGAGGTTACTGGATACTAATGGAGAGCAAATGTTTCTAAGCCAGAATGTGCAGTGCCTTCATCCTGAATAAAATAAATAAAGCACCTGAGGACAACGAGGAGAAAAGTTCTGACAAAATACAATACAATAAAAGACAATTCTATACCCCTTTGAACTCGTCTGTGTAGGACATGGTGAGGGAGGACAGCCAGAGGTTCACTGTGAATCCCTTCAGGATGCCTTTGGGATGGATGGTTTATGCACAAACAGCCATAAATCTCCAGTGATTTATGCACTGGTCCAGGAAACCCAGAATCACCTGTGGGGTCATGATCTGTTCCCAAAGTCCAAAGGAATTCAGCCCACAGGGCCCTGGTTGGTTCTCCTAAAGCCACATCAGCACTGAGGCTGGCAGCACAGCCACTGTCACAGGGGAGAGCACATTCCCTCCCATGATTTCTCCAGGAAAAAACCCTCTTCCATAGGTTTTTGCAACAAATACCACTTGGATTTTTAAGGGTGATTAACCACATATGCATAATTTTCTCATCTGTAGGAAATGTCCATAGTTGCAATGAGAAAAAGGGGAAATTAATGATAAATAGCACGTGGTGTGTTTGTGCATTCCTTATCTTAAATTCCAAAGTGGATGAAATACAGGAGAGCTCTGCTAACCCCACCTTGTGTCACTGTGTGGGATTTGGGATCATATTGACTATTCCCATGGCACAGGCACCTGATGGTCCCAGCCCAAGCAAATATTTTAGACATTTTATTAATACAGACCAAAAATCAGCCAGACCTTAAACACCCCTCTATGAAACTGGGAGGAGGAACTACAGGTGGCAAAAATAACACACAGACCTGCCAAAATCATGAGATAAGAGTGAGATCAGCCTGACAAGTGATAATCACAGACATTTCAGCATCCTCAGACAGTTGTTGGACTGGCCACGGGCTCATGTTAATATTTGTATTAAGGAAAAGCTTTTGGGTTCAACTGGGATTAGACCAATGTTGTGTGAGGTGCTGTGCAAGCAAGCAGGGAACAAAAGCTCTTCTCAGGAGAGCATCCTCCTAAATGACAGTATTTGTATTATTATCACAAGAAATTGAAATTACAAACAGTATTCCCAGCACAGCATCTCTGAACACAGAACAGCAGCTTCTCAGTGTTGTTGGTGGTATCAGTCTGGGGATAAAGCCAGTGCTACCAATGAGCAATATGCAGGAAAAATTGATAGATGGTGATTTTTCTAAAATAAAATCATTGTTTGACGGAGTTGTTGCATTAATTCAAAAGATAAAAAAATAAACTCTTGGGATGGAAATAAACACAGCGCTTTCAATGAACCTAGTAACACGAAAGTAATGATTTTGGAAAACAGATGTGGGAAAAGGCAAGGGAAGGCTACAATACACTCCACGCAATCTGGGAAGGAATGATAAAAAAATTTACAAGCTGTTTTGAGTCCTGAATAAAAGGGGTAATCAAGGCAGGCTGGGCTCTGAGCGGGACGGGCACAGCATCTTGCAGCAGAGACTAAGCAGAACACCTCACCCTCCTGGACTGTGTGCCCAGGCTTTCCTCTGCTGCTGGAACTCCAGTTCCTGCCTAATTCCTGGTTTTGCAGTCCATAACTCACAGCACTTACTGTAAGGCCTTGTCACCCACTCTTTCCCCCTTGTTTGTCTGATCTTTGACTTTCTGCTGGGGCAGAAACTGCTTGACAAGCGGTGGGGCAGGAGAGGAAACTGTGAGAAAAACAAAAATCAACCCAAAATGCAATGCAACATCCCAAAGAAAGATATCTCAATGCAAGAGAAAGCACCCACAGAGATTATTTCCATGCTGCCCAGTGGCCTCTCTTGTTAACCATGATTTATGAAAACATCCCAGGCAGGAGAGCCGTCGGTTCATGGAGGACGTTCCTCCGCACAAAGTGGTTCTCAAAATGGCACTGTGAGAAAACTCCCCTCTGCAGTTGTTTTACTTTTGCCTCCGAAAAGCTTTCAAATTGAACTGCTAAAGTTCAGCCAGCATCTAATTTTAACCGTGAGTTCCAGGAGAGAGTAAAGCTGGTGGGAAGATTACAGAGTTCCTTGAAGCTCTGACCTACAACAGGAAGAGAGTTGTCAGCCTTCATGTCTCTCACTTTAAATCCCAAGGGAAACAACACTGGCAGAATGTTTTATAACACGTTCCCACTGTAAAATTTTGTATTTGAGAAATATGATGCTTGCTCACTCCTTCTCCTAGACCTTTGGTGTGTCAGTAAAAACAGATGACCTTAAATGAGTAATTTTAGTTTTGCCTTTACGCCGCAGTTCGGGTACTCAGGGTTCACAGGGCTCTGTTTACAAAATCAGAGAGAACTGATACTACACAAGAGCAACACATGCACCCACACCTTTAAAATATTAGCGAGGAGCTGGCAGCTTGTAGCAATGTAATAAGGCCTTTTTTTCTGCCTTCTTAGGTTAACTCTATAACTCAAGAAATACCCCCACGGAAGGCTGCAATCTGGGCTTTTCATAAGGAAGGCTGAAAGGCTTCTGTCAAAGGGCCAAAAAGCAGCATCTGCAAAAGAGCTCAGGAAAGAGAAATTAAAAATAAAATAATTGGATTATGATCTCTCAGCTAATGAAATCAGATACACTGTTTTTCTCCGAGTCAGGGGTTTTAGACAATGCACAGTGGTACAAGCCTGGATCCTTCCACACTGCTCCTGCTGCCCAAAGGATCACGATTTCAGGTGTTGCACAACATCAGGAAGCAAACCAGGAATACAGCAAAGAAACTGAAAGTGTTTTCATCCTGACAGTAATGAAGGTGTGGTGACAAATAACCAGGAACTGGGCAGGATATGAATAATAAATACGGGGAAACTGTTATTCCAGGATAGGTCTTTGAGTACACGGACAGCTGAAAGAATCCAGTCACTCTGGAGCAGCTTAAAAAACAGTTTTTTCTTGCTCCCTCCCATTCCTCAGCTTTTCAGTGCCTGGGAATGATGCCCTGAGAGCTGAAGCCCAGTGAGGGGAAGCAGAGGAACCTCAGAGCCCCGAGCAAAGCCACATTCCCTGGCTCCCAACACGGCACTCGGGATCTGAGCACGGCTGAGTGGGAGCAGAGGCAGGAGCAGCTCCTGAACTTTCTCCTCTCCTCCATTCCTGCAGATAATGAAATCCAGAAACACCATTCTGGGACACAGTTGTTACAGACCTCGTGTTATCTGCTGCTGACCCTCAATTGAGACATCTCTTAGCCAGGGATGATGATTTTTGCGCTCATGAATAATTAGTTTTGCTGGTTTTAAGGAAAAAAAAAAAAAAGAGCGTATCTTTTAATCAGAATCTAAATGAAAAAATGCTAAAAGCTATTCCCCAACATCTGCCAGTCGAGCATAGATTTAGAAATAAAAATCAAGAGGTATAGACTCATCTCAGGGAATTATGTGTTCAAATCCTCATTTATGGAGATGAGAATGGAAGTGTTAACGTTCGGAGTCTTCTGCTGCATATCCGAGGCATTAGGGTGGCTTAATGAGTCACTGTCTGAACCCAAGAACAGGCTGAAGTTCCTCTCTCACATGCACACACACTGAATTTTGTGTATAATTACTCAGTTCTGAGTAACAGCAATTTATTAGATTTGCTCATCAAACGGACGAGTTGCTAATGTACAACACGTTGCAAACAACCAGGGCTCTTTCCAAGGGAAGGCAGGAGTTATTAGGGACCCAAGCACTGAATGGAACCATGCACTTTATTCCCTGCATCTCTCTATAAAAATATTTTTGAGATGAACTTAGTGGCTGTGAAAAGCAGATTTTTCTAACCAGGGGATCAATTTCTAAGGGCAAAAGAGTGGTTTGAGAGCCCTGAAAACATCCTGTACAAATGATCAGCATTTACTTATACAGTGAAATGAAGCACAGCCAAAGGACAGCTCTCACGAAGGACTGACTGGAGAGCAATTGTTTTCTCTTTGCATTTAATATAAAATATACCATTGCAGCACTGCAGAAGAAGAAAGTTTTTCTGCTGTATTATTCTCCTTAACACAGAGCTGGCTGCCAGGGAAAAAGGGGGAAACGTGGACAGCAGAGATACTGAAGGAGGACACCGTGTGCTAGGTCAGCAGTGTGTCCCATTTTGACTTTTTCCAAAAAGAGAACAGCAATGAAAAAGTCCCCAGGAGTGGCAGAAGTCACGATATCATGAACTAAACTAACTCCAGGCCAATGCTGTTTTCCCTCATTCCCGTGATTACAGAAATCAGGAAGATATCGCAGGGAGGAAACACTTTGGGATGAGAATGAGAATGTGGAGAAGTTCTTGCAGTGGATAAAACACGCTGAGGGCAGGAGAGGAGCTCAGACACCTGTTTGCCCTGGCAGCCTCTCCACACCTTCCAAAAGACCACACTGCTCCACCCTGGCCTTGGACACCTCCAGAGATGGGGCAGCCCCAGCTTCTCCGGGCACCCTGTGCCAGAACCTCTCAGGGAACAATTCCTTCCGTGTATCCCATCTAAATCCACCCTCCTTCAGCTCAAGGCCATTCCCCTGTGTCGTGTCACTGCCTGCCCCATTGAATACGGATCTCAGGACAATGTCCTGCTGCTCCTCCACCCCTGCAGTGGGAGGTGCAGCTGCCACAGGCCTGGGGAAGGCAGAGGATGAGGATGAGGATGAGGCGAAGATGAGGATGAGGATGAGGCGAAGATGAGGATGAGGATGAGGCGAAGATGAGGATGAGGATGAGGCGAAGATGAGGATGAGGATGAGGCGAAGATGAGGATGAGGATGAGGCGAAGATGAGGATGAGGATGAGGCGAAGATGAGGATGAGGATGAGGCGAAGATGAGGATGAGGATGAGGCGAAGATGAGGATGAGGATGAGGCGAAGATGAGGATGAGGATGAGGCGAAGATGAGGATGAGGATGAGGCGAAGATGAGGATGAGGATGAGGCGAAGATGAGGATGAGGATGAGGCGAAGATGAGGATGAGGATGAGGCGAAGATGAGGATGAGGATGAGGCGAAGATGAGGATGAGGATGAGAATGAGGATGAGGATGAGCAGCGGGACGAGGGCCGGCTCCGAGCCGCGCGCCCTCGGCAGCGGGACCGAGGCACCGCTCCATTCCCAGGCCTGTTTTATTTATCCATTTCTATTTTAATAAGCTGCCTGTTCCCTCGGCCCCGGCGTGCCTCCCTCCCCCCGGAGGCCTGGGTTATGTGAAAATGCGTGTGCCAAGCGGCGGGGGCGTGCTGGGGCTCCGGGCTCGCCGGGCCCCGCTCCTGACGTACTGTGTGGTCAAGGAGCCGGGACTGGGGGGCCTGAACGAGGGCCAAGCCTTGCACTTCAGCTTCCTGACCTGGCAGCCATTCAGAGAGACCCTGCTAAGTGCTATTTCCTAAATACACCAGCTTTTCATAACAATCTTACCACATTGCTTTCCTTTACAAGCTCTCTTAAAAGAGAACTGGACTCCTTCTGGTTAATCTACACAGACTGCATTTGGAAGCCATCAGAAACTGAACTGTAAACAAAACGTTATTAATGTGTTGTAATCTGCCCTCAATGTTCCAGATGAAAAGAAAATGTTTTATAGTTTTGGAGTATACATTTTAATTGCCTTTTAAGAGTGCATATACTTTTAGTGCTCTCTGTTATAAAATTGCAGTATCTGTTTCTTGATAACTGTTGAATGATCTCAGCTATTTTTATTAGGTTTTCTCCCCCACCCTGGTTCCCCCTTCCTTAAGCTACCACCACTGGAAGGCTTTTCCAGACCGTTCCTGATATTAGGCTGGCAAAAAGTTCCCTGCCTAAGATAAACTCCATTATAAACAACTTCTTTACAACATCCCCTCGCCATAAAAACACTCGGATCTAGAAAATTAGTTCTTTAAATGAACTTAGAATCCAGTTACTTTCAGTAAAAATCTGAACTAAGTAAGGGCTAAACTGAATTTTCCAGATTTTCAGCCCTTCCCTGCTTGGTTTGCTCTTGGTGCCTTGCTCCCATCATGGCTGGAAGAGCTTGGCTGGGGAAAGGATGCAGGAATTCAGCCCTGGAGATGTCACAGCTGTCCCCAGAGCTGGCAGAAGGTGCCTGGCAATGTCCCAGCCCACCAAATGAAGGTTGGTTCATGCTAAGATCCAGCCTGACCTGTAAGCCCCAAATTCCTCACGAAGCAATCCCCCTCCTGGAAGTGCTGAGCAGAGTTCAGGAGGTTTTGTTGTGCTGTCTCCCCTCGAAGCAGACACTGCCTTGTACAATAAGGGCTTTCAGTACTTCTGGGATAAATGGGAAAGCGATCAGAGTTACCTGGCAGCCTTTCCAGGTATCTCCTTACTAGAAAAGTACTTGGTAAAATAAATAGAAATCCAGGGTCATAAAACTGACCATGAGGTTTGTTGTTCATTCAGCTGCAGTTTCAGAAGGTGAAGGGAACCCTTAAAATCCTCCATTTCAGGAAATATCAGGCATCTGGACATCACTGTCACTTGGTTTGTACCAACAAATGTGCTAGAAAAGAATGGCTCAGCTATCCAGTTTTAGCTGTGCACTCCTTAAATCCCAAATCCTGCTCTCCTGGCATTTAACTCTTACACACCTCCACTATTAATTCCTTTTCGGGGTAATTAACTTCCTCAACAGCCCAAACTTCACCTCCAACTCCTCCTGTGATGTCTCTAACACTTCCCTAATACTCTTTTGACTTGCAAGATACTATTACTTGATACAACACAGGCCAGGATATTTCGCAGTGGGAACTGCATCCAGTGCCTGGAGAACAACCACTTTTCAATGTTTTCATCTCACACAATTAAAATATTTGAAGTGGCAAAGCCCCTCTCTCACGTTGGATTGGGATTCACATCCTGCAAGTGAACTGCAGTTTACTGTCGCTCTTTCAAGTTCTTTTTATCTTCAGAATTATCAGTGCCTGTAATTTTTTTTTTTTAATGTTGTTTTTAAAAACATTTTTCAGTATGCAGATGTGCTTGTGAAGATTAATGGACTGGGAACACTGAAATCTTGTATTAATCAACTACAAGGGAAGGCAACTGCTGAGTAAAATTTTCCATAGTGCTGCACACAGGAGTTTATGCAGAGAGCTCCTTGTCTTGGAGGAGCCTTCTGTGAGTTCTGCACTGAGACCAGGAATGGGTGACTCTTCCTGAACTATTCCCTGAGCACTGGACAAGCCACACTATGGGGAACCCTGTCCCATGTTTATCTCAGTCCCTGCTATCAAAAATAGCTGATTTGTTCCATGTGCCAGTTAATCTTTGGGCTCTCTGATGGGAACCATCCCTCCCTGGAGGATCATCCCTCCAAAAGTGCAACTGCACATTGACCTCAGGCCAAGGGGGGCAGAGCCACGAGAAGCCCCAGGCCCAGGAATCAGCAAAGTTCTCCTCAAGAGGACATTCCACCCCATCACCTGGCAGAGAGGGGCTCATCCCAGAGGGGAACGGAGTTGGGGAAGGGGCTGGAGCACCAGGAGAGCCTGAGGGAGCTGGGAGGGCTCAGCCTGGAGAAAAGGAGGCTCAGGGAGAACCTTCTCACTCCACAACTCAGTGAAAGGAGGCTTGGGGCAAGGTGGGGTTCATCTCTTCTCCCAGGTAACAAGAAACAGGATGAGAGTCCTCAAACTGCACCAGGAGAGGTTTAGGTTGGATATTTGGGAAAATTCCTGCACTCTAAGGGCTGTCGAGCTTTGTCACAGCTGCCCAGGGCAGGGGTGGAGTCCCCATCCCTGGAGGGATTTAAATGCCTTGTGGATGTGGCACTTGGGGACGTGGGTTAGTGGTGGCCTTGGCAGTGCTGGGGAACGCTGGGACTCCATGATCTGAGAGGTATTTTCCAACTTAAATATTCTACGGCTCTAAATGCTTTAAATACAGATTATACGGAGCTAAATTTGCTTTCTGTAGTAGGATAATGAAAAGAACCCAACCCCAAACCAGGGACTGAGGGCAGTGTGTGTGCACACATTCCATTAAGGGATGGGTTAATTACCCCAATTTCGTTACTAATTGGATCAGTTTAAACCTGCTGCATTGGAAGTCTCTTGGCAGACACAAACATCACCATAATTACAAAAACAACTGGTTTCTCCAGTTACGTAATTCCACCAATTAAGTAATTCCTCTGCATGTGAAGCAAACCCAACCAAAGCCATTTGGGTAGTTTTGACTCATTTTCAGCAACGTGCTGCTTCCCAGTGCTGATGCCTACAAAATCCAGCACCATTCCTCATGGAAATCCTTTCCAAGGGCAGATCCATTCCCTCTGAGTGAAAGAACTTGTTGGAATTTGCCAGAGTGATGGGAAAACAAGTTCTGGGAGAAGGAAAACCCACCTAAGCTTTCAAGTGCAGCTTTTGGTATAAATCTCTGAGGTTTGGGAGGTTTGATCCCAGTTTGAGGGATACCACCACCCTTGCTTTGAGCCTTTCTCCCTGGGATTGCTACAAAGCAAAGCTTTCCTGCAGCAGCACAAGGCTCCAAATAGTTTGGGATTTGCCAAAACCAGAGGGAGTTGGATATCTCACAAGAAAAGCTGGGTTTTAGTGATCATGTTAAATGGTTTGTCAAGGCAGACTGCGGTGAGTGATAAAGCTCCTGGCCTGTGATCAGTTCTCCTCTCACCAGCAGGTACTACTCAGGTCAAATGAAATTATTAAATCAACAGAAATTACTATAAGGAATAAATGTGAGTAAATTGTTTCTGATTCTATGAAAACAAAAGGCAAAACCAATTTTGTTTTTTACTTTTTAGCTTCCTAAACAAAATAGAAATTCTATAATTCTTTAGAAAATTAAAACGCACAAATAAATCTCTGTTTTTCATGACTGACATTTGCTATTCAAAGCCCAGGGACCTCCTCAGTATTTCCAAGGATTGTGCTCCTGACAAGTTGACTGTTAATAGTGATTGAACAGTTCCTATAGTGTTTCCTTCTAGAAAGAAACTGCTGAGCTTGATATGAAAGCAAGAAACCCACAAAAATTATATTTAGCTGCTCCCTATATCACACAGTTATATCTCTAGGGAGTTTCTGCCATTCCATCTCTAATAGGAGATTTCATGTGAAGTTCTGGAAGTCAAATAATGTCCCACCTACCAAGACATTAACAGAGATCAGAATTAAGAGTCTCCCTTCCCCTACATATAATAATAGTGAATGTTCATCTGCTGAAAAAAAGCAGATAAATTAAAAACCACTGCAGTTTGTAAAAGAGCACTGCTTGGGAAATAACCTTTGGAGCCACTGGAAAAACTCAGAGTTCAATCAACTTTATTTCCAGTACAAAAGCAATTAGATTTTTCCCATCAGAAATCAGATGAAGTAGTAAATTAGGATTTGCTGGTGATGGGAATTCTTAACTTGCAGCATAAATAGAATTTCCTCATTATTATTTTCGGCTATGGCCATCTATCTAAACCTCCATTCCAAGTACAACTTGTGAGAAAAAAGCTGCATTACGGAGTTATCACAGATATCTACATTTAATTTGAGTTTTCCTTCTTCTTTTTAAGCAAAAGTTACCTTAATTAAGCTTTAAACAACAAACAATCAACCCACAAGAACCAACAGATTTGGCTGCTCTTCCATTCACCCAAGACTCCGACTGCACTGAGAAATCTGATTTAAACAACTCCCAAACCATTTGCATCCCCGCTACCTTCAGAAGGCTACAAATATTTTTGTGTGTTCAACCAGTCCTGAGAAATCAAAGTTGCCCAATGTCCTGGTTGCAGAGGGAGAAGTTCTTCCTTGAGCCACGACCATGGAAAATGCTGAGTGTTGGATCCAAAGCTCCTTCCCAGGAGCCCACAAATGCCCCCTTCTAGAGCAGCCACCACCGGGAAGGTCACGTTCTAAAGGCACTCCATTAAAACAGTAATTAAAGAGTAAACATTAACTCGCAATTTTTCCTTAGGTCTTTCTTACTTCCAGTTGGTACCATTCCTCCCAGAGCCAGCTGCACCTTATGGATCTGCACGTTTATCTTGATGAAAAATCTTTAACTTCTCGGTTTTCAAGGCAAGAAAAGCCACGTCCTTCCATTCAGACAGAGCTGCTCCCTGCTCTCCCAGCTCCCAGGGCATCGTGGCTGCAGCAATCACATGTTATCCATGTTATTTGTCACTGACAGAAGTACACTGGGACAGGAGAAAACTGCCACGAGAAAGGAGATGAACTTTTCCACGCTTTAATGAACGGGAACTTTTATTCTGTGCGAAGAAAACCAAAGATAAAACTCCAGGTACAGCCTGGTAAACATTATCTAGCAGGTGGGCTCTTGCAAACACTCTGGAGAGTCTTTATTGCCTGAATTTCAACCCTTATTCCTCAGCAAGGTTTTCAGAAAATGCAAACAACAAACAATTTCTTAAAAAAGACACCAATGCACAGAGCTGCATCAGGGAAAGCTGTCAGCTGGCCCCACTCCATGGGAATTAATGCAAAGGCATTGATTTGTTCTAGGCTAATGATAAGGGCTCTTGGTTTAATTTGAGGAGAAGAACTTTCATTTTCTGACTGGCAACCAGAGCTATTTATTACACAACCAGAAAGCCAAAGTTCGGCTTTGCAAGTGACTAATCAAAGCCAAGCCCTCTCTGTAGGAGAGGAGGGAAAACAAGTCTGGAATGGTCAACAGCAGTTTGTTAAAACGAAACCCAACTCCTGCCTCACGTTCCCTGTCTCCTGCCCACCCTGGAGCAGCTCCACCAGGATTTCGAGCCAGTATTGAAGACAGTTTTCCAGAGGGATGAAAATCGCAGCAATTCCAGGGATCACCCAGATCCTACACGGACACAAACCTTTTTCACAGCAACAGGAAACACAAAAAGAAGAGAAATTCAAATAAAACCACAGCAATGCTGTCAGCAAGACAACAGGAAGACAAGGGAGTTCAACAAGGAATTGCTGCTGGTATTCTTGGTCCTTATCTCAGAGGAATCCTGGAGGATAATGAACATCCCCTCTGAGTGCCACAGCATCCACCCGAGTGCTGGCATGGATACATGAGCATGGATACAACTGTTTATCCCATTTCCTGGCCCGGAATTGTGTGTCTGAGCACTAACTGTAATATTTGGCACTTAGTCCTCTGTGTTCAAAGAGTTAAGCTATGTCCTATAAAGATAAAAATCTCCACTTTTATTACTTTGTACGGCTCCTACCAAACGAGGATCCAGCTGTAATTGTAACATTCCAAGCTCTGGAGGTGCCAAGTTTTACTAACTATAATTTAACTGGTCCAGCTGATGCAGTCCAAATTCTTGTTTGGATAATCAGCCTTTGTTTAAATATGGACTTTAAAAAAAAAAAAAAAAAGGAAAGAAAGAAAGAAAGAGAGGCCAGCATTAGCCTCCAGGCACGTCATGTGAGCTGATTACCCTGCAGCAGTAGCAGACACTCGTGCACAAGAGGAGGATTATTTTGCCAGAATTACTGTTACGGTAACACAGAATCAGAGCTTCTCTCCCCCCAGCCCCCACCCTTTTTCTTTTCTTCACCCCTTTTTTTTTTTTCCTCCCCCCCCCTCCACAATTCACAAGTCTTCTTTCCAAGTTCAAATGAAGTTTAAAGGTGAAAAGGGCAAGAAAGTTTCATGACTGGCTGTTGAAAGAGGGAGAAATAAGCAGGGTCTCCAAGTTTGCGTTTACTAAAAGCTCAACAATTTTGTATTTTGCTGCAATTCATAACTGCACAAATCCCTTTTGTTGGGTCTGTTTGGACTGAAATTAAACACTTGCTAATAATTTATAACTTAATATCATTAGAAAATAATAATAACTGTCAAGCAACTACAGTCAATACATAAAGCAAGTTGAGTGGCTCGTTAGATTATTTGTCAAAGCAACAATTTCTATATATTTTAGCTTATTTCTACTGGGAAGAGCGGTTAAAGAGCCACCCAGCTTGCTTGGAAATCATTTCTCCACCAGCTGGGAGCAATTCCCAAATTGCTGCACCTCACCCACATCCAAGTGATGCTGGCTCACTTTAAAAGTGCTCCAGAGCCTGACTCCAGGAGGTGCCTTAAAAGTGCTGGAGGAGGGATGGCCAAAGCCCTTTGCTGCTCACTGACCAAAAATGCATCCCACACTGCCCATGGTTTGCTCTAAATTTGACATCTGAATGGAAGTGAAACAGTGGCCAACAAACCAACTGTCAAAATGAGGCATTTAAGAAGAGAAAATTCTTAATTTTGTTCGTCAGGGACCTGAGCTGCACAAAGCACAGGGGCCAGCACAAAGCTGGTGCTGCCTTCCCCAGAGCTGAGTGCAAACAGAATAAATACTTCTGTGTGTGTGAGGGATTTGGGGAGTAAAACTCACTTGTAAAATGTCACAGGCTGTGGTTCTTCCCGTGATTTCTTGTTTTTCTTATATTCCTGGAATATTTCAAGGAAGCAGAGAAAGCTCCAAACATTGCAGGTTATTTACAGCACAACAGCTCTCAAAATATTATTTAATTTACCTTGAAGCTGAGGAGCTGCCCAAAGTCCTCATGTACAAACAGGCTTTGGGGTCCTTTAAAGTGACCATGCAAATAAGAAAGGCAGTGAGAGAAATGGTATTTTATTCAATTTATTTTTAATGTCTCCCATGCTTCTTCCAGAAATCAAATGGTGCCTACAGAGAAACCAGAAGATGCCACTCTGGTTAGTGACAGTAGGCCCTTATAGGTCATAATTAACTTTTTTAATTCTTCAATCTTTAGTTAAATGTGGAAGATTTTTTTTTTTTTAAGTGAATGCTCTCAAACACATGGAAAAATATAGGAATCGATAAAATTGATCTATAACATATTTTTACTTGAGAAAGGATTACAAGGCTGAATCTTAACATTATATACTTAAAACCATTTCTTGTTCCATTGCCTTTACAGTTCCAAAAAAAATGTACATTTTGGAGACAAAGGCCTTTATCCTCTCAAGTGCTGTGGATTTCATGCCAATCTCCCAATATAAAGCAGACTTCAGACTCAGACCCAAGAGAAATGGTCTCAGAAAGATTAGATTTTCCACCACAAAATAAAACCCTTGTGTGGGGAACCACACCAGTTCCAACACCTCCTTCCTCCTGAGTACTTGTCTGACAGGGACAAACACCCCCAGCCCATCCCATGGCCCCTCCTCCAAATGGAAGTGGTTTGATCATTCCTCTGCTCTTAACCCATGCAAAAATTCCAGAATTCTCACATTTACCTGAATATCCATAGATTTTGAAAGTTTTTTTTTTCTTATTCTGTGTTATTTTGCAACACAGAATAAGTTTGCTCTTAATGTGTGCAAAGTTAATTCTCATTGGTGATGGGAAATAGACAAACTCAGGGTAAGGGGCACATGAAGAACATAATGATGAAAAATTCTTTTAAATCAGCAAGATATTTTTAAGAGCTGCCCATCAAAGATGTGCACCTCTAATAGGAAGAGTATATTATATGGAATTAATGATGCCAAGTATCTAGCAGCTCCATAAATACAAGAGGAAACTTTCTTAAACTACTCATGGGGTAGAAAGGTATTTTATCAATCATCCCCCTATTAGAAAACACAGATTTTTCAGGATATTTCAAACCCCACTGCCAGTAATAAAGTAGGACAAGCAGGGAAAGGAGAGAAATACAGATTCAATACAATGTAGCTGCTGAGGATTAAATTTTTACACCACCAAAGTCACACAGAAAAGAATGAATTCAAGAATCAGAAGATTAAAACTGCATGTAGTCAGCTCGGGATTGGTGAGCTACAGATGGAAACTTTCTTGACAACACACAGTTTAAATTCTGGTTAGGATATTCTGTGATTAAATGCTCCTACAATTTTTGAGTACATCACTTTTTCTCCTACTGGCTACTGTGATACAAAAGACATCTCCTGCAAACATAGAACTGGTAAAAAAAAAACAAAACTGCAAGTAAAAGCCATTTAGGTTTCCAGCAAAGACATCAAAGCAAACCAGCTAATGGACATCCAGGGTAGTCAAATCACTCCTGCAAAATCCATTAGTTACTAGAAGTTCTGGAGGGCTCAGTTTTTACAGTAAAACCTGTAAAAACTCCGTATCCAGTTTCTCTGTTGGGACACTGAGGTGTGAAGATCCAAACGATGCTGGAACTGAACTTGTATATTTGAACCTTTTGAACTCCAGCTGCCCTTCATAAATTACTTTACCACTGCCTTTAACACGTTCCTAACCCACCGTGCAAGAAGAGGGAGGAATCATTAAAAAAACCTGGAAATGGGACTGAACTTTCTAACACTTCCAATGGAATTCGTCTTGGTTCAAAAGACAAGCACCTACGGCAGGACTGGGGGATGAGGAAAAGCTTCCAGATAGAGCAGTGAAATAACATCTGTTTTCATGCTATGAAAACACAGTGGCCAATCCCCCTCCCCAACCCCAAACCCAGTGGAAGTGAATGGAAATGGCTCCATAGAGGAACAGGCAGTTGCTCCTTTCCATCTGGAAACGCTGTCAGATGGAAGCAAATTCCACCAAATTCCCAGCTGGTGCAAGAACTTCATTTTGCACCTCAAAATGGGACGTGCTGCCCTGGATGGACACGGCTTTGGGATGCACAGGGTCCTCACCACACTCCATCCACAGGGAGACAGATTCACCCTTCCCCTGAGGGAAGCTCAAATATTGAGAGTTTAGAAACTAATCCAACTCTGAGACAACGGCAAGAAAGATTCTTAATTAATTTTAAGGTGAATTAAACTGCAGACGGCAGCTCAGGAGCTCAAACACGACGTTTCCTGCTTTCCATGGGAAATGAGCACAGGGAGCAGCTCCTTCATCATCATTTTTCAGACTATCAGTGTGTTTATAGACAGTCAATCACTGAGATTTTGGGGAAAAACGAAGGTTTTAAGTCCAGAAGAATGGAAAGGCTGGTTCCCAACCAGCACCTTAACCTAACCAAAGCAGATATTCCTTTCTCCTACACCTTCCCTGCCTGCAGAGAGCTCAGCATTCAAAGCAGCAACACAGAATCCAAATCTCCACAGGAACTCTTCAGCCCCAGTCCTGCTTGCATAAGGATTTTCTCTGGGTTCAGAAAAGTCACTAATTTTTATTCCCATCTGAGATTTGTCATTTGCAAATGAGGAAGCTGCCCATCTTAGAGGAATGTGCTTTCAGGAGGTCACCTAATATAAAAATACTGCTTTTCTCTTTGGATTATGATGTTATCACATTATATCTGGACACTGCATTTCACTTGCTCTTTAAAATGATCTTGCTAAGCAGCAAAGGGACACAGCAGCTCCCATTTACAGGTCACCTCAGGTCTCCTGAACAAACTATGCCCCAGGGTTTTGGTGAAACTCAGGAATTCCAAAAGCAAAGCACATTGCCCTTAGCACACAAAATGCTTCTGATTCGCAGAATGACACAAATGTACAAGAAAAAAAAGGATGTCTGATTATTTTTTGTAATGGATGGCTTTTAGATGGGCAGAACACACTCAGGCATTTCTTAAAGCCCCAAACCATGGGTGATTTCCAACAAAGGCCTTGTGTGAAGTGCTGCTTGCTTATCACAAAGACTCGGAAAAAGAATTTTCAGGGGCTGAACTCTGAGTTTTAGCCCTGGACAAAGAATCAGATGCTGCACAAGTGTGTGCTCCTTAGTCCCATGGTGCTGCCACAGTTCTTGAATCCTTCAGATTGATAAATCTGTGTGAAATTCTTTGACATTTCAAAAGAAAATAAATAAAAAAGGAAAACAACACAACTTTCTGAGTAAAGTCCATGGCACAGTTTACCTGTTTAAGGAATAAGATACATGCAATCTTATTAAATGTGGGCTTGCAATTTATGAAATTACCACCTCCATTAATTACGACTCCTAATGAGACATTACAATGGACCACGTGGACAGTCCAACCCAGATGAATGAACACAGATGTTAAAAATGATCACTAAAACTCACGTAATTTAACCTGTTTTACTTCCCACTTGCACGAAGAAAAACTTGTGGTTTCTCCTTTGCTCTCCCCCAGCACAGACTGGCTTTTCTTTCCCTGCCTTCCCCGCTTGGAAACGAGCCACACATCATTTACAGACTTCCGAGGTTTGGTGGGGCACTTTCTGAGGATCCCTTTGGAAAATGGGACCACATTTCAAAGCAGAGGGACGCAGGTAGGAGCCTTCAAAAAACAGGCCAGCAGCCAGAGTGGTCGTCAGTAATTTTTGTTTAAATGTATTAACAACATAATTTCGAGCATTCACATAATCCAAGTATCCCCCCACCGTGCACGGGGATCTGCAGCCATTCCATCTCATCAGCCAGAAAGGATCCACATTTCTGACATTAAACAAACAGTGCTCAAGGCCCCAAACCCAAATCACAGCAACAACCCCCCCTCCTTTGCCAAACCCAATCCCACAGAATTCAGGAAGCAGAGGTACATCCGAGCTCTTATCCCTGGGAGCTCAGTGGTTTGGGACTCCCAAGCAGCGTCAGTAGGTAAATGCCCAGGCTGATCTCCTCTAAGAGCCACGGCCTCATCTGCTGGGGGGCCTTACAAAATAGCAGAGATCAGTCCTGCCTGATGCAAATGTTAAGTCATAAGAATAACATTACATAATGTCCAACAAAATGTTAATTTACAAGAATCAAATCAAGGCCTGGATGTGCCACAACGCAGCAGCCCCACGACAACAGGGCACAAATGAACGAGAGAGTTCTCACAACACTTCTGTCTCTTAGGCCATTTTTGGTTGATATATTTTGTTTCACTCGTTGATAATCTTACAGACAAGGAAAACCATGCTGCTGGGGAAGTACTAAATCACACCAAAAGAGCTAAGGTTTTTAGATGAAACAAGAAGCTGATTACACATGCACTGAGTATACCAGTCACTAAGCGTTTCTGGATTGCAGGGATAAGATACTCTCTTTGCTTATTACTGCCTCCTTGATCCAAAGAGATTTAAGCAACTGTTTTCAATTAGATGTTTTTAAGCTAGTAAAACTACATCCATAAAGACATATTTATAGAACAACTTAAAACGAGAAGAATTAAAACGACTACAAAACTGATGAATTCCATTCCCCCACCAACCCCCTCCCCACCCCGAATCATTTACTGACCATTAACGAGCAAAAAGCACTGCAATTTTAAGAATTAATCCAGTGTTGCAAAATTAAATCAGATACACTAGGAGGGATAATGACAAACTGGTGGCTCCAGCGTTGTCAGTTTGCGGGTGATACAAGTTCAAGTCGTCTGTGCTAGTGGCCACTCTGTTGGAACAAACATGAACATAAAAGGGAACATTAAAAGTGCAGCAGCACCAACTGAATCAATTCTGTCGCTGAGGATGCAGGCTCAGAAGTGGCACAGGGTAAATATTGCATTTCAGAAAGGAGCTGCCCAGTTCCAAGACTGCGACACCTCAGCGCACGGAAATAAAGGAAGAGGCAGCACTGGAAGTAAACGAGAGGGAGATGATCCTCATTTCCCTCTAAATTCCAGAGCACAAGAGCTTGGCAGTGTGGCTTTGCCACACATGACTGCTTTCAGCCCTGGGAACCCATGAGGAATATTCTGAGAGCTCCAGGAACAAAACTGAGCTTTGATAGTTTTCATCCGACAGCTGCTTAAACAAAATTTGCCTAAAACGCTCTGCAGCATGTGACTGGAAATATTTGCAGGATGAGTCACCTCATCTGTGGCACTGGAGAACACAGAGCCATGGCAGAGGTTTGGGATGGCCAGAGCCACAAGCAGGGACACCCTCAGCTCTGCCAAAGCCATCACTGATCAGCTGCTCACTGACATCTCTATTTCATACCTGACTGGCCCACGTTGGAGATGAAATAACTGGTAAGGAGAGCCCCACTCCAGCCCTGCCTCCTCCTGCTGCTAAAGCCATCTGAGGAAGCTCGAGGCATCCTAAATTTTATCTTCCCTAAACTTCCCTACAAGCTCAATTTGTTCCTACCTAAGCACATCGTCATGAAAACACTTAAAAGCACATTAACGATGGAGTGACTTGGAGATTCAAATACATCACTTAAACATACATATTTTATACATCTAATACCCTCCAGAATCAGGCCATAAATACAAATGGATGTTACAAAGCATGACCCAGAGCCTCGGTCTGTCACTGTGGCCTTGGCCTGGGCACCTGGGGTGATGGGTGCTGTGCTCTAGACTGGGATCTCAGGGAAACACCACAGACATTTTATTTGCCTTTTTTATTTTAATTAAGCCCCTGCAGTTTACATTTGCTCCACGTGCTGAAGAAGCACATGCAACATAAGGAAATTGTAGCAATTATTTTGGGTGACTGAACCTAGAGTTACACACAGGGTCTATTTTTATGGGAACTCTTCAGCCCTGAAGTAAGGAAGTGCCCTTTGGCTATGCAGCACCAGATACCTGGGATAAAAACATATTTGGGAATAAAGGGAAGGAGACAGGGAGGATTCAAGCAGTGACATAACCTGTGCACCTGCAGGCTGGTTTTTGTTCCATGATGTGAGAAATTTGTTCCATGCAGTGAGAAATTCATCCCTTAAATCTCTGTATTGATCCTGCACAGCCCAAACCTGTTGGATAGGCAGGTCCTCACACACCACTGGAATCACTTCGTGCATCCAGATGAACCACGGGATCATTTAGGTTGGAAAAGACCTCTAGGATCATGGAGTCCAACCACAAGAGGCATGATTACATCAGATTCCCCCCTTTTGAATGAATGTGTCTCTGACTCTCTGACTTCTAATTGGGTTTGATCACGTTTAGAACGTGTTAAGAAACAAGATTAAAAACATTACATTTTTATTTATGGGAAATTCAGGAATGATCAGGCCAATCCAACACCTTTCATTCACCGAGTGTCTTTCTGCAGGGTAAAGGATGGCTGGTGTGAGCAAAAGGTGCAGGATAAAACCAAAAGCCAAGTTTCATACAATTATATCCAGATTGGCAGAGCAAATCTACGAGATAGGAGTGAACATAAAAGCAAGTGAAATAACACGGACAGAGAGGCAGCAAACAACCTTGCCTAAGGCACAACACTAATGCCAGACTAACTTCAAAGCAGCCACTGAACCAGCACAGGTGACAAACAATCTGCATAAAAATAAGTCTAAAGCAGCACCAGCTCCTTTTCCTTCCCTTAGTCCCTCCTGCTCTTGCTCATTTAAACTTTTTCTTTTCATTTTAGACATGGAACAATGTACAGAAACGAGAATGCAGCATCTTGGCTACAAGTTTCCTCAAATAAACTCGGCTAAGAGAAGCCCACCACATCAGAAGCTTTATTCTGCCTATTTCTTTTTGTTTTGCTAATTGTAATTTATAATGAACCTCTTCCCCAGTAAGCTGACTCAGGGAAAAACCACTCTGAAAGGCATCAGCTACTGATGAATTGTTTTTATTAATTAAGTTAGAGAAACAAAAACCACACTGGTTTTCAGTGCTGCAACTTGCAGCAGAACCCACAAGCTTGGAGGCAGAAAGTGTGAAAGTGACAGCTCTGCTCTGCACAGCTCCTCCATTTATTTACTGGGGGGCTGAAATTCCAGAGACAAGGAGTTTTTTCCTCTCTCTTAACCTAAAGATTTGGTCCTTTGAGCAGCTGCTTTGGACTTAAGAAAGCACCACAAAAGCCACTGCCTTTAGTGCATTAAAAACTGAAATAATGGGTATTAAGCAGAAGTAGCTTTTATATACCCTGATATTTGAGAGGTTCAGCCTGCACGGGGCTTTGCTGAAAGAAGAGTGGATGGAAGAATAGAGTTAAGGAAAGCATTTAATCCTGCTGAGTTCCAAAGACCTCTGGATTTTCCTTTTAGGTTTTAGCAGCCAAGAGATTCAAGTTTTATATTCCCTCAGGATTTGAGACCGAGGACTTTGAGGAGAATCTCTGGATTTTGGACACCCCTTGGTGCTGGGACATCACACCAAGGAAGGTGGGGTTCCCTTGCTGGGATTTCTTCCCTTAAACATGCAATTGGTGAAGAAATTTATAATTTTCAATAATAAAACTTTGGGATTCCATTATTTAAGACAGAATCCTCTTTGAATAGTGACATTTCATATAATGAGTTCTATTAATAATAATCAGCCTCTCTACCTTTGGCTATCAGCTCCTCTTCTGCTCACCCACTCACTGCTATTTTATTCAATCTCACACAACTTTCATGGAAAGAACCAAAATACCCTAAAATTTGCACATGCAATCAAATGGAAGCTTATTCACACAGTTAGGACATGCTTTTTCATGCACTGCTGGTTACTGGAAAGTTTAACTTTTGTTAGAGGATAGAAATAAAACAAAACAGGAAAGTGGATATTTGTCTTGCTTATTTCAAGTGTACATATTTTGGGTAATTTTATTTTTTCCCTGTGACACAGAAGAGAGACTCTTCTTGGAGACTGTAATAGCCTTCAGCGTGTTTTCCACCAAGAATGCAAAAAAGAAACACTTTTGCTGGAGAAGTCATGGAAACTGGTAAATTGAAGACACAAGCCCTCATTGAAAACCTATAATTTTTTAATTAAATTTACATGTCAGTGGATCTTTTGAGCTTGGCCTGTGTGTTTTTTATAATGTACATTTCTCGTGCTTTTTCCCATGGGTATTTCTGCACTGTTTCCAAACTGGGATTACTCAAGTTGAAGTGTGATAAAGGGCACATTATAGTTATATTAAGCAAAATAGGGAGGAGAAAGCTTTTCCATAGTCCAAAGAAAGCTGTTCTCCAAGCCTCATTTCTGGTAACAAGCAGAGCAAGGCAACCACTCAGCTAGAAACTGCTGTCATCAAATCAACGCTTTGTCTTGAGAAAGGGGGGATTTATTCCATCCTATTCTGTTTTCTGCTGAAAAATAAAGGTTGTTCACTTCAAAATCATTAAGTCTTGCTCTGGGGTATCATGGAAAGCACGTTGTGAGCAACAAAACAAGAGGGGGAAGCTCCGTGCTGTGCACTGGTGTAAGTGTCTGATGGTGTTTGGAGGAGCTGGACAGGAGGGGATTTGTGGATGCAGTTTGGGTTCCCTGCTCTTCCCAGCGGTTTTGCAGCCTCTTCACAGCTCCCCTGAAAGATGCAGGGACTTGAACAGTGCCTGGTCCAAATCAGGACTTGTCAACAGCACTGCAACCACAGAGACAGGCAGCAGCTGGATGGGGAAGGGAAGGGAAGAAAAGGGAAGGAAAGGAGGGCACGTCAGCTCAGAGCGGCAGAAAAGGTTTTTCACGGCAGCTATTTGCAACCCTCCAAGGAGCTGCAGAGGCTGCCCATTAAAACCCTGTTAAAACACTTCTGATGTTGTCAGCAGTGGAGAGCTGAAATAGCACAGTGATCACTGAGATACTATCTGCCTCAAGCAGTTCAGTGGTACTGTCAATAATATGAGCAAGAAGGTACAAGATGAGCAACAACCTAATTCCTGCATCAAAATTTCATAAACTCCCTCAGCTGGTAAACACTAGAGATGTGGGCAAACACAGGCCAGCCAATAAACCACCCAGAAAAGATGACCTCTCATCTGGAATCTTTCCCAAAAGCTTTGAACCTTTAAGTTAATTTACACTTTGAAAGCAAAGCAGAGTGATGGTGAGGGGGAAGCAGGAGGGATGAGGTGATGCCTCTCCCATCAGTGCTCCACATTCCTGACAAGTGCCCAAGGAAAAACCACAGCAGCACTTTTAGGCATACACCCTTCCAAATATCCCAGGCTATAGTTTCACTCCACTTTTCTCTGCTGTGATTTTTGATTGATCTTCAGTACTAATTCCTTGGGATAATTTTTGCAAGTATATTCTTACCAGGCAGCAAAACTTGCCACTTCTTGAGGAAGGCGATGCCTTGTTTGAAAACAGACCTCTTCATGTGCCAGGCCACTAAAACTGTGAGTAATGACAGCAGAATCATCTACTTCTCTGCTACTCTGCTCG
Organism: Falcunculus frontatus; assembly: GCA_013398115.1. Taxonomy (NCBI): domain Eukaryota; kingdom Metazoa; phylum Chordata; class Aves; order Passeriformes; genus Falcunculus; species Falcunculus frontatus. The sequence goes on from VZRV01008886.1 coordinate 516,786, forward strand.
TGAGTAAGTGCTACTCACAGTGAGTAATGGTTGGAGAAACAGGGCCAAGGTGAAGAGTTATTTATAATACAGTAGCCACTGAGTAAGAGCTTAGCTATGAATTCACTGCTCTGGCCACAATTTCGTGAGAAAATGAACAGAGCCAGCTTTTGGTTTTGCAGTTTTAAAAGCTATACACCCACTATAAACTAGCAAAAATAATTCAGGAAGGATTGGGGTGGTTATTTATAAAGCAACCATGATGGAGATCATGTGCACCTCAGCTGAATGCAGGATAAGCAGAGATGCTTTAATTCCTTAGGTGCTTCCTCAGGGTGCCTGTGGCAGGCAGGGAAACCCTTAGACTTGACTTAAACCACTCTCAGGTACTTCCCCCTTTTTTATGCAATAAATATCCACTGCAGAGAGCCAAAAGCCAGAGCTTGCTGGAAATCAAGCAAGGAATTAGACTGTTACCTGCTCAGCAGTGCTGGGTTTAGGGGTCAGAGTATCTCTCCACTTCTTAATAGGAAGTGACTGTGCCTAGGGTCTCAGAGCAACCTCCTGTCAGGTGCCCCCTGGATGTGCACACATCCAGCATGCTGAGGAATAGTTCTGAATTGTTTCTGTCAGCCCAGGATGAAGCAAAGGAATAATAAGATATTTGGGCACAAAAAAAAAGGGATTGGGAAAACACTGGGATAATAGGATCAAGCTCACCACTCTCCCGAATTTCCTCCACAGGAACACGTGATTTCCCAGTGCACCCTGCAGAATAAATGGATATTTTCCAATTCCCACATTACAGGTCATGACTTCCTGGTGCTAATTTGGATTCTGCTGAGGAACTTTTTATCGACTGGAGTTCGGAGAGCAAGGCACAGCAAGAGACTCTGGGCCTGGCACTGTGTATTTGAAGGCTGGTTTATAGAAAACTCTGCTTTTTACCCCACAAGGACATACAGCTCAGATTTGGGATGGAAGCAGACACTTGGAAAAGCAGAAGGAAAAATTCCCCAATTTAACTGTGAATTGCAAACACAGAAGGGATGGTTTCTTAAAGGGATTTTTAAACCAGCTGCCAGCTTTACTACCTGTTGTGCTTCCAGTTTGGAGAGCCCAAGGGGGATATTTTCACCTTGACACACAAAGTTATATATCAAACTAAGCTCTCCCATCCTTCTGGGAGGGAGTTGGTTATTTTAGTGCCACTGAGCCCCTTGCAAGTGGCCAAACTTCCTCTTGGACAAGCCCTGAGCTCAGCCAGAGCCACCTGAAAAGTCTCATTAAAAACTTACAAATCCTAAAAGTAAGTACCTCGTACTTTTTTACATGTCTTACGATTTTAACAAAGTTGTCTTTCCCCCTCTCCTTATCTAAAGGAAAGCTAAAACCATTCAGCATTAGAGAAAAGGAACACAAAAAAATAATGACAACCTCATTCCCTCGCTCTCACGAGCCTGAAGTTAAATACCTGCCTTTGTACAACTGCTCCCCTTCTTTTATTAGCTAAATATTGTGGCACCAGAGCACGAAGAATAAAATTACAACCACTTGAGATGAGTGTAACTTTTACAAGAGTCAGATATCCCCAACAACCCGCCAGTCAATAACCCAGCACAAATTAACTCTGCCAAATAATAGGTGTGTTGACCCTAAATTCATGAGGCAATAAAACCTACCAACAGCCCGTTGTTTTTAAAATACTCAGGCCCTTCTCAAAGACAATATAGTTTTTGTTTGGGAGCAAGAAGATCATTAATTAGGAAAGCTTTTAAAAGAAGTTTTAGTATCATTAGCAAAAGCTAATGGGAAAATAAATTAAGTTACAACATCTGACACCAAGTTTGGAAAAGAAAGGCACTAAAACCCCAAAGCTGCCTAACCCTCACATGTCCCAAGAACTGCACCCATAGATCCCCTTCTCCACAGACCTCCATAACCACAATAAAAAAATTAAATTTCCTCCCTTTCTTATTGCATTTTGAGTTAGAGACACGTTGCTGCCAACACAGTGCAGTCACAGAGACATAATTTGAACCAACTTTGTTCACCCCTCCAACTCCACCACAGTGAAAATACACTCAGAAACACAATCTAACAATCTGTTCTTCCAAATTTGCTTTTTTTTTCTGAGAGCTTTCCAAGAATAGTAAAGCTCAGGTAGAGTTGTAAGTTCTTGTGTGAATTCTTATTCCTTGAAGGAAAACAAATTTTCTAAATATTTTGAGATTCTGTTTAAAAAAAAAAAAATAAAGTAATACACCATGAAAGGTGGCCTAAAATATCTTAGGGTTTGGAGGAAAATTCTCTTTTCCTTTGCCCTGGATGCTTTGCTCAGAGACGCCACGATGTCTGTCAAACAATTGTTGCACACGAAGGAAGGCACATAATGACATTGTCCATTATTTCAACCATGTCAGCTAAGGAATGATGAAAGATTTATACCTATTTCATATTAAAACTATTTAGTAAATGTCACATAGCACAGCAAAAATCCATGGGCACATTATTGAGAGGGCAGCAGGCTCAGCACAGAGCTCTCAAAGATGCTCAGCCAGAGCAGACTCTGCAAGCAAAGGGTTTATATGGCCCTAAAACCCTACAGGGACACATCACCTTCTTCTGGTTTTCTAGGAAGAAAGAAAATGTAGATTTAAAATATTATAAAAATTTAAAAAGGAAGTCGTACAGAAAGTAAAATTATATATTAATAACAGATTAAAAAATTTGGAAAATTAACTGAGACAATGAAAACTGCAACACCTCAGTACATCAAACCCCCATTCCTGGACAGGCTGCCTAATTTAAGCAGAAGATGCACTTTCCTCTTGCCTTTTGCTTCAAGCTTTGCTTCTATGAGAAGTCAAGTAATTAACTTGCCAGGGGAAGAAATTTTCCTCTTCAATACCTTTACATTTGTGTAAAGCAAAATTATACAAAATGCTGATGCAAGCCCCAAAGGGAAGATCCTCGTGTGTGGAGCCCACCTCTGCCAAGGCCACCTTAAATCCACCCCGAGCTGCTGCTGGCTCTGGCTGTCCCTGGGATGCACCAGGGCCCAGTTTCCTCCTGCTGGGATGGAGTTTATCCACAGGAAATATGAAGGGAAAATTCATGCTCAGCTGCTTAATGGGAACTGACATGGGCTCTCCAGAGAGGGAGAAACTTTGGATGTCAGGCAGGTTAGCATAGGGCAAGCAGACGGTCAATAAAATATTCAATAAAGGACTCTGATATGATAGATCTAATATTGTGGAAAAAGCCAGAAGTCCTTTTTTTTTTTTTGGTGAGAAAACGAGTTTAAAACGGTGGTTAAAATGGTCTATACAATATTAACCTCCTAAAGCTTGAAAACAATTGTGGCTGGGTTCTGAATTTGTTAGAAAGGTAAAAACAACTAAAGGCTTGTGTAGCACATGACACATTTGTGGGGAGAGGCAAAATGGGTAATTCAGAATAAGGGCACTACTGTTTCTACAAAATCTGTTAAAAATTATTTCAAAATCACTCTTTAATTATTACAAAAAAAAAAAAAAGAGAAGAGTATCTACTGATCACCTAATCCACAGGATGCTCAGGAAAACAGGCACAAACCTCCCCCAGTCCAGATCCCAGCAGAGATCCTGACCAGGGTCTCGGGGCTTGCTCCTCTCCTCCCCATCACATCTAACCTGCTGCTCCTTTTCCCAAGCAGGATTCCAACCAGATTTCCTCTTCAAACAACTTTTCCATGACAGCTCTTCCATGCCCTGCAGTTTTGCCCCCACATCACCAGACTGGAGGGGTTGGTAGGAAACCCCTGAGGGATCAGGAAGGCAGCCAGCCGTGAGCAGGGAATCCCTGCAATCTTTCTAATGAAGCTAAATCTTGGAGTTTACATAAAAGGAAAATTAAATCAAGCACTGGAGTGGATTGGAAAGAAATACACCAGGAGATGGATAAAGTTAATCACGTTTAGTGAAGGCTGATGCTGACCTCCTCAGCCTTGCCTTGGAGATCCCCTGGACTTGCTGGGAGTTTTATTATATGGGAACACAGAACACACGGGGCTGTGGCAGCTGCCCTGAATTCCTGCAGTGATTTGTGTGTGCAGACTGCAGGGAAGGTCCCACCCCACCCCTGCAGCACCACTGCTGCAGATCATGGGTGGGAATGCAGGAGAGCAGGGCTGTGGATTGGGATCTGGGGACTCCCAAAGTCTGGCCGTGTCCTTCAAACCCTGCACTCAGGGATAGGCAAGTCAGGGAAAAACTTCAACTCAGGAAAATAATGAGAGCAGAATTTCACTGTTACATTCCAGCAGAGAATCACTGAGGTTGGAAAAGCCCTCTAAGATCATCAGGTCCAAATGTTCCACTGCCAAAGCCACCAGGAACCCACGTCCCCAAGTGCCACATCCACACATCCTTTAAATCCCTGCTGGGATGGGGACTCCACCACTGCCCTGGGCAGCTGTGCCAGTGCTTTGACATATTTACATGAAGCCCCAAAGTCTCCTCAGTGACCTGGCAAGAGCCAAAATTCTGGCACACATGAGCTGTTGGGTGTTTTGGGGATGTACCCAGCCCATGGGCCCCATGTTGACTACTGGAGTTCTATCTGACATTTATAATTTAAGAAACTGAGTTGCATTTCCCAAAATGCAGTGCTGGAGCAAATGTATCCTTTTAACTTCTTCTGCTTTAACCAGTATCAGCTACACAAACCATGCAGTCTCCTGATGAAGGAGCAAAAGATTAGGATATGAATCTGTCAAGTTTGGAATATTTCTTTCTGTACAGCTCTGTTAAATCACTGAAGACAGTAACGCTTCAGTATGTTCTGAGAATAGCTCATTTGTTCTTTATTTCAGTGTTACAGAAAAGATTATTTGCAACTATTCACTTCCTTACAAAATATTCAGATTCTTCAATGAAAAGCGTTTCCCACATTGTGGAGCCACCCACACAGCTCCATTTGAACGTGAATGAAAAGCTCTGCTTGATGCTGCTGAATATGTTAACCTCTGACAGATCCCCAGCCCTGGTGAGCCACTCTGCTCCTGCATCTGCACAAGGAACTGCAGGGAAAACAAGCTGGATTCTGTTGATTTCGGACAAATAAAGACAACAAAGGCATCAGATGATTATGACTGAAATATCCTAATCTGTGTCCGAAGTTGTTTCATTTCTGGCAAACTAACCCCAAATTTCAGCTTACTGGGAATTAATTGTAATGTGTAACAGATCATAATTAGTAATGGGATACGAAACATTTTCCCTTCTACTCTGAGCTACTGGTGTCAGCTTTGACCAATTTTAACTCAATCAGAAACCATCACCAGTTAATGACCAGTTAGTGGTCAGTGTGAAACAGCCTCGTGGTTGAAGTCCTTTCCCCAGTCACGCTGTCACAATTAGCACTCAGGACAACAATCTCAAACCAGATTTTTGAGGGAATTTGGTCTGCTCCAATCCTTATGTCTTTGTTAGCAAAGTGCAGTTTGCACTGTGCTGCTGCTTTTTGAAATGTCACTTTTGCCTACAACCACCCTGCCAACCCATCAAACCCCTGTGTGATGCCCATCAAGGACAGGAGGGCCAGGACACTGGTGGGTACAAGGAATTCAGGCTGGGTGGGGCTGGAGAAACAACAACTCCCAGAGCAGCTCCTTCTAAACCAGTAAAACTTCCTGTTTGCTATTTACTAAAGGGTTTTAAACCCAAACTACATCCCTGGCTTAGTCCCCATTTGCAGGAGGAGCTCCCTGTGGGCACACCAGGGTCACCTGCCCACAGCGCTGTCTCCACAGAACATCCAACATTCTGAGCTCCTCCACGTGCAGCCAACAGCCAGGCCACGAGCCTGGGACCTCCCTAACAAACACGGACATGGACTGGCAGGATGAACCCATCCAGAGTGTTCAAATAACCCAAACACATTAAGCCACCCTTGGAATTTGACCAAACACTCTGCAGTCTCTTGTTCTCCTAAGCGCAGCATGACCCGGACATCAGCTCTTTCAAAACTGTATTTCCTCCCCAGTTTTCCTCCTTTCCCTACTCACACATCCCTGAATGTGAATCCCAATGAGGTGCACGAGGCTTAGGTATCACTTTTTCCTTCCCATCGCCCCGTTTCACTGGGAAATCTGACTCTTGCATCTGTCCCTCCCTCCTTGCCCCATCTGGTGACATTAATGGGGCCTGATGCTGCAGCACCCACCCAGCTCCTTTAGGGGATCACTAAAAGAGATGTCAGTGCTCTGAAGAAATTCAGAGGGGGGGAAAAAAAAGGAAAGGGGAAAAAAAAAAAGGAAAGAGAAAGAAAGAGTTGCTCTTCTTTAAGAGCTGGCTGGAGTGCAGAGCTATCTTCATAAATAGACAGGAAACAGAAAAGACTAATGTTGGGCAGATGACAGATCCCTGAATTCAGTTAACTGGCCTTCAAGATATGAACTGTTCTATTAAACATAGAGGCATTATGTTGGTCATCCACTTTAAGCCCAAGAGTGATTAAAATGCTGGCAGAAAATAAAAACTGGCTATTGAAGAGCTTGCCCCGAGGTCCTAATTTCAAATCAAATTTTACAGCGCCGCACAGGAACAATGGCAGCCCAGTACTCCAAGTCTTCTTTTTGTCACTTTGTACAAAGAAACCCCCTCAAACTCTCTCAAAGAACAATGGCCCCTCTAGATTCGCAACTACGCCAAGAATGGGCTCAAACCATACAAAAACACATTTTAAAAATACATTTTACACTGCCCTTGACATTTGAGATAAATAGAAGCCAATGCATTGAAATTCCAAGTATTTTTTATATCCTTTCACAATGTGAATTTTTTATTTTCTCCAGTCTACTTGATCTTTGACATTCTGGCCTCTGCAAGAGAAGGACACAGCAGAGCAGTCAAAGAAATTAATTATGCAGATAATTGCATTTTATTAAAATGATTACTGTAGCAGGGAACGCCACAAACGACAGTGACACGGCCCCGGCCCCCTGAAGAAATCAAGAGGACACAAACAGTTCATTTTTAATTGAAAAACTTCTCAGCTATTAACATTTAATTATCTGTTACCGATATATGGCACTAAGTTTAATTAGCATTTTTCTATACGTCAGGTTGGCTTCTCAGTAAAAACCCCTCTCTTTTAAAGCTCCTCTGAGCTGCTGCAGATTCCCCCTTCCTACAGCCTGAGTTTATTTGAATTTGGCAGCTTGGAAACAGCCAGTTGTTTCCTAGTGAACAGCACACAAGACCATATGTTTCAACATTTAAGCAACTGAGAATCAGAGGTATAATTCTGAGTGTCCTTAGTAGAAATTGTACATTAAATACCCAAAGGATCGGAGTTCTACAAGAGACCCAGCCTTTTTTAGCACTTTTCCCATAGCAACAAAACCACTCCACACTACTTATATCATCCCCTGGAACCACAAGCATGTGGAGAGCAGTGGTGAGCTGGCTGCAGTGTTCTCAGCAGCAAGGGACAAGCAACTGGATAATTTTCCCTTTCTCTTTCCTGCACCTCTCTCCCATCAGGATTGATCCCAAATTCCTTCAGAAACACACCTGTGGTCAGGACTTGTATCTGCTTTCTTGATTTGTGGGCACCTACTTTAAAAGAAGTCATTAATCAGTAATTTCTTTTGCTAAACACATGGCTTGGGTTGTTCTCTCTGTTTCTGGGGTGATGGACATGACCAGAAGTATGGATTTAAATCCAGATCCAGCCAAGGCACATCCAGCAGGATGGTGCTGGTTTGTCTACTCTGCTTCTCCTGGCATGAGGTCACACAGCCTCCAAACTGCACAAGAATATATTAAAAGCACATTCAGAGCGAGACAAAAACCCAACAAATCCTGAGAGGACTCACATCAGTGAATCCATCGGTAAATACTCATTCTTCTAACCACAACAACTGCAAAAAAAGAAGGAAAACGACAATCCAGGATCAAAACTCAGTGATATTTGCTGCTTGGAGGATAGGCACAAAGCAAGAAAAGCAGGAGTTAATCAAATACCCTCAAGAACCTGAGTGAAGCCCTGTTCCTATGGCAGCCCTGCCCGTGGTGCCCTGCAGTCACACACAGCACTGGGATCACGGGGTGAACACGGGGCTGCCCCTCCTCATCCTCAGGCACACAAACCCAGCACTCAGCATCTGACACTTCCACTCCCTCTGAACCTCTTTGCTGAGCGTGTGCTGCCTAACACTCACTTATTCTTCGATTTTTCACACCAAGCTGGAACAGGAAATAGGTTTTTGCCCTGCTCTGGCAGCCAGGGACTGGCACTGCTGCAGCCCGTGCCTCTGTGGGGCTGTAACACACTCAACATAACTTTTGTTTCCCTTCTTTGGTTTTTTTTTTCCATCCCAGTCTGGAAACTGAAGTAAATGTTCACTTACTTGAATTTACTTAATTTGCATGAAGCAAATAATCATTTACTTCAATATTCAAACCCATTTCCTTCTAGCTTTCATCATAACACTGGAGTTAAATAACAGACATTAAATTAATAATCGTAATTTCTAGACACAAAGTGTTTTCCAAGTATTTTTCATCAGTATCTAAAGGTTGTTTTCCTCTGGTGAAGGTTCTTTCTCTCATTTTGACTTGGTAGCCTGGCACAGAAATTCCCTTCGAATGCCTGAGTGATTCTGAGTGATTAAAACAAGCAAACAAACCCTCCAGAAATAATTCCATTTGTGGGTATTTCCTTTAACAGCATTAATAATCTAATGCATTTAAAAGGAAGATTTAGAATTCTAATTCACTTGTATTTCACAGGATTAAAAATGCAATATATGTAATATAGCCACGGGACAGAAACACAACCAGATCAAGGAGGCATTTTAACAATATCCATTCCTGTTGTGCAGGAGTTCAATGTCAACACCTCTCTAGGTCATTTAAATTTTACTTTACCAATCTGTAAAACGTAAAGAAAACATTTATTATTCAGATAGGTCTGAAAATACACATTCAGTGGGATAGAGGTTAAAGAACAAACTGATCAGGACTGAAAATAAAACTAAGTTCTCATTTGGAACTAGATTTAAGTCTAATACCCAGTCCTGAGTGACCTGTGCACCTAATAGAGGACACAACCTTAAATTTCTTTACCTTTTGTATCATCAACTGCCAACTTACAACAGAATATTCCATAAAAGAGCTCTTTTAATTTCCTTACTCTGAAACACCAGAGAGAAACGATATCTCAGAAGGAAGAACACTGAAAGGGACTTTTTGTAGGCCAGTCTGTCTGTCCTGCTGCCGAAACTAGCAGCATTTTCAATAGAAATGATAAATATATTAAATAAATGTATGATTTAAAAGGAAAAGAGAGAACAGAGAGAAATTCCCACTCCTGGGAGCATCTGGCTACCTGAGCACGAGGAGCCCCGCTGGCCTTCCCCAAGCAGCCCAGGTTATTCTTGTCCCCTTCTTTCCCTAGAAATTCCACCCTGACCCTGAGAGACTGCCATCAAAACAAGGCCATTTCCATGAAACATATCTCCACTGTGAAAACATTTAATAAAAACATTCCCATCCCATTCTAATTTTAATTTGCGCTAAGTTTCAACGCAAAGACCAGGCACAGCTGCCTGATTTCCTTCTCCAAAGTGCCCTGAGTTTCAAGTTCCCTGCACAAAACATGAAATTAAATCTGTGGGACTTCAAGGCACATGAAGCAAATTAACGTTTCGGAAAATTAAGCTTTTAATGAAACGAAATGTCACTTAAATATTACTGGACTCTTCGGCTATATCTAATAGAGAGGCTACTAAATAAAGCCCTTATAAGAAAAAAATGCACACTGAGGGAAAATAGGACTGTTATTTTTAACACTGATAATTTTGTTTAAAAGAAGATTCCTTCCTGTGTTTCATCATTTTACGTTATGCTCTATTATAGAAACTAATGTGGGAAAAAAAGTTCAGAAAAATCCAGGCCCAGAATATTATGGAAAAAAGAACCACCAAATGTAAAGGTCCTGTAATATTTGGTATCTTCAGATTTTTCTGCACTGGTTCACATGACCCCCAATTTATTTTTAGAAAGGCAGCAATTCCCACTTGGACACGGTGCAATACCTTGTACCCGAATGTTGCTTTGCACAAATAAACCATAGAAAGTGTTGACTTAAAAATAAAACATTGGAAAAGGAGAAAGTTTTTTTTTCTCTGCGAAAATTTCCGGAAAAGCTGTAAACAAAGGCAGGTTTGGCTCGGTGGTTGAGTGGCTCTGTTGAGCTGTTGAGGATGGAGAACATATCAAACCTCACAGAGTGAGGAAATGTTTGTAAAACAGTTAGTAAATCATAGGCAGCAAGGTCACCGTGTTTAACAGCGGGAATGACACTTTGCCAAAACCCCAGCTGGGAAAGGGCGGGGACGCACACGGCTCCTCGCTCATTTAGGCTTCTTCACATCCCAAACTTCATTTAAAAATCAAATCAAGCTCTTGGAAAGCAGGGGAAACCTACAGGGTGTCGAACTGAGGAGCTCTGCCAGGATGACACAGTCACCCATTGGATCATTTCTATACCTGGTTCTGTTTCACCAAACAGAGCGTGAGCTGTGAAATCGTCAAGAAATTCTCCGCAGTTGGATTTCCCCACAGGCTGATGCTGCCTGATCTTTTATCTCAGGGATGGAGCTTTGAGTTCTTGCTCTAAATTCACACACAGAAACAACCCCAAAAATCTGAGGACTGGCACAGCTAGAAGGTGAAATGACACATTTTTAAACACAGACACTACAAACCCGCCTAGGAACAGCGAGAGTTTCATTCATCTGGTGCCAAAAAAGCCAGGAATGGTTATTTGGAGTTGAAAAGTTGTCATGCAATCACTTCATAATATGGAGAGATTTATGGAATGACTCACCTGCTACCGTAGGACCCAAACCCCCGTTCTGGTGCTGGCAGCAAATGCAAAGGAAACACTTAAGCACATACTTGACTTCAGCTCTCTCATGTTTGAAGTTAAGCATGGACCTAAGTGCTCTGCTGGACTGTGGCCTATATGCTGCACAACCATGATAAAAAAAAAAATTCCTTCCAAATTTGTTATATATGACACTTGTGTTAAAATGCTGGGGTTTAAAGGACAGTTTATGATGAGGTTTTTGAGTGTCCTGTGCCTCTGTTCACCACACTGTCAGGAACTGAGGAGAAAAAGTTGGTCTACAGTGATGAAAAGAGTTTTTGCTTTTTGAGAAGAACCCATGGGGCACTGCTCCTTCCTTTAGGTGGCAGAAAAGGGACACTGCAGTTGGAATGAGCACAGTTGGTGGGGGAGAGATTAAATAAGAAAAAATTTACCCAGCGCCTGTTAAACCTTGGGCTGCCCCACGAAGCCAGAGAAGTTCAGTGACAAAGTTAAATGTCTTCCTGCTTCCTACTGCAGGAAAAAGTAGGAATAAAGAAATATTCCATTTGAGGGGGGGCAGGTTTTTATTTTACCTTTTCTGCTTTGTACTATGAATCTTTTCTTTTGGTCTCACTCTGCTGCTTTTTTTATTAAGGAAAAGTTTCAGTTAAAAGGACTTCTGAATCCAAATTCTACGTCTTTTAGACAAACAGTGTGGTTAAAATGGTTTTCCTTATCACCAACCCAACCAAACCCTCAAGAATTTTTTTTTTTGGTGTTTTGGGGCGTTGGAAAACAGCTAAAGTTTTAAACTTTGCCAATGAAACTCACACTGCCCTTAAAGGCACTTCTAGTCCTGAAGCCACCACTGGGCCACCACAAAAACCCCTCTTTGCCAGGGGGCTCCAGTGCAGGTGTGCATTTGAAGTGTCAAGGAAAAGGAAGGAAGGAAATGACTTTAAGCTACATTCAGGTTATTATTTTCACTGGTTATGCTGTTTCAAACCCAAAGATGACTACTAAGGAAAAATATTCACAAGTATAAATTTCATCCAGGGAAGTACTAAAGAATAATTAAGGAGTGAAGTTACATTTACAGGGGACTTGTAAGGATCAAGTTAACAGCAAATAATAAAAAACTGAGGCCAACATTATGTGTATGCACATGGCAAAGCACTAATTCTTCTGACACTACATTTATAGAAACAGGACTTTCTATATGATTATGATCATATTTAACAAGAACTCTACAATCAATCCAACAGGAGGAAGAGGAAATTTATCCTAAAGGCAAGGAAAAGGAGAACACTGAGACCAGAGGTTAGGTCAGTACTACAGAAACCTGAGAGTGAGTTAAAATAATTAAGCCACAGTAGTGCAACTTCAATCATTTCACCTGGCTCTGTTTTAAGAAGAGAGACTCTTAAATGGAAAATCCTACAGGGAACTGATGGACCTGACTATTAATTAACCAGTCCTGTATGTTGAACATTTCCATTTGGTTAATCTTCTGGAAAGGAATTACTGTTTCATTTTATGAAATCTTCTTATTTACTCATTCCACGAAGCTTTGGGCATGTCTGCTACTGTATAGTTTATTTTTCGGTCTTTTCTTCTTCTTTGGTCCTTCCTGGTCAGGTTTTGGTCAGTACTATGGATCAGTTGAGCAGTTCAATGAGATTAAATCAACAATATGCTTAAAGCTGCCAGTACATAAGTTAAATTTTACCTCCCTTAATCCATCTTATGTGCTTCAGAATTGTGCTCCAAGAACCAGAGATATTAATTAACAGACAATAAATGCCCTATTTAACGACTACAATGTCAAAGGAAAACTCTTGCTGCCTGATATCATTTTGCCACTCTTGTTTAGCACACAACCCTTCCTTCCACTTCTGCATTTGGGATATTCTTGTGCTTCTCCTGTCTCCAAGATATTTAGGGACTCTCCCAACCCACCCCATCTCCCAGGAACACGAATTTGTTTATTTGTTACCAACGAGGCTAAAACTGTCCTGAAATACTCTTCAAAAGGAACTGGTGGAGCTCAGACATTCCCATGGAGTGCTGTTGTTCCAGGTGGTGGCTGTTCCTTGTGGAGAAGCTGCAGATTATTGCCATTCTCAGCCCAGCTCTGCAGTTCCCTTGGCTCGGCCTCAAGGAACATTTCCCTGCTCTCCCTGTTCTAAGCACCACATTTGTTACAGGGAGAAACAATCAGGCTTGCTTAGGTTTTGGAAGGTGGATTGTGTGACCTGAAAGAGAAGTTTGATTTGACCTGGATTCTGGATTTGAAATTATTCAAGCACATCCCATGGATGTTACCAGTCCTGGACACTTCCTACCAGTCACTTCATGTAATACACCTGAAATACTTTAATTTTTCTCTCACTTTGCTTTCTGCTTCTATCAAACACTGCAAAGAAATTTACAATCGTTTTCTCACAGTTGGCCCAACCATTGTTATTTGAGAGTAAAATTGTCACCCTCAGTGTAACTCTTGCAGGTATTAAGCTTCATATACTTTAATTTTTGCTGCCTATCTGAATTATCATTTTGTAAACAGAGAGCCTTCAATGCAGATGTCTTAATGAGCAATTTTGGGTTTCAACACAACGCATGCCTCTGTTTTTAACTTGATACACCATCACCATCTACTGCTTTAAACTTCTTGTCCTGTTCAGACTCCACACTCAAACTACTGAGCTCTGTTTCACAAAACTAAACAAGTGGGCACTTGAGAAAATTAACTCTGTCGAGACAGAAGTCTAGCAAAATTCTTTAGAAGCAATAACCCTGCTTGGATTTGATGGAACCCTGTTCTCTTTTCCCCTCCAAGCCTGAATCTTTCCATGGAACTCATTGCCTTGTACCCGAGCTCAGCTCAGCCACCCACCTGGGACATCACCCCTGACACCTCATCTTCAAAACCCCACTTCAGAAAGAGTTAAGAGGAAAAAATAGAGAAAGCAACCACAAAAGAAATCAGGCAGCTTATTAATACTTCTATTAATCCTCCTGCCAATTCTTTATGAAATTAGAAACTTTCCAAAGTATACTGATTTTTATATTCTGATTTTTATGTGCATTCTTTTAAGCTGTAGAAATCTCAATGTATGTTTTTCACTTAAAAAAAAAGTCAAATGACTGTATCTGTGTAAAAATATAGAGTCATTTCTTGAGTAAATGCACTCCTAACTGGCACTGCAAAGCCAATTCAGCTCCTCCCATACCCTGGGTGCTCATTTCTATTTAAAACCAGCCCTCTTGCACCAGTGCCCTTATCTCCAGAGGAGATTGCTGGACAGGCTGGTCGGTGTTTCCAATTTCCTTATATAACAAGGCTCCAATGTCAGGAGGAAGTGGGCAGATACTGGGAAATCAGGGTGGATAAAAAGCACTAGACCCATAACCTCTGAGGTCAGAAGGTTACGACTTCAGGGCCCAGCAGTAAGGTGGAAGGATGTGTTCAGGTAGTTTTAAATTACCTTGTTTTACTGCTCTTTTCCAAGAGGAAAAGAGATAAGATCAAATTCAGAAGATTCATATCACCCACATGAATATATACACACAGCCAACACAAGCTTTATTTCTTAATTCCCACTGTCAATAGTCTGAATGTTCAGAGGTTGAAAATTCTTCTCTCCCCTGCAATTGTCATTTCCCAGTTAGAAGAGCTCAATGCTGCCCAGATACTGAGAGCTTTCTCAACCTCTCTGCAAATAACTATTCACAGAACCAAAAGATGAATTTGTGTGACCCCAAGTTGGTTTCCAAATCCTGACAGGCTCGGGGACAACTGCAGATGGAAAATAAAGCTTTAGCCACACATGAGGGATTTTATACATCTGCATGTGCAGCAGAAAGGACAGGAATCCTCTCCCCAGGAACGAAGGAAAAAACGTAGTGAAATCCCAGTTTGCAACTTGGATGCTTGAGTAATGACATCATGACCATCAAAGAACTCACACCACTGGTCAGGATGGCAGGAAACAAAAGTCAGAATGCAAAATTTGAGCACAAAACACACCAGCAGCAACTGTGGAAGGCCTTCCCTGACATCACTGTGTGGATGGCAACAATGCTGAGGGAAAGAACATTTAATGCCCAGGTTTCTGGACAAATAAAGTCTTTGACTGAACAGATCAAAACACTCTAAGAGGACAGGTAAAAGCAAATTGTAAGAGGAACAAACTGTGTCTGTGATTTAGAACTCAGAACATGACCAGCAACTTCTTTGTCTCTCCTTCTGTTGAATCCAATGATATGAACACTCAGAAGACATGAACGGAGCACAAATCTTCACATGATTCTTCAATCTGTCTACAAATGACCATGACATTACATATAAACGATTCCCTGCAATATATCTGCTCCCCTTTGAAAGAGTTAAGGAGTGTATCAGACACCGTGATAAACACAGAAAACCCAGCGTGAATACCAATAAATGCAAGCCTTCCGTCTCGGAAACTCTTCACTTATTTGATTAAGTTAGGTGAAAAACAGAGCAGTCATGCTTGTAGCTTTTCTTCCTTTTTCCTTCCCTCCACTCTTTTTATTCCTAATGCGAATCGGAAGTCTATGTGGAGCAGCCTGGCTACCCCCGGTCTAACCTCCCCATCTGGAAGGGAACTAACCAGCCTTGGGGCTACTTCCAACCCTTCCCAGCTGTTGGCTTTGGGTTTTTTGTTTTTGCGGGCTTGAGAAAGCATATTTATATAAATGATTGCCATATCCTTTGCCAGCTGTTGACCCTGCTCTGGGCCCGGTTGGGGCATGTTTTTCATTTCTGGCGGCCGCAGACTGGGGCTGACCCTGGCGGAGCAGCGCGTTATGCAAACAGCTTCACGCGCCCCGGCCCCGAGCTGGAGCACAATGGGTGCCCAGTGCTGCCCCGGTGTTTCCCTTTGGGCTAAAGTCCCCCCAGCCCTGAGCTGGGAGCAGTGCTCAGGAAAAATAAATGATGAGATTCACAGCGCTGGCCAGAGCCTTCCTGTCCCCGGCAGAAGCGCTCGGCGGCTTCAGACACTGGGATCAGCAAAAAGTTTAAAAAAAACACACGTGGAGAGGCATTTTCGTCTCAGATACAGCCCCTATTAGCAAAAAGGTTAATGGAAACACACGTGGAAAGGCAGTTTCACTCGGCCACCTCTTACTTGGTAGCAGAAAGTTTCCTGAGCTGAGCTGTCAAAACATCCTAGACTGTTTTTTCTAGACTTGGTTTTCCTCCTGTGGAACTGCGAGCTGATGGATCTTCACTGAAGTTCTTGAAAAACTGCAGCTAAATAATAATAATAATAATAATAATAATAATAATAATAATACTACACAAGGTTCTACTCTAACAATTTTAAACTTTCAGATCAAATGCATCTGAGAAGGAAAACCACCTTCTCCATGTCCCAAAGCACTGCTCTGAGTGCACCCATGTTTCCCCATCACCTGTAGCTATGCTGAAACCAAAGTTTCAAACTCTATTAAAGAAAGAAATACTCTGTAGAAGAGGAATTCTCTCAACAAACCCTTCTGAAGCAACAGCAGCCGCTCACCTTGGCTGGCACCTCACTAACCAATACTGCTGAAGTTAAATGGGACACAGACAATGAACTCCAGCCAGCCCTTACAACTTTCATAAGCATTATCAGATTTTTTGATAATAAGTAGAGGTGGCATATGTGTTCTGTTTAGTATGCAGAAGAGCCTCATTTTATTCTCAATGCACAGATTTAATTAAAAATAAATTTACTGTTAACGCTTAAAGTGGTGCCAAGATTATCCAAACAGAAGGTTTATGATACTTAATAATTGATAAAGGGAGGGAAATTCACAGATTGCAAGTGATTATTATTTAGTAGGTCTGTTTGCAAAGGTGAAAGTGGCATTACAGCCAGCCAAAAGGAAAAAAAAATCCTTCAGAATTTGTAGAGGTGGAAAAATTTGAATTTAGCAAACACTTTGTGGAAGCATTTGGAATGAAACAGATTACAGATCCCGACAGTTTCAGCGACTACTTCGGATAATATTGAAAGTATTCAAAGTGTTTTCTCAAACATCAGCTTCAGCCCAAATCCACACAAGGGAGGGGTTATCTTATCTTTTTTTTTTAATTTGGGCACATGCAGGAGATCAGCTTCTTTAAGGCGCTGATTCTCCGCTTGGATTTCAAACCAGCTTTAGCACAATGTGCCAGAAATTTCCACAAGTGCTGAGAGAATTAACTGATGGGATCTTTGAAGCCTCTCTATCCCAGATTAACTAATGCAAAATCTGTGAAATCACAGTTCAATCTTCTTTTTTTCCTGGCTGGACGTGTTTGTAGCGGTCGGGATGACAAGATGCTCCCCAAGCCATCTGGCCCCTCGCACAGGATTTGATTCAGAAAATTAATAGTAACACCATTGGTGTGCGCAGATTGCAGCGATCCAGACACGTAGGCTGTTACACAACACGGCCTTTGGTGACTCCCCCATAGGTTACACTCACTGGGAGAGCTGATGGTGCCTCGGAAAAGATTTCCATAAAATCGTGTGAGCAACGAGGGAGAAATTCCACCAAACGCCGAGCCCGCGGCTGCCCCGCTCCACTCACCCCTCACCAGGGCAGGGAACTCGCTCGTTTCGTGGGGAAAAGCTGGACTTTGAGCACTCCCCGCAGAACAAAATAGGCAAAAAGTTGGTTTTTTTACTTTCATGTATTATGCAAATATAATGTCTATAAATAATGCAGCCCCCTGCTCTCAATAAGTGCTACCTCGCACGTATCGGCTGAGGAATCAAATCCTTCTTTTAGGACTATCACACTCCACCCGTTTTCATGGATGAGCAAAGGCTCTGTTGGAGGCAGGCTGCAAGTTTTATTTACAAACCAAATTCTGAACATCCAAACAACAGGGCTGGGAGAATGTGAAGGCAGCTTTGGACAACTTTTTCTGCACAATCCAGAAAACTCCTTATTCTGTATGGAAAAGCAAAGCTTTTTGGCAGAAGTACTGCTTCCTGGAAAAAACTTGGGGTTGAAAGAAACTCGTATAAATTATCTATGTTAGATAAATTGTGTATTAAAATGTTACTTTAAAAGATTATTTTTGTTTGGTTCAAGCCGAACATCTCACTATATTTTACATAATTCAAAGCTTATTCCCATTAAAATTCATTTGATCTGTGTATTCAAATCCACGAGGTACCTTTGGAAACACCAAGCTCGTGTTTAACTGCAACTGTGAATTTTCAGCTTTCTTTAAAGGTTTCTAAACAGGGTTTTTGTGCTGCAGCAGAGGCTGCCTGGCAGAGGAGGCAGAGAACTCCCGGGAAAACCCTGCTGTGTCAAACGCACGGAAAAGATGGGAACAGAGGGAATTTCAAACAGGTACATTCACTCTCTGAGTGCGCCCTGCTGAAGGGATGTTGAGGGCTGTACACGATTCCAAACACAGTGTAACTTGTAAATACAGGGAACATTAATGGGAACAGTTTTGTTTCTTTTTCCGGCGCTGATGGATTTCATCGCTGTGTGTGAAAGAGGGGAAGCCTTGCACTCCTCGGCATGAATTTTTAAGCCCCTTAACGGTTCCAGAAAACACAGTATACAAAGCATACAATAAAAAATTACTTTGCCTTTGGAGCATTAATAGCAGCAGCATCTATAAAAGCCAAGGAGGTGAGAGATCCTCGGGGAATTCTGCGCTCCCCTGAAGCCTCGCGGTTGCAGTGGGCGAGCTCTGAATAAACAAGGGAGTAACAGCCATCCTCGGGATATTTTGGGCAGCACTCCCGTGTTTTCCCTCTCAGAGATCGTTTGGAAACACCTTCAGGGGAAGTGTTTTTAGAGGGCTGCACTTTCTCAAAGGCAGGTCCCTTCAACGTGCCGGGCTGCTCACCCCAACTACTCATCACCGCTGCAAACCCCCATTCCAGGCTCTTCTGGGCTTGCACATTCCTTAAAAAACTGGCAAAAGTGGAAAGCTTCCCTTTTTTTGTTTTATAACAAGCCTCCACCTCATCAGTTCCGAGTTCAGGTTTCAATCACTGCTGCTGATGATCATTTTTATTCTGTGACGTGTCGGATTAGTCCGACTCTGTCCTGCCGAAGCCAAGGGAACATTCCCCCTTCCTCCAAATAGAATTAAACCCTAAATGAGTTGTTTTCCTTTGGTGCAAAGATCAGGAAGCCCATAAAAACATACAGAGATAGATACAAAATGCATGAGACTTTACCCTCCCAAAAACCTTAAAATTCAAACCCTAAAAAAGCCTTTTACAGCCGAATTCTTCGAGATACAGAAGTTTTCCTTGGTCTGGAAGGTGCTGAGGCCCCGGCACGTCCAGGGCTGCACTATTTGCTGCTAAACTTAGGTTAATAGCTGATGACCCTTTCCATTCTTAACCCCGAGCTCTGACCTCCTGACCCACCCCTGGTGACGGTGTTTATAAGCGTGTTGCCACTGGTGTAAATAAAAAAGGAACACAATGTGCTGAAATTGTTACTGGTGATGACAACTGACACACATTTTACACCGCCAGTGGGCAAAGCCATCAATAAATAACTCCAAATCTGGTGTTAATGTGCTCAGAGCTTCTTGCAGTGCTCGTGTCATTTGTGCTGGTTTTCTTCTTTTCCTCTTATTTTTGTGGGAAAAACAAGAAGCTTCCAATAAGGAAACCGACCCAAATTAAGGCAGCTGATGGATAAGGTTTGCCATTAGCATCAGACCACAGCTGGATTTTCTACCTTCCAAGGTACTCCTTCAAATATGAAAAAACCCATGAAAATCTCCTGCACCACAGATCATGCAGAACAGGCTGTTTTCCAAAAGCTTCCAAGTGAAAAACCATGTGGCTCGTGGTGAAAATAAAGGTTTTTGAAAGTCCCTGGCTGTGAGGCACTGTGAAAACTCTTGTTCTCTGTGCTGTCCACAAGTTAGCCAAAACAAACTTTAAAAAAAGCAAAAACCTGTTGGATTGCTTTGTATAAAAATAAGACAAAAGGACAGGCTCTGAAATTGCACCCATCTCTTAAAAAAAATCCTTTTTTTTTTTTTAATTAAATAATTTGTTTCTAAGTTTCTCACAAATTAAATTTTATTCAGGTTAGAACTCTAAATTCTAATCCAGGTTAGAATTACAGAGTGACAGTTAAATTTTTCAGTATATGCAGCTGTATTTTGCACCAGAATATGAGTTCCTGTGATTGAAATCTGCATCTTTTACTGAAGATACTGCAATGGCAAATACAGACTTGCTTAATTTATGAGAATTATTTCAAATTATAAATGACGCAGGGTGTGAGGGCTCCCTTTTGGAGTCCCCAGCCCCACACACAGTGCCTGTCACCCCTCTCTCTGCCAGCCCCTGGCAATGGCTCAGATGGAAACACAGAGGGGAAACAAAAGGGAAAGCACCAAGCCAAAAATATCAGGTTTAAACATTTCCGAGTTGGAAATCTTCTGATCATCTCCACCAACTTGTCAAGGGACTGTGAAATCCTGCAAAGGCCACTAAGAGCACAAAACCCATACACCCTGGAAAACAGTGGATTCCTGAGAACCAGCTCATCAGGAAATGCAGGAAAATATAAGAGCAAAATGTAAGATTTTCTCAAAGTCCTGTCAACTAACAGGCAGAATCTTGCATTTAATGGTGAACAGCTAAAATCTTTTTTTTCTTATTGTTGCTGCTACAATTTGATGAAGCAAAAGGTCCATGAATTTGCTCCTAAAGGAACAAGTTATAAAAGTGATTATGGTGGATGTAACAACCTATAAAATATGGTCAAATAACAGTCATCTGTCTTTCTCCAAAAAGAAAAATCAGATTACATGTAATTGCAAAATCTAATTTACATTCCCCTATTTTCCATTTAAATTTCCACTTTTAGGAAATATTCCCTGCTTCCAAGTTGTGCCTCTGTAAAAGATGCTTTGCCATGTTTCTAATTGATTCGTTTTACACTATCGAAAGGATAACAGTGATTTGCAAAAGAATTCTTTCTGCCTTGCACACATCTCTCATTTGCCCATCTTAATTCAATTAAAGGAAGTAAGGACGGTTTGACCGATGAATGAACCATATTTTAACTGAGGACATTTCTATGTAAACTGGAATATACCAAGCACTAATTCTCAGCCAGTTACTTCCGATCTGCAACTTTTATTTTGAAAGGTCACGGCTTGGTCACCGAAAAGACAGAGGATATTAAATGCTGGCAAGCATTGTACAACAGTGCAAAACTGCAGGCTGATATCAAAAGATTTTAAACTCGAATGCAATTTATATGCAAACAGTCTGTATTTATTCTTAGCTATCAGTAGCTGGAAGTCAAAACTTTAAAGCAACTCCTCTTTAAAAAACAAGAAATCCTTTAAAAGCCCTTTTAAAGCAACCCAGCTCAGCGCATTGTGTGTCTGGTCCTCGGAAGGGCATTAAGGAAAATACAATTTCTCAATTTCCCATAGGATTTATATTATATTGCTGGGAATTGCTACACCCAGGACACTGAATAGATCATTTCCGTGGGTTGTTAAAGGAAATATACATGGAAACACTGAGCCCAGCTACCAAAATTTATTTACAGGTGTGAAGCAGGGACAGGTCACTGTGTATATCCTGGAATATCATTCCTGCCACCAACAGTGGTATCACCCTCTCATTTGACCTGCAGTCTCTACACTGACCTGGAACACCCTGGAATACTGGAATATATTTTAATCTATCAAAGAGGCTAAAAGTGGAACAAAAAGCAACAGCTTCAAAGCCTAATTTAAACACACACAACTATTCCCCAAGAATGTAAAGGAAATGTTGTCACCCAAGCTGTGAATTTAATGAGGGCACTTGTTTCTATAGCAAGTAGAGAAGTTCTCCATCCTCATCCTCTCCCCAGACATGGACACTTCGCTGCTCCTGCACCACGAGAGGAGAAAAATTCCTTCAAGTTCAAGGAAAATACAGCAGATTTGATGAGGAGCAGCACAGGAGCAGCACAATACAGGGGTGGTTCGACGGTGGGGAGCACCAACACTTTCTGTAGAGTATTGTTAGACAAAGACAACATTTCAAGGAGAAATAGGTGTTAATATATTTGCAGGGTTGTTCCCTCAGCACCTTTTGGCCACTGCTCTCAACCTCATTGCATAACAGGAGATGTCTGCAGACGATGGCAGAGGAGGGGATGGTCCAATAAGGATATTTTTAAGGCAACACTTGCTGACAGCACGCTGAAATGAGGATAAACACATGCCTACTGTTTCAAAACAGCTGCAAAGGCCGAACTTTTATTAAATAAACACGGCAAACAAGCCACTAAAGCCCACGGGCAAGATGCTCTGTCACCAGAGAGGTGAGGATGATGAGGTGTGTCCTTGACCAACTGCTTGGGAAGTTCCTCCTGAATCTGTCGGGGAGCACCTGAGGGCTTTGAGTCTGAATTCCCACTGAGAACAACAAAGCATGGAGGGACACATTTGCACCGCTGATAGGGACAAATTCCAGATGAATGAGGGGCTCTAAAAGTGCTTTGTCTCACTGCCAAGGTGGCCACTGGTGTCCTCAAGCTCCCTGGAGACCCCTCACAGCCAAGTCCTGCTACCAGCCCCTGTGGGCAACAGGTTACCAACCCAAACAGCTTCACTCCAGAAATCCAAATCAGAGTTCATGCAGTTTGGTTTTGGTTTCTAAGCCAATACGTTGCCAGAAGAACTGGTGACTGTTGGTGAGTCCAAAGCCATTTCTGAACAGCCACCAGAGAAGTGCAGGAAATACCAAGGGGAAGGTGCACATTACCCCTCTGCTTCTGCCCTAAGAGAGCAGTCAGAGACACAGGGCTCTCCCCAGGACACAACTCAGCCAAGAGTTGGGGTATTTGTGGGTTTAATTTCAGATCAGTCTCACACATTTGTCCCTTTAACAAACACCCAGGTTAAAAGCGATGCAGTAAGTTTTAATGAGGATGGTGACAAAATTACTTGCTGAAAATACAAAACCCCTGACAGATTTTAGATCTCACATTCTGGCGACCAGGCAGCATCTGAGTGACTTCTGGAAAGCTCCCATTTGTATCTAAAATCAAAGATCATCGCTCCTCCCTGTCACCAAACCCACTGCATGGCAGTGCTGAAACCAAAAAGTCACAACTCCACTCCCCATGGAGGGAGAACTCCTCAGGAGTAGAGCAGAAGGCAGCTCCTCACATTATTATAAATAAAGGACATCCAGCCTGTGCCACGGGGAAGAGTTATTCCCATTTGTGAGTTTTTCCTGGAGTGAGAGCAAACTCCACTAAATATTCCTGTCTGCCTTGGTGTGCACAAAGAGCCCGGAGCACATAAATCTGGAGGAATATTGCTCTTAGAAGGACCAAGACGGACACAAACCGATGCCCATACACTGTGGAGATGATTGAAGGAAAACAACGCCGTCCTGGATGCTGGTTTTGGGGTGGGATGTGGGTGGGATCCCCACGGGGCCAGGGGACAGTGGTGGTACCCGTTGGGTGGCGGTGGCACTGCCAGCGCTGCCCGGCCTGGCCGTGTGTTAATGACCTCACAGCAGTAGACAGATCCAGTCCTTCTGCTTTTCTTTCTCACTGAATGATTTCCCTAAAGCCAAAGCTGGGCAAAATGCCACTAATGCTGCCGTAAAACTCCCGCTGTGTTAGGAGGGAGGCAGGCGACTGAGGGTTAGGAGGTAATCAAGCTTACAGATTAAGGCTCGCTAAAGCTACAAGATCAGCACGGCTCGGGGTGTTTATTAACTCTTTGGAAACCAAGATGCACCATTTCCTATCACGTTCATAAAAAGGATGTTTTCTAACCAGCCCTGACAGCTGAACTGTTTTGCAAGATTAATTCTAATTTGTGCGAAGCCGGGAGTGCAGAAGAGACACGGCTGAAACCTGTTTGGAGAGGTTTCAGTATAAATCGTGTTTCAAAGTACGAGATCACATGACAAAAACCTCCCAAAAATTACAGACAAGGAAAATTTATAATTATTCCTCCAGTCAGAAGCGTTGCTTTTTAAATCAAACCAAGTAACCTGAAAGTCAGTGAGTTCAATATCCTTCTGCCCCCTCGGTGCATCAAAGCTGTGACCTGGGAATTCCTCTTTTGGAGCAGTGCAGAACGGGTTAATTTCTGAATATAAAATGAGGTTGCTGCAATCTGGGTGTTTTTTGTTTTGTTTTGTTTGTAACACAAAGCAAAATATACTCTACAGATGCTTGATTAAAATGCAACAGCTGTTTATGGCGGTGCATTTTCCGCTAATTTACTGGGGCAGATTTTTGAAGGAGCCTTGTTTTATTGCATCTTCATTTGCATAAACATTCATATACCAGAGCAGTCTGGCCACTTGTCCCTGGCTTGGCTGATATTTAAGGTTTAAATTCAAATTTGGCCAAGCCATCCACTCCCAGAAGAGAAAAAGAGCTTTGGGAGTAAGGTGTTCCACCTCTGCACTGGGATCCAACCTGCACTTTGTACATATTTAACTTCTCAATCCAAAATATTTCATGTTTTGGCATCATACACAACTAGTTGTTAATCTGCTCTTCACATCTGTCTGGGTAGGCCTGGTGCCTCTTTTTTTTTTTTTTTTAATATATACTATTATTTTTCTTTTGTTTATTTGATCTGTTACATTCCTTAAGCTTGATGACTAATCCAAATTATTCACAAATACAAAAGGGTTTATGTAAATTATTGTGACGAACAAACTCAAATCACAATTAAAACATTGTTAAGTGAATTAGACAACAATGGCTGTGGCTTCCCTATCATAGATTGAGGCAGAGGGATTTGAACTTTATTGACAGTAGCAGCAGAAAGCCTTAATCACTAAGCACCAGCACAGTCTGGGTTTCGTAGGGTAATGACCCATCTATATATTCATAACAAGGGTCTCATTCATCATAATTCATATTAAAAAAAAAACAAACCTCTTGCAAAACTAATGGAGGGAATGTGTGAAAAGTGATTGGATGGGTAAAGCTCTGTGGGGCTGGAAAGGCTTTAATTGATTTTATTGTGCCGTGTCTAAGCCTCCTTGCCCAGTACATCAGATCTGTATCTAACTGCATTTCAATTGATTTTCACTGATAGGCTTCTTTCTTATGTCTAGGGCTTAAGTACTAAACTAATAAAAGGATAAAAGACTTTGTAATACAGATTTTGAAAATAATGTGCACACATGATTTCCAGGGAAGAAAATTGTATGATATGTGTTTGTCCTCCCCAAGTGACTACAACCAAATGGAATAGAAAAAAAATGCTACTAATATGAAGGAGATTACTAAGGGTGGGGGATAAAGGGAAGAAAAAGAAAGAAAATAAGGAAAAAATGTCCCTTGGCTAAAATCAGCTTGATTGTAAGCAGACCTGACTTCAATGGAGTTGTACCTGCTCACACAGGGGTGATTTTGACTGATACCTCAAACTTGATTGAAAGAGATGATAATTCATTTCAGATGTGGGTTAATTCTTCACCATTTTAAATAATGAATCATATTCTGATAGAAGTACCTAATGTACATATCCTGATAAAACGACCTGAAGCAAAATGAGCTGGGCTTTAACTGCTTATGGACGATCGTTTCCCTGGACCTTTAAAATACATGAATTTTTAAAGCATCTAACCTGTGGCAGTTACATTGTGACAGATACAAAACTCACTTTAATGCAGCTGCATTTACACCCAGGCCAGATTCAGCTTGTTCAAGCCCTAAGACGTTGCTAATGGGGCTTTTTACCAAATAACCACTCAAAGGAGGTGATAACTCACTTTGAATAACTGATTATAAAAGCAACAGGTTCACCTAAAGCAAACATGTACTAAATGCAAACACCCAGCCACAGGAGGAAAATCTAAATGTTGGGCAAGTGAAAACATCTCCAAAAAGCCCTTTTCCCCCCATTTTTTATTCTTCATACCCCCCTATCATTGGCTAATCTATTGCAAACTGCACTATCTGCTCGTCAGATGGTTTGTAACATCTGTATAACAAATGATAATGTAGAATAGTTGTTCTGGGTTTGTGTTCCTTTATGAGGCTTGGTGTTGATAATCTCCAAAGCACACCCATGATTCTTTAAATTAAACATAAGAATCTTGTCTCACAGTACAGCTAGGTTATCCATGTGTAAGAGCCCAAGCCAAGTAATTACACATCCGCTCAAAGGATTAGACACATAAGATTTCTTTAAATTTTTAATAAAAGTGCACAGCTGTTGTAGGGAAAAAACTCTTTTGTTCTAGATTTTTTTAAAAAACCATTAAGCTCAAAGTGATTCACAGTTATGCTTCGAGAAAAGTACTTTCAAAGTATTTCTGTTAGGCACTTTTTTTTAGCAGGTTTAACAGCACTTTAACCTCATGGCAACAGATTTGAGCCAGGAATAAGCTCATGGAGAGGTATTTGGTCAAGTTTTAAAGAACATTTCTCTGCTCTTCCCAGGGTACCTGCAGATGCACTTCCCATGTGAAGTACCCATAAAACTGTGTGACACTTCATGAAGTCAGGCTGTGGGTCAGGGCCTGGCACTGGTGACACAGGCAGAGAGCAGGGCAGTGACACCAAACAGGTGACACCACCCAAAGAAGCTCTGGCAAAGTCAGGATGAACTACAAGAGACCAACGGGCCACGCTGGCCAAACAGGACTATGAAAAAAGCCTTTACATGGCCTTCAAATGTCATGCTTTTGGAAAGAGAGGGAAGAAACCTGGACAACAATAATGAGGATGGAGCATCCAGAAAAGAGGGAGGTTCCTGAGGACTATAATGATTAAAAGATGAATTAGCAGAGAGTGAGAGGTCAGGAATGCAGGGGCTGGGGCAGAGCCCGAGGACAGGGATGGGACAGTGGCTGGCTCCTGCACAGCAGAAATCAGGAATATTGTCCTGCTCAGCTCAGCAGTGAGATGTCACCTCAAACACATGTACCTTAGCCCTGTTCCAGCTGGAAACCTGAAAGAGATACAGAGCAGCCTGATGAGGGGAACACAGACCCTCCCATCTGACAAGGATGGGAGCAGCAGGGCTCCTTCCCATTCCAGCTGGGAGCCAGGACAAGGACACAGCCCTGCTCCACAGACACTCCAGGGAAGGAAAAACTGTTCAACCTAAAGGGCAGCACGGGCACAGACCCAGGTGTGCCTTAAAAGATTAAATACAAAGTATGGGGGGGTGAAGTCCGAGGGACACGGGATGAGTCTCATCACCCGTGTCCATCCTGCTTTTCTAATTGAAATATTTGAACTTTGCTCTGCACCTCAGTGTAAATGCACTACCATAAAACCTCTGCTATAATGTGCAATCTTCCTAACCAACAATATGCAGGATTTACAAGATAAACTATGGTATGTGGGTATATTTACAGAGAATCTAAATCTCTAAAGGTTTTAATGAACTGCAGCTGACCTTGATCAGTGATTCAAAGCCCAGAGCAGCTTCTACTCTCTCACACATTACTAACCTTTGCTACAACATTTATCAATTTACCTTCTTGATCTCTCAAGCAGGTCATGTTTTCTAATCAGCCACTAGCTCAAAGACCTACATCCCAATTAAATTACTGAATGAAGACATGCTGGAATGTAGGCTTCTTTTGAAAGAATTAGCACAAAATACACTTAAATACTGGATTTGCCATGTCTGAACTGATTTCTTTTTAAACACTTCTATAGAATATGCAAGCACAGATACATATCCTGCTCAGAACTGTTAATGTCATTCCTGAAACATTCTGTTTCCTTGGATGTTTTCTGATTTTGCTTCCCCAAGTGTACTGTGCATTAATACTGACCTGAGCTTTAAATCATCTATGCTGAGCCGTGAGCTCCTCAGACATTGGCTTGTCTGAGATCTTTGAGTAGAAAAAAATACACAGATGTTTATTATTAAGCATAAGAGCAGCTTCACAGACTTAAAACCACTTGCAACTTAAGTTAGATGCTTATTAAAATGTCCCCAAGATCTGAGCCTTGTTTTTTTTCTCTTTCAGTGCAGCATTTTTTCTCTCTTCACATACAGTGACATAGAAGAGGGAAGGGGCTGAATGTCCAGCTATAGGAGGGAAATGTCCAGCTGAAGGGGTGAAATGTCCAGCTGAAAGGGTGAAATGTCCAGCTGAAGGGCTCTGTGCAGCCCCTCAGGGCAGTGGATCCAAGAGCAGAGTGCCCAGAACTCCCTTCCCAAGGGATTTGGGGCAGTGGCAGCAGTGACCCCCAAGATTTCAGCCAGCCTTGCTTTGGTTTAAAAATCAGATTGTGCAAACACTTGCTTTGTGCTGGCCAGGGCAGGGTGCTGACAGAGCCTGGGGATGTGCAGTAGCTCAGGCACACAGTAGCTCTGATGCTCCCTGGATGTGATGCACATGTTGGGAATGCCTGTGCCCAGCATGTGCAGAACCAGGCACACACAGGAGGGGGAAGGACGGGAGCACGTCGTGCTGAGCCTCACAGCAGCCTGGCTGATGGATAAATAAATATCCTCCACACTGCTGCTGCTTTTAACAGCATTGCTGCAAACACAGGTGACAAGGAATCCCCTAAAAGAGAACAAATCCCCTGGTATTTTTTTTTTTTTATTCCCTATTTTTGCCACTCTCGGACTCAGCAAACAGGAACGACAGACACTGAGAAACCTCAAACACCCAACACTTCCCAGACACACACAAATCATATTCATGGTCACTGAGACAGATGACAGACGTTCAGAGCATCACAGCAGCAACAGCTTCGACGCAATTTAGATTCCAACAGGGATTCCTCTGATTTTGGAAAGCAGCTTGCTTCCCCTAAATTACACACACTTGTTTCTACCAGACTCGGATCATCCACCACCTCTCCCTTTATCAACCATTTCACAGGGAATTCAGACTCATCAATAAGCCACAAAAGAAATGTGAAGCCACATTTTACTCAACACGAAGAGTTTGGATTATTTTCGTTTCCACAAAGGTGGAGGAGATGCCAAATCTGCAGGTGCAGCCTGTGAGAGCAGCTTTCGTGCTGCTGAATCCAGCTTGTCCCTGCTGGGAATTTGCTGGGAATTTCCAGGAGGCAGCACCTGGAATCCACCCCCACAGCCTCACATGCATAAAAAAGCTCAGTAGGGTAAGGGATTTGAAGTACGGGAAAGGGTGAGAACTCCTAAATTAGGGAAATCCAATCAGGATTTAAGCAAGGATCAGCTACTTCAAAAAGAGATGATGTTTTCAGAGTCAAAATAACAAGCTGGTCAAACACTACTAATTTTCTAATTTTTTTCCCTTCTTCCTGCACATTCTGCAGTTATAGGATGAATTAAATTTAATGCATAAAATACTTCTGATGTTTAAGAAGGGGAGTGTTGAACCCCAACACTTTGGGAATAAAATGAGATCCTACTTCTGGCCCCTTGTCCATCCTCCTGCCCCTCTCTGTGTCACTCTGTGCACACAGTAAAACTGGCTGAATAATCAAATTGATTTTTTTTTTCGCAATACTAACAGCAAAGATGATTTCCCTACACTAATGAAAGGGCTCTGCCACGGGGAACAGCTCAGGACCTCTTCCTTTAAGGACTATTTTAGGATACTTAAACCTCACAGGTAATTGTATTTTGATACTGCTGTCACAGGAAAACAAAAACATGCTGCAAAACTGACCCATGGCACGTACAAAAAACCACTCCTCGCTCCAAGTTTAATTTATTTGTTGACAGAGAAGATCTATTGTGCTTAATGCAAAGTTCAATAGGAATACATGTAATACAGATATCCAGAATCATAACTGCAATAAAATAAGCTCCGCGTTTATCTGGCTGTTAAACGCAATCCAAAAATTTATTGGTAAAAAGGAATCAAATTCGGTTATGGCATAAAATATATTTCTTGCCTTCCAGGAGCAAGCTCCCCGAGCTCCATTCATCACAACAAATCAGTGCTGTTCATCTCTCCCAGGCTCTGCCTCTGCAGCCGCCGTGCCGCGGCACACGGAGCCGGGGATCGCGCTGCCCTCCCCACCTTGCTCACATCCCAAAAGAGACCCCGGCAGCTCCAAATATCCCAGCCCACAGCAAACCTCAGCCCCTCCACACGGCTCGCTTTGCCCTTGTTGTTGTTTTTTAAATGAAGCCATCAGCTGAGGGGTGGGTTTGGAGTGGATGCTCTGAGGTTTGTTGTTAGAGACCTTTGAGGATGATGCTCGGAGCTGATCCACGCAGATCCAGGCACTCCCTCCACAGCTACGTTTTATAGAGTGGTTTTAAAAGGTGACAGTAATAATTCACAGGCAACGTTTATGACAGAAAAGAAAAAAAAAAAAGTATTTCATCAGCTCCTCCAGCTGCTGTTTCAGAAAGTTCTCCTCGAGAAGGATCCATGTTAAACACTGAGCACTTGTAGTTATTGTGCATATCTCCCCTAATTACAAATTCATAAGAGCAGGAGGATTTCCTTGGTGAGAGTTCCAACATGTGTCTTTTTGCCCTGAGCTTACCATGCTGGCTACTGAAAACACAAATATACTAAAAATGAAATAACTTTCCCATTTTAATGTGGCCATAAGCTTCCTGCCAGGCTGCGACCTAATTGAGACTTTTGATCTGAGCTTTTCCCAAACATGTTATTCTTCAGAGTCTGTAAAACATTTTAACTGCAGATCTCCTGCAATCATTACTGAAAGCTACAGGGAATAAAATAATCAAGGGAAAAAGGGAGGTGGGAGGGAGAGAATATTCAGTTTATCAAAGCCAGTGAAAATACAAGGTATCAATTACGCTAAATGAAGAAATATGGGCATTTTGGTTACTTTTGGGGGTCAGATCTGTTTTAATGTGGCGCTGCCAGGCAGCTGCCTCTGCCTGACCTGAGCATCCCCGTCAGCTGCCGGATCACATCAAAGAGGGAGGGAGTGAGGAAAGCGGTGCCAAGGTCACCGGGCTGCCTCCAACCACCACCTTGTTATCAATTACAATCCCTGATAAGGACATGACCCCTTTTTGAGGCACAGAAACGGGGGATATCCGTGTGCCTGCGTGCCCCCAAACCACGCTCGCCCCGCTCCGTGTGCCGAGAGGGAGAATAAAACTGCCCAGCACATTTTAATTCTCAAACGGGCACCAGGGGAAAAATAGGAGCCAGAGTCCAGTGCTGATAAGATCCACTCAGATCCCCAAATGCAGCTCCCTTGATTGGGTTAACTGAGCCAAACACACGACAGAGCACAATTAAAGCAGAGGGGAAATTGTATTTCTCCCCTACAGACGGCTCTTGTGAAGTTTCATCAAAGCAAACCCAAAAATGTCTTTATTATAGCGAGACCTACAGCAGGAGCACATGTAACCCGAAATAAGGGGTGTTATACAGTAGTAAGTCACCTAGTAAAATAAAAGTATATTTTCAATAAAGATTAGCTCTGCATTTTATTTCTTGAAATTCTTTGATCAAGTAATTTTGAACTACATAAAACCAGCCAGACCTCCCTAACTGAGCATTCCTCAAGAGATTGCTCTGCTGCACTCAAAATGCTACAATTGCATCTGACTGTACTTCAGGTGACATTGCTCCTGTTCATTTTAAATATGTAGCAGTTTTTGCTCACATTTGTTGCAGATATATTCTTTTAGAGAAAAGGAAAGCTCCAGATACAGACCATCCTATTTCCTAACCAGAACACAAAATATTTTTACAGTACTCCAGCATTTTAAATGTTCTCAAAAGTGCTGAGAAAACTATACAAAAAACGTGGAACATAACTTAAATCCTTAATGATTTAAAATGTCAAGATTAACACATTCCCATTGCATTCAGAATGAACAAGAAATTAAAACGTTAACACTGTGAATCATCTTGGTTTCTGCAAGCCAAAGTTAAACACTAACTAGTTTACTCTGTGTGCCCAAAATATTTACTAGCTCTGACTCAGATTTAAACAGTATAAAATATGATCATTCTGGAGTGCAGAACAGTTCTTACACATACAAAAGAGGTAATGAGGTGAAACTGGAAGGTACAGAGCTGTATCTTTCCAATCTACTTACAGGTTTGGATTTTACAACTTTTTTTCCCCCTAAGGGGACCAAAAGGGCCGTATGTGGTGCTCTGGAATTAAAGAGCTATGATTGTTTCATGTACCTTTGGAATTTAGCATGAAGTTAAGCATAGAAAATACAGGCAAGGAGACTGTTTAAAAGCCTGTGGAAGGGTGAAGGGAGGAACAGCAGGATGCAGCATTTAATCCTTTAACAAACTTCACTGTCTGTGCCACGAGGCAGAGAGAAAAATACATTTTACATTTTATAAATAGTCGTGAACATAAGCTAAAGCATTTTGCCACTTCTGGGAAATCAATAGGCAAAAACAAGCCACTCATTTGCAAATAATTTATGCGGCTTTTTTTGCTAATGCAGGACAATCTCTCTGTGAAAACGAGGGCAATAACTTTATTATGCTCATAAATGCAATGCAAAGCAAACAGAGACTGATGCCCCCGCTCTATCTGCTGAACAAAAGCACAACTTCGATCAGATCCATCAGACTGCAGCTGCACAACTTTGTTTTAAGTCGGGCAAAATTACAGAGCATATGGAACCAAAAAAGCCACAATTATTTAAAATACATTAGATAAGCTACCATTTGTCATTGCTGAAAACTGCAGGAACACAGCAGTGATGTTCCCATGGAGGAAACACCTCCAGAGCCACCTCTCCCAGTGCATGGCAGCAGATCTGCCATCCCAAGGCTCTGCTTTTCCTGGGGAAGGAGGGCAGAATGAGGCCAATTAGCATCCCGAATCCCCATAAATGAATGCCATGGCACAGATCCTGCTGAGGAGCAGGGCAGGGAGAAGGGGCAGCCCCCACAGCTCAATCAGCACTAGACACACAAAGCTCCTTAGTCAGGTCTGAAGATCAGTTATGTAGGGCAGGGAGAAGAAAGACCATCCTCCTACCCAGCTGTGTGGGACACGAGCTGGATAATTAACACACACTCCCCTAACACACTGTGCCCTCCTACACGGGGAAATCCTCCTTTGGGAAGTGGGAGAGGAGTTCTGGAGGGTTTCTGTGGGAGTGGTGCCCTCCCAGCACCCCTTCCCCAGGCAGGGCAGCACCTGGGCCAGCCCCGTGGGACACAGCACCAGCAGCAGCATTTTCTGTGCCGTGCCCGTGGCTTATAAGGAAAAAAAAAAAGGTTCTGTTCCTTAAAAATGCTCAAACTTCAACAGAAGCTTTGCTCTGAAGGGGAGACAGGCAGCAGCCTGAGAATATCTCTCAGGTGTTCTGCTGCTCAGTTACCTGCCAGGAACCAGCTCACAAGTCCATAATTCCATCCAACCTGCCCTATATCCCACTGGTGGGGATTTTTTAAAGCTTAGCCATTATTTCATAGAAAGAAAACTAAAGAAAAATAGTAACTCGTGTAAAACCGGTATTTGCCATAGGCTGTTAATGCATTGTGTTACTGCTCTGCTTGCAAATGCCTAATAAATTACAAAAGCTGCATAAAGCCCTTATAGGAAACATCAGCCCACGAGTCAGCCCTCTCCTGAACAGCACAAAAACAACCGATAAAAAATATAATCAAAGCAAAGGCGGCTTGAAAGTATTTCAGAAACTCATCCGGCTTCGTTATGGATTTGATGGTCTTATTTCAAAGGACAAAATGCTGAACTTCTCCAAGACTAAAGAGAAGGGGGAGAAAAAAAAGAGTTTCCATTTGTGCAAGAGAAATGCACAAAACATCCATGATTAAATAAAACTTCCTGTGATTGAATCTGACTACCATTTTACAATATTAATGCTAATGGATTATCATCCTCTTGTTTGCATGTTTAACTTCGGTTCCCATAAAAGTTGCTTGTACACAGGATCAGAGGGAAATGGCATTTCAGAAACTAAAAACAAAACACACACGCTAAAAAGCAAAGGCAAGTTTAAGAGCTACAAAATCAGCAACATCCAGACAATAATCAGTTTCCAATGTCAGACCAGGAAGTCAGGCAGCAAAAAAGAAAAGATGCGCCCGAAAAAGAAAAAGACTTTTAGGAAACAGCAGAATTAAACCAGGAGTAGATATGTAAAATAGATGAATGAAGACAACGTCTTCCTGCACCGAGGGAGTTGTTTAAGGAGAAACAGTGTCCGTTTGTGGCCAGCGATAATACTTTCCATTCAATAGAGTTTGCAGCTTGCTGATTCATATGATTGCAGGCTGGCGCCCCGCTGGCGAGCCCCCTCCGCTGAAATTAAATCCACTCTCTTCAGTTATAAATTATAATGCTCTATAAACAACACTCCCACTGGGAACGGGGAGAGAGAAAGAGAGCTCTCTGCATAGTCCACTCACTGTTTAATGCTCTGCTCTTCTGCCACAAACAAGGACTGTATGTCTGCCACAGACAGCACTCTTGCTGTAATTTATAGACTGTTTGATGTTGAGAGCAGGGGAAGGAAAGTAGGATTGTAATGCGAGTCAAAGAGGAAAAGAAGTTGGAAGTGGGTGAGTGTGCAAGAAAGAGGAAGGACAGAATACATTTTACACACATATTTTAGAGATACATCACTGTATGTATCTTTGCTGTCCCTTAGGAATTGTCCCCTCCAAAAAAAAAAAAAAAAAAAAAAAAAAAATCTGGAATACCACTTAAAATAAATGAGCCGTCCGCGCCGCAGCGTGCGACGCCGGGATCATTCCATATCAATCAGGAGCCATCTCCATGGCTGAGACTTGAAGTCTGTTATCACAGAGAATATGAAAACATTACAGTGATAAGGATTTAACTAAAACTGACAGCAGCCCAGAAATTCCCAGCCCGGGCTGACGAGCTTTTCCCGGAGCAGCGTGCCCAGGAGCCCACGAGGCACATGGAGCCAGACCCGGAGCAAGGATCCCAACCAGTGTAGCTTCCTGCTAATTCCCACCTTCCTCACCTGTGCTGGGCACATGGGGATTATTCTGACTGCTCTTCATGATTGTGATGAGTTATTTTTAAATGAACATGCAACAGGCACCCAACTGCTCCAAATGCACGCACAAATCCGACTTTTTTTTTTAACCAAACGGATTAAAAAATGCCAGTGAAACTATTCCTGCTGTGGGAAAGATGAAGATTCCAAGTAAAAAGTATATTATTATCCCTAAGAACAGCCTATGTTACTGAGCTGAGAGGGTACTGGGAAATACCCCACAGGCCAGTGAGAGCTTCGTCAGGAGCAGAAACCAGCACGAATTTCAGAGCAGAACCCCTTCATTATTGTCATGAAAATTGCAAACTAAACCGTGAGGGAATGACAGAGTGTTCAAGAAAATGGACACCAGGATTGAGATGTCCATCACTCAAGAGTTTGATGAATGACTACAAGTCAGTGATCCACTGCCTGACCAAAAACCCTGAATCTCCCAAAACTGGCACAGCACAGTCACATAAAAGTCTCCACGTGATTTTTAAGAGTTACGCAGGACATTGGCCCAAGGCTTTTCTTGGTTAATAATATTTTTCAATCTTCCCCCAAACCCCACCACTACACCTTTCTCTTCTTTTGAAACTGAGTAGCTTTTAGGTTTGAGGGAGGGAGGAAGGGTAGAAACCTCCTTTACTGTGAGGTTGAGCCCTTGTATGTCAAATCTGGCCTGGAGCAAATTTTCACAGCTGAATTATAAACCCTGTAAACAAGGGTTTATGATGGAAATGCTGACACAACCTTAATTACAAACAGCGTGAAGTGGGGGGAGGCTCTGTAACACACACTCCTTTTTCACTGCCAGTCCTCCAGCACGCCAAGGCTGCCATCCATGGAAAAACCACTCCTGCTCCTGCTTCTTCCCCTCACTGCTCAGGCAGGAGCATTTATAACAAATCTGGTTGCTCAATACTGTTCTTTAGAAAAGAAAGAAAAAAAAAAAAAAACCAACCCTTGATTTTGTAATAAAAGTATAATGTATAGCTTAAAAATAAATTAAATAAAGGAAACATTAAAAGATAAATGGAGCAGGATGCTCTATGGCTGAGGTAATTTGAGTGGAAAGGGAAGGAGGGAGTTTACATTAATAAATGATTAAAGGCCTTAACGAGGGCCTATCTGGTTGAAGAGAGGAGCATAGTTCTCCACCTCTCCTCCTTCAGCCCAGCTTTTTTACATTTGTTCTCAATGCTGATCAATATGGTTTTCATTTAGTGATTTCCATAATGCCATATGTGATCTGCAAGCCTGACATAATGAAGGCAGAAAGAGAGCTGAAGTCATTTGAACGTTCTCGCTTGCATGTCTGTCGCCAATTTAGAAAATAAATATCTATTGAGAGTTAGGGTTTCCTCCTGTCTAGGAGAATCACAGCAGGATTTGCATATGCAGATTGCAAAGCCTGGTTTTTTCTCTTCTCCCCCTGCCCCTTTTTAAATAAATAAAATGATGGTGAAGGATATCTTCCCCCCTGTGTTGCAGTGAGTTTGTGTTTTTATAATGAAGAAGAAATATTATTAAAGTTTAAAACTGACTGAGGGTTGGCTCCTCTCTGCTCTAGCTGAGACTTGCTTGGCATCCCAAAAAAGCAAAGGTTTTCTGTCTGCTGAGTCACACTGACCTGCTGGATCCCATCAGAGACCACCTTAGTTTGAAATATAATAAAAACAAGGTCTGTATTAAGCAACATTTGGTCTCATCATGCCATTGTCTTCATGGGCAGAGTCTCAGTTAATACTGCAGAGGTATCACCCCTGTAAACTGAGTTCTTCTGCCCCTCAGGTGTGAATTACAGCATTTATGTAACACCATTGCTATAAACTGTATGTTTAATAAAAAAGCAGAACTGGCAGGTACCTTTTTGGAGGGCTGGAATTGGGGTTCCTGCTGCCTGAAAAACATCCCTGGCACAGGAACAGTGTAAGAACCATAAGTGAATTGTAAAAATGTAAATGGTTTATGAGGGACAAGATGCCACAGCAGATTTAAAGGTGTTTGGCAGCCAGTTGAGCTCTCAGTCAGATCTCACAGGAAAAGATGAAACTGCAGGTCTCTAAATCCTCACCCTTTGGTTGCAGTAACTTCTCACAGATGCCCAACTTTGGGACTTAATTCTGTTCATGAAAATAAGCAACAGGTTCAAAGTGGTACTTGAGAGTGTCATCATTTGGGTGACTCCCCCCGACCCAAATTCCTAATTTTTCATCAGCTCAGGGAGATGTCATCTCGTGAGTTACATCCCAAACACCAGCACACAACGTTTCCTGGCTGCTGGGAGGGGAGCAGCAGCATCCTGGGATGCTCCAGCTGCAGCACAGAGTTCCATTTGCTGCAAAGGGAGGATTCTCCCCAGAACAGGTTTTGCTTTTAATGCACAATATGTAAACAGCAAAACAACACAGGAAAAGTTACAGTTTGCATTAAATTTAGGATCCAGGCTGCTGCTTTGGCTACTTTGAGCACGTAAATGGTGTTGTACTACAAAGGTTTCAATTTTGCCCATGGCTCAGTTGAACACTGAGCCATGAAAGTATTATCTGAGCTGCTGTTAATAAAACTGGCAGTTCATTAAGGGTATCTGACAGAGAAAAACCAATGTAAATAGCGATTTGTGACTGGTGAGCAAGCTTTCCATCATAAACAAACTTTCTTTGAGGTTCAAAGAGTTTAGTTAACGATTTAAAGATTTTTTTCTCATTGTTTTCAGGCATTGCCAACTCTTTGTCTACAAGAAAATAGCTTGAAAAAGCTGCTCTTTGTACACATTTTCCAAGTTCCACAAATTGCTATAGATATAAAACGTAACCATGGAAAAAAACCCCACTGCTGAATTCCGAGAAGGATGTCAAAATTAAAATACCCTGATGATATTGTTAAAATTATAAAGGTTCTCCCTCTCTGGAAGTGCAAAGCAACATTAAAAGAATTTCTTCTCCTTCTGTTTATATCACACTTCTGCATCTCTGTTTACCCAGTGTAACTAATGGTAAGGGATTTCAGCTTCCCAATTATGATATTGCATTGACCTAATTGGGTTTCTGGAGGGCTTCAGGGAATTCCAGCCTTAAAGACTTTGTTCCCACTAAATTAGAAAGATGTGGAAGTGTGGCCATTTCAGAAAGGGACAAACGAACCTACAGAGGAATAAATTCTGGAATAAACTGGGCTGCGAGCAGCAAAACCACAAACCCCGTGCCTTGAAGTGTAAAGTCCTCACAGAGCCTGGCTGGGATGAATAAATCAGGAGCTGGGAGAAGGCACAGGAGAGCTCCAAGGGCTGCCACTGACCTCCCGCCCAATTACAGCCTCATTGGCAAAGCAAACAAGGAATTATTGGGAATTATTGGCTCTTTAGTCGGGCTTTTCTTCTCCCGCCCCGGCCCCTGGTTCTCATTCTGGTTTTTTCTCCCCTTTTCCTGTTAGGCGCAAAAAAAAAAACCCCACCAAAAAAAAAAAAAAGCCACAAAAAAAAAAAACCCAACCCAAAAAAAACCCCAACCCCCAAACAACCCCATCTGCAAACACCTGATATTCATCTGAGTCCTGCAGTTGTACAGTCTTGTTAAATTGTTACCACCTTTTCCACGAGCAGTTTTGGCAATTAACCTCGTGGTCATACACTTCAAAGGGAACAACTGTTGAGTTTAACCTCCTTGAGCTACCATGGATTCCTTTATGATTTTTCTTCAAACACTTTCATCCCCAACAAAAAATGCAGACTGATAAGATTGGTGTTTATTTTTCCATTTTGTCAGTTTATTAGGATGACAAATACCTCGACCAGTCACCACTAGTTTGTGCTCCTCCAAGTGTGTGCAGAAGGAAGCTCTCCTATTAATTCCCATTTCTAAGGCAAGGTCTCTGCTTGCTGGAATCCATGGATTTGATACATCTGACCCCTCCTTGCCCCTGTTTGCAAATCTCTCATATATTTCTCACAATGCCCAAAAGCTCCAAAAACAGAACATACAAGTAGACTTAATGCTGAGGACACGAGATGCCATTACAAATATATATTTTCTATATATTTATTTTGTAAAACCCCACCATTACTGAGAGACAGGACTACTCTGCACATGAAAAGGGCTAAGAAGATTCCTCCCCCCTCAATTAGAGTACCAGTTAACAGGATCAGGATCTGTGTTAGTACAAACCACGTTAACTTTTCCTTCTGTCTAAACTTCTGCCTACAACATATATTAATTTACCAGACCGTGCAGCTGCTCCTTAAGCAACTGGACAGCAAATGATAGGAAAGTACCAAAGCAAATACTACAGGAGCGTGATCGGGTTACTTGGAATGTTGTTTCCCCCTGCATTTACATTCTGGTATTATAGCACATTTTTTCCTCCAAAGTAATCACAGAAATGTAAAATGGGTTATTCTTAGGAGAAGCTTTCAAGAGAGAGCCAAAGAATCCCAAAGAAAGTGTCTGAGTGACCTTTTGGTACGGAGAGAGCACAGCCGGCCGCGCCGGTGGCCAGGGGAAGCATCACTTTTCTCTGGCTGCAAACTGCCTTGGGTGGGAGAGGGAACAAAATCCCTCTCCAGGAAAAGAATGGAACAAAAGTTTCGGCTCCGTCTCGCAGTGCAAGAAGGGGAAGCATTTGGGCAAGCATATGGCATGTGTTTCAGGTTGTGAGGGAGGCAAGAAAAAAAAAATAATCACGATGTTCCGTGCAGTTCAGACCAAATAGAAAACTTATTCTGACTATTCTCATTTGTCAGAGGCTTTTCAAAACTAAGCAGATCTCTCCATGGCTCTGATGTCAAAGGAGGAAGGAACGGGTGGGTATCGAGTTTACATTTTTAGGTTCTCTTTTAACTGTTCCCACTTTTAATTTTAATGTGCTTGTCAACAAAATGAGAAACTCCTTCACTCAGGGGAAAAAAAAAAAAAAAAAAAAGGAGAAATTAGCACATTAAATGATACATGGGTCTGGTGCTATGTTGCACAGTTCAGTGAACCCCTGCACAGATCAGCAAGATGGCTGGAAATGTCTCTTTCCGTCTGTTTTTCATCTCGGAAGGCTGTGTACTCAGCAGAGTGTGAAGAGAGCCTCTCTCCCCTCCGACCGCTCCTGCTCACCCCCCCAAAGCCCCTGCAGCAGAGAGCAGGAACTGGAGCAAATGCTTTTGTGAATTAAGAGATCTTGTGAGCGTAAATTTGGTCAGGCTGCTCCTTTCTGCAGGCCAGCCCCGGCTGCTGCCCCAGGATGTGAACTGTCAGTTCGCATAGCTGGTGATGAGTTGCAGAACCATCAGTAAAGGTGAAGACGGCAGAAGCAAGAAAGATTCAAGACTGGTGGAAATCATTTCACAAGGAAAATTTCAGCCATCAGTGGGAGGAAGCTTTGAAAAATGCTGCCATTTCCGAGTCAGAACGAAGGAAAAATTAAATTACTGCCGGTGAGGCGAGCCAAAGTCGCATCTTACCCTAGGGAGAGGTTTGATAATGGTAAACATTTGACAGCTGGCCTGAAGTTGTTATCTTGTTCTAACAGTTGTTATAGTCTGAGTGAACATTTCTGATAAGAGAACAGAAAGAAAAACACTAACCCATTTTTAATTTCTTGCTCTCTGTATTTTAAGCTGCAGTGCCCAAAGCCAAACAGGTTTAAAGCCGTTTGCCACCATCACTCTGATTAAAGCCTCAGTTTTACACCGAGCACTGGACCAGGGCTGGGAGTGAACGACATCACTGGGTACAGCAATACCTTAGGAATAATTTAAAATAACCTCAACCCTCTCCCTCTCAATATCCCTCCTCTGTTTCACCACAAGCAATTACAAGAATTAACCCAAAATTAGAGTGAAATTGAAAAAATTAATCAGTTTAAGTATTTAACTTCAAGATCTACCACAAAATCTTGTTTCGCTATTACTTTACTTCAAGCTGTTGATGTACAACCACAAAACTTTAATTCCTTTATTATTCTTTACTAAAGAATACTTATTCAGACACATTAGAAAGGCAGCAACCTCAGTTCCACCTGAGTGGAGCAATAATGAAAGAAAACCAGTTCTTGTTTAAGCAGAAATAGGTATGCTATCTTCACAGGAAATTTAATTATACATCAGATTTTTTTGTGCTCAGTTGTTCCTGACAAAGCACGGATTGAGGAGGGAGCCACGGCTCTGCTCCGTCCTGCCATTAGCAGCTCCTCCTTTAGGAAAACACAATGTGGATATGGAAAGTACATTACATGTATGTCAGAATCAAACTACCATCCTGGCAGAGAAACATGGGCTGGTTGGGGTTTGTTTTTTTTTTTTTCTTTTTAAAATCAGGAATGAATTTCTAAGCTGTTTAATGCAGCTTAACCTCACAGAACACGTACAAAAAGCATTTACCTCCCATTAAAAATAATTAAGATGAATATTTACCGTGGCTATTAAACTCTGTTTAATAACTTATTGATATGGACTGGGGGTAAATCTTCCTATCCCTGAGTACCTAAATGTGCTGCCCAATGTGCCTCCTTCTGCAGGGGCAGGCCCAGGGAAAGCTGACAGATAGGTTTTCCTTGATGGTCATGATCCCAATCCCAACCCCAGGCACAGGATAAAGCCCCAATTAGACAGGCAGCATGTGAAGTTTGTCCCTTAGACACATAAATTAACTCCAAAACTCTTTCTGTATCTCCTGCATTAACAGGTAGAAAGTGTTTCATTACTTTTTCCAGTGACTCTGCCCTACTCTTAAAGCAAGAGTGTATAAATTGATATTAAAGTATGGTATTTTGAGAATGTTTCAAAGTAAGGTCAAACTCGTATTAAAAACCTACTAGTGTAGGCTAAAATAACAGTCTGGCTGAGCAGCCCTCAGTGCATCTGGGTTCAATTACCCACTACATCCTTGCTATGTTTTCTACCAGCAAGAACAACGCAAGCAAGGCTCGGAGTTCACGGATAATGTCAAAGTTAGGTTACTCAGAAGAGGAATGAGATAAATCATCCAAATATCACAGTCATATTGGCAGCCCATTTTTTTTCCCCTCTTC
The DNA here is from genome assembly GCA_013398115.1 of Falcunculus frontatus. Lineage (NCBI taxonomy): Eukaryota > Metazoa > Chordata > Aves > Passeriformes > Falcunculus > Falcunculus frontatus. The sequence continues at coordinate 558,571 of VZRV01008886.1, forward strand.
ATCACCGAAAGCAGCACAATGTTGCATAACAACAAATAGAGGACAAAAGTCCTCACCTCGGGAGGAGGAGTGAACGCAGCTGGAGCCCTGCTCTCTCACACACACGGGGAGTGAAAAGCACACGCTGAAACGATGGCTCACAAAAAGCAGGCAGAACCCAACCTAATGCGCAAAGCAAACAAACACGATTTACCACACTGGCACCCTGACTGATTCCTTTTTTTTGGTGTTTGACCCTGGAACAATGAGGCTGGATTACCATTCATTATTTGCATTCAGCGAGCTGTCGTGGGGAGCAGGAACTGCTCCAGCACCAGCCTGAGAAACAAGAGAGGCTGGGACACTTGTGGAATCATTGCCTCTCTCCTTTCTGACCCACTCAGTGGTGCCCAAAACTCTGACCAAACACAAGCCCCCCGTGTCTTGCTTTCATGTTTCAAGCTGGTTAACAAGGATTTAAGAGCTGGGTGGGTGAACAACACACTGGGGCTCCACTCAGCAGCGTCCTGGCTAAGAGCAGCCATCCCAAAGATCCCATCAAAATCAGGTTGCCACATCCTACACAAATGGCACAAGACAGACTCCAGTGTCACCAGCCCTCTCAGGGGACAGCTGCCACATCCCTGCACCCCACCTCAACCTCCCCAACTGGTCCCAAATTGGGAGGCTGTACTCAGACCCTGCATAAAAACACAGCAGTGTCTCTGTCTGCAAAGGCAGATGCTCCTCCAGGGAACGAGAAGATTGTCCTTCGCTTCCATCAAGGCCCATAAAAAAGCAATTGTCAGTAAAGTTGCTCAAAATTATGTATGTTCTGGGAACGCTGCACGAAGTATTTTTAAAGCAACATGTTTAATTCTGAGCAGCTCTATATGAAACATGGCAAAAGGCAGCAATAAATCACCAGCATCCGAACTGCTTTTGTGGTGCATGAGGAGTTAGTTTATCCATTCTGGAATTCTGTTTGCATCAAAGTAATAACACATTTGCAAAATGATCAATCGGGTTAAATTTAGAGGAAAATGTGTTTTTTACCCAGACAGTGTTAGTCAGAACACTTCCAAACTAGAACATAACAAGATTTTACAATATCCAATATCCATTATATACATATATTATAAATTCATGTCACTGTAATGTACCTAATTATATAAGGTCATTTCTTATAGAAAAGCACAGGTATAAAAGTTTGATGCCAGAACAGTCTGGCTGTTTATTAATTTACTATTGCAGATGAGAAACCCTCCTCTGACTGTTACAGGGACGGATGCAACGCACTCCTGCATTCCAGAAAAGCAACCTGCCCAGCCTACAAAATATTAACCAGCCTCCAGAATGCCAGGTGGGGGGCACCCCAAGGCTCAGCCCCTTCCCCTGTCTGAGCAGGAGCCTCTCTCCCTCTCCCAGCACTCTGTGCTTACCTGTTTCCCTGGAGACAGCATTTACAATGAGGGCTATAAATACACACAGTAATTAGGCATCTTTTGAAGCAAACCTTCCAAGCCATTTGCCATCTCAGGAATGTTTTAACTTCTGGTACAGAGAACGATCTTGGTTGAAAAAGGATATGAATGCAGCCCTCAGATGGGCTCAGAGCAACAGTGAGGGAGAACTGTGAAGGGAAAGTCATCCCTGGACAGGTCATCACTACTGCCAGGGAATGGAAAATTTTGTCAATGAATCCAGACTTTGCTGCCTGTTCTCCCACTGGGAACAAAGCTTAATATCACTGTGAATCACTACAGAATATGAAACTACAGAGATTAAAAACTTATTTCTCACAACCTATTGCTGATGGCCAAGGAAAGGCCCTAAAACGTCAGCTGATGCTGAAGGAACTGAGCCAGCAGCTGCTCCAGCCCTTTGCCTGCTTTGTCAGCTCCTTGCAAAGGCTACAGGATTTACACAATTCCTTTTGCCAAGTCGTGGTGGAGATCTATCAGCATTCACAGAAGTCATTTACCCTTTGTTGAGCTTAAATTATCCACACAGTTCCTATTTACTGAACAGGGAGGTGCAGTTTGTCTACTAAATAATAAATAAATTATTTACTGCTCAGGCCAGCTTGGACAGGACATGGAGCAACCTGGTCCAGTGGAAGGTGTCAGGAGAAGAATTAGATGAGCTGTAAGGTCCCTTCCAATCCAAACCACGGCAGGATTCTGTGATTTGTTGCTTCCAGGGCAAGCAAAGCAAACTGAAAAGATGCAGAGATGTGTGTACACAGACAGATGCAGTAACAACACTTTTTAACTCCAGCACATTCTCTCTCATATCCTTGAATTTTATTTATTTTAACTCTTTCATCTTTTCACGTGAAGGCTTCAAGACCCTTTCAAATTCTGGCTTCAAATAATGAAATAGTATCTTCAGCAAAACGCCCCAGTATTTCAGGCTATGATTGAAGATACCCATTTACATCAGTGGAATTTCAACTTTGCCAAGCACTGAGCACTTCTCCAGCCAGGAAAAAAGAACTTCTTTTGCACGTAGCACTTAAGTAAAACTTTGGCAGGTTGGGCATTAATGACCAGAGAAACAGAAGATTCATATTTAGTTCTTACTGACCCTTAACATCAGACTGGTACAGTGGTAAGTCAAATGAAATTCCATGATGAAAACCAAGGTTTCAGGTGCAAACAGTCAAATGCAGCCTTGCAGGGGAGAACAGAGTTTCCCCTGGCTGCCTCTTGGAGTCCTGCAAACCACCATGAGCAGACAGACTTTTCAGCAGGTGACAGGCAGCATCAGAAGCACGTTTGGTACCTTGACACAAACCTGCTTACAAGGTACAGAGACTGATGTCTGCTTTTATGGCTTGATCACGTTCCATCTGAGGCAAATTCAAAATTCCCAAGGAAAGCCACCCCTCACAGAAGAGAAGGTAATTAAATACTGAAACACACAATATATAAACCCCAAAGCAGCCACTGTTTGCCTGCTGAATGTACTGGGAAGAACTCGAGACCATCACCTGTGCAGGGGGAAGAGATGAAGTCTTCCCTCACAAGACACTTTTAACACCTGCAGTGAACCTGTTTGGGGCTGAATTTACTTCCAGAATTTCAACTCTTCCCTTGCAAGCTGGAATTGAGAGTTCTGGCAGAAGGGGGTTGGGGGGGTGCATTTTTGGAAGAACAAAGGGAAGCAACTTCAATATAACCCTGAGCAGATCTGCAGGCAGAATTGTCTTTGGTAAAAATGGTATTCCTCTGACAACGATGTCTAAGTATCTGCTCTTATCTAACACAAAGATCCTTTTGAAGTAGGTGGTTGGGGTGCTCCTGACACAGAAGAAAGGGTGGCTGAATGCAGCAAAAGCTTTGTCTGATCTGCATCACTTTGAACCATAAAAGCAGCAAGAGGGAGAACAGAAGGGAAGCCAAGTGCTCGATACTGGACAGCGACTTTCTTTAAACCTCTTCCACTGCCTAATTAACTGCAGCAAACCTCTCCAGTCACAGCAGTGGGTGCTGCTGCAAAAGGACCAATGAAGCCACTTAGTTCCTTCAAACAGATGTAAAGGATAAGTTTGTGTAGATTTTAGCCAGCATTTCTTAAATGGTTACTTTTATTTCTGTAGTGTTGGAACTGCTGAGATGTCATCATTCACAGAGGAGCAGCCATCACTCACCCTGGTGTTTATGAAGAATTCATGGTGACAACTCCTCAGACACTCTGGCATCATTCTGAAGCACCATGAATTCCACAATGGTCTTCTGGGGAGAGTTGGGGACTTCATTTCTGGCACATTAAGAATGAAGGTGGGGTTTTTATGAACATTCAAGTTTCTTTTCTTTTGAGCCTTTAGGGATGTGAGATCCTTCAACCTTTTTCAAGAGAGGTTTGTGCATCAGAATGGACAACTGTGCATCCTTGCCTCCATACTTTAAGACTGTTTGCCCAAAATCCCAGTCAAAGAGGCTACTGAGCAGCTCAAAAGTAAGAATCCAGGAGATATTATTTAATTTTGGCACAGCTGAGAAGAGTTGCTGAGATTTGCAGAAGTATCACATCCCCTAACACTGAATTTCACCAAAAGGAACTCAGAGCAAGCCTTCCCCGTTCTGGATGATCCTTCTGAAGAACTCCTGCAGATGGAGCACTCACAGAATCCCAAACTGCTGAACACAGCTCCATCTTGGAATCAGCAAATTATTTTTGAACCCTTTACATGTGATTATGCCTAATGAATAAACAAACACACATTTACAACAGGGAGATGTTACGGTTCAAAAAAGGAATACAACATCTCTCAGCTACCCTTTCTTAAAGCCTTAATAAGCCTGTGCATAAATCAAACCCTTCCTTGCTTGGATAGACTCTCACTGAGACGTGCCCATGGTGCTAATTCAGAGCAGAAAACGCTCTTATTCCAGGCCACTGCAGTGAAGTGACATTTACCTAATGCAGCTATAAATTTCCTGATAATTAGTGGGCAGCTGATGGTGATGCAAACTGACTAGTGCAGCAATGCCAGTCTCAAACTAGCTCTCCAACACCCACAAGTTAATCAGATTTAAACCCAAAAATTTCCAAAATTCTGACTGGTGCAATGGCTCAGGGACAAAGGCTGGTGCCACTGAGCTTCCACCAGTTGCTGTGATCTCTTCATGGTCCAGACACTGCTACTAATGAGATGTAGTTCCCCTAAACACTCAGTTTCTCACATCAAACAACTCACATGACTTTTCACTTAGCCACACGTAATCAGCATTTCCTGAATTCTCTATGATTGTGGAGCAAATGTAGATTAGTTCACTCGGAACTAAAACAATGGAATTTGGAGGGGCACAAAATGGTGCTGTCAAAAATAACTTGCAAAAGCCACTCCTAAAATTTCACAGCCAGTTTTGAAAGCTTCTGATGCCTATCAGGATTTTCGAAGTTAAGTAGGTGAGCAATTAAAGAAAGTTTAAAAATGAAGTTAAAAAACCTGGCATCAAATCACACAACCTTTCACTCATCACAGTCTCCAATGCTGCTTCATTCTATGTCACTACCTTAAAAATAATTCAGTTGGACAAAAAGATATTAAGGAACCCTGATTTTTGTTTTCTTTTTCCAACCTAATGCCGGACAATGTTTACATTCTAATACTTTGGAAGTATCAGAATTAGAATCAGTACAAGACTGATTAAAGAGCAGCCTCAGATGCACATTGAGTTCATTTAACGCTGCAAGAACTACCATGGAAGTTGTAAGTAGCTTCTCAGACAGAGAGAAAACACAGACCCATCCTTTAAAATACTTTCTCAAAACAGTCTTTGACCTTTTGGGTGCATCATGAACGAGGCCAGTCAATCAGAGAAAACCCTTCTCCCTGTTTTTTCTTGGATGAACTGTTCCTTTATCACACTACTTTAGGAAGAAAACAACCCAAGCTTTTGGCACAATAGGTCAGAATGTTGTTCTAAAGCAAAGCATGAGCTAAAATTTCATTAGAAAGTTAATTAGCATTTGGAAAATATCCTGAAATTCTCCCTGAATGCAAAGGGCCATCCACATATTCTCACTGGTCAGGAAGTGTCCAGCTCTGCATGGGATTCCCAAAGGAAGGAACAAGGACTGGTGGCACTGCTGAAGGGATGGCACAGGAGCAAGTGCAAAGTCCACAGCTCAGAGTGTCACTGCTGCTCTGATGAACACTCCTGCAACAGATACAGCTCCTCCCTGCATCAACAGCATCCTCACACGAGCACAATCTGACAAGAAAGTAACTGCAGAGCGGAATGCAAAGACCAATAAAGGCAGGGCACGGTTTTCCATGTACTCAGCTTTTAGTTCATACAATAATTATAACCCAGGCTGATCTTTAAAAGTTGAAAAACCCACAGAATTAAAACCAAAAAACTACAATAGGGTGAAATAATTGCATTTATTTTTGTTCTGAATTCCTGGTTAATAGAAGTGTCGGACCATGCAGAACCTACCAATGTGCTTTTGAGACTTGTCTCTAGTTACACGTCCAACACTAGATAGGAACTTTCTGACCCCTCTCTGATTTAAAGCCTGGTTTGTAAGCATTACTTTTTGTCATTCTTTTTCCTTATTAAAAAGGGCAGTGAGGAAAAAAGATGATTAAAGATATCAAACAAACACCAAACCTCCCGTGAATGGACTGTTGGAAAATAAAGTACGATTTAATGACGTGAGAAATTAGATGAAACTGTCAAGTTTAAAGAATCTTAAAATGGTTAACAGGTCAAAACATAAAAACTTCTTTATGTATAGAGTGAATATAAAGGGAACATGGTAAGTATCTGCCAAGGGTTAATTGCAACCCTGCATGAAAAGCAGTTAACAAGTGAGAGTTAGAACACCCAGGAGGAAAAGAAAAATTTTTCCAGTGCCATGAGAAATAAACAACAAGGGGGAAATATTTCCTTTGGCCACTGTTACCTCCTCTCCAAAAGCTCAGAGGAGCAGTGGGAATGCCAAGGCCTGGTTTGCTCTTGACTCCCTCCGAAACATTTGTCTTCATTACCACTCTTTTTAATCAGGGCTCCTTCATGAGTGTTTCTGCTCAGCCCCCAAGGGGCAACTCTCGGCTGCGATAAATCAGCATCCATACCGCAAGTCACTAATCAGCACTCTCAGGGAAAGAATAACAGTGAAGTGCAGACCACTAAAGGCTTGGAGGAACCTGAAGGCTCAGTGGCCTCAAGGAAGAATGGCCCACATCAAAATAATCAGCCACTGAACCATCCCTACCTTCTAGGCTTAGCAGGACTCGCACTGGCAGATATTATTTAAAAGCCTCCTGCACACAAATTGTTCTCACTGGATAAAGGGACTTTATTGATAAAGAGGGAACAGGCTCTCACCCTTGAGCTTGGTTCCACTAATTCAGTGAATTGCACTTGTGCCTCCTGCTAGAAAGCATTCAGGGAAACAAACTTGGTAATGGATACCTCGTGCTGCCGTCCTGCCATTTCCAGAGGAAAAAAAATCAGCGTACAATGGATTGAAAGAGGAGGGAAAGGGAATGGATAGAAGATAACACATTCCCAAGGCACCTCATGTATTACTGCAATGGAAGAAGAAAGGATTTTTTCCATTTCTTTTGTTTTCAAAGGTTATTTATAAACACAACTAAGCAGATGTCATCTCAAAAGGAAAATATCTGCATAGGTTGTCTGTGCTCACGCCCACCTCTCTGCATCCAATCCCTTTAAAAATCAGCGCGATGTTCCAACTGCAGAAACAATTAATATTTCAGTGGTTGTTATTATTCCTTAAAATTGTCCAAATCCCCAGCTCTGCGTCAGCGTTTGCCAAGGACACCACAGAAAAAAGCTGAATGCACACCCAAGCCCTTGTGCCTCCCCCAGCTGCCAGCAGCACTGAGAAATAACCCTGAGCTGTAAAACCGAGCACTGGCACCCAAATCAGCAAACTAAGCATCCTCTCATCCAATGGCTGTTGAACAAAAATCCCGGAGCAAGCTTTTCCAAAACCACAATTGCAGCCATCCAGTGTTGGGTTTTTTTTCCCTGTTAAGACTCATCTCTATGGTACCTGGAAATCTGGCCCACGGAGATAAAGAGATTACGGAAAGATCACAGAAAAAGAAGAATCTTCCACTGTTCCTACTTCCAAAACTCAGGAAGGTCCAGGAATCACATCCCTACAGCAAGCTGACTACTGAAGCACTGAAATTCAGGTTAGTGTAGGAAAACCTCCAGTCCTAAACCAACAAACCAGAATTATTTACTGTGGTCTACTTTCTTTCCTGGAAGTTTTGGGCTATATAAACTGTAGGATGGATTCACTTTGAGCTGGGAGGTGAAGAGGGTCTCTGTGAGGGTATTAAAAAGCCTCCTCATGACCCACAGCTGCAGCACCTTGTGCCTGACCTGTGCCAAACTATTCCCAAAGCAACAGAAAGCACCACTGGGACAGAGCAGCTTCCGACAGAAGGTTTAATCCTGAACACTAAAAAGGGAAGGAAAGAGAGGCAACCTTTGCTGTGAACTCATCGTGAACCTCCTGCAGAGTTCCAGGCTCACACTCAGGTTTACTACACTTAAAGGGGTTACCCTAAGCAACATAAAATATTTACTGTGGTAATCAAAATACAAGTGAATAATCTGCTAATTATGCTTACTAATTAATACTGATTTGAATTTCTGAGTTATCCAAGTAGGAGCATAGAGTACTCAGTTAAGGGGACACACTGTGCTCCGAAGCCCAATCTTTTGAGCACTATAAATAGGTGGTTTAGGAAAGTTAGGGCCGGGTTCTATTAGAGGAGCTGCTAAACCAGAGCGTGGAATGCAGCAAAAATATTCCCTCCACCAACCGTGCTCCGTTACTTCAAAGAATTCAATATACCCCAGTGCTCCTTTCTCAGAGATGAAAATCGTCATTTTAAGTTGTCTGGTCCCACTCCACTTAAATGATCCTTTAATTTCCTTTCTGATCCCCGAGCCCTCAGGTGGCTCGCGCGGCGCTCCATGCCCGGGGTCGCATGTGAAGTTCACAGCTCCTCTGCTGAGCTCCTGATCCTCTCCCCGAGCAGCCCTTTCCTGTCTCGCTCTGCCTTGCGTGCTCTGCTCCCCGGCCGCATCAGCTGCCAGCCTCAATCCCTCTCCTGGAACGCCCCTTCCCCCTCCAGCCTGGGCCTGACATCCGGAACTGACTTAGGAAGTGCTCTAATGGTTACCAAATTTTTGGGAACTGCCTCAGCTTTTCGGAGCTGAACATGTGTTCAGTGCAGGCAGCATCCACCGGCACCACTTGACCTCACGGCAGCCTTCGACTTGCTGATTTTTCTTTTCCCTTTTTTTTTTTTAATCCCCCCTCTCCTTGAAAAAACAAGAAAACTTTTACCAGATAACACATGATGTAAATGCAAAATTATGTTGTGAAATGACTGCAAACATGCTGTTTTCCAGATGTTTGACGAGACAGTAAAGAAACAGCACAAAGAAGGGTCAACAGTTTCCGTCAGAGACTCTGCTGGGTTCCACATGAAAAAAAAACCCCAAACCCCAACATTCAGATCTCATAAATTCAAGAGGCTCTGCGTGGCTGACAAGTTATTTAGGCTTTAAAAAAATAAAACGTGAGGTTCCTCTGTCATCTGCCAAATTTCACTCCATCGATAGGTGGTTAAAAGCCATTTGACTGTTAACATTCTATGAATTTCCTAAACCCATTATTGCCTCAAATACAAGAGACTGCCTGGGAATTGCTGCTCCTGGGAAAAGCTATCTGAGGTAAGCAAGGCTGCATCCTCTGTTTGCTTCTAAATAGAAATCTCCCTGCACAAGCCCAAAACTTTGCAGGAGAAAACGATCAAAAGGAGTTGGAAGAAGAGATGAAAGAACAGAGCAGCTGCCAGGCACTTCCCCTTATCCCCACCACGCCAAGAATGACCGACTATTGCCACAAGGAATATCAGCTTTTGTTTTCCAGCAGTTCATCCCTAGCTGATGCCAGAGGCACAGACAGATCACCCCGGCGAGCACGAACGGCGCTCCCGGCGCGGGGCCCGGCAAGCTGGGGAGCAGGGAACATCTCTGCATCCATCCATCAGGACTGGCAGGGCTGGAATTCCATTTCTTTCCAACTCTGCTTCCTCTCGCAGGACACAAACCCGTCCTTTCGGGCCAGGCCAGCAGGAGCTGTGATTATAAGATTCTTGCCAAGCTTTTCTTCTGTCCCCTTCTCCACTTGAGCAATTTTTACAGAGAACATGACTTGTGATGGGCTGGGTGATGCTTTTTACAGAAATTCAACAAATTCATCTTGAATTTCAGCACGTTTCTACAGAGGAAAACACCAACCATAATTCACAGACAGCTCTGCCAAAGTGGAAGCTCCAGACCCACTCATTTGTTAGCGTGGGATCCACTCCGTGCAGGATCACTTCGGATGCCTTTCAAAGACACGTGGCTCAGTCCCACCCTGTGATGTTTACATGGTGCCTGCAGCTCAGCGAGGTCAGGCTGCTGCTCTGAAAGCAGCACAGCCTCTGTGCAAGCTCCCACCCTGCATCCATGAGGTTCTGGATGCAAGGAAAGGCATCCCGTGAGGATTTTCTACACGAGGATACCGACAGTGCGATTATAGCGAATCATGGTTTGTCTTTATGTGAAAGCAACACCACTGAAAACATTTTAACTCCAGACAGAGCATCGGTGCATGTCTCTGAAACTCCTGGTTCTGTTCTAGCTGCACTGATCAATTCCTCTGCAGACAACCCCAAGCCCACAATGAATTCATTCACTGGATTCAGCAGTCGGTAATAGCCAGTAGTTGGCAGCACGGTCCCTCCACCTCAGCCACAAGCCTTGGGGAAATCTCCCCTGGCTGGCAGAAATCTGCATCTGATGGTATGTTAGGAACATATTTGTTCTCCTTCTCTGCAGTAATCAGGATAAAAAGTTCATGTGCTCTGCCTGCCTCACTGTCAAAGCAGGATGTTCCTGTTCCAGGAGAGCCTGACACAAGAGGAGCTGGGTTTCCCTGTTACTGACTCAATAAAATCCCCAGCTTGTCTTTTTCTGCGTTATTACAACACTAAAATATTGCATGAACTGAAATACATACTTAATTTTATTTATAGTGAAGGAAATAATTCATTTGGTTGTGAAAGAGTTAATAAGGAAGAAAATCACACACAGTGCGTGTTAAAGGTTAGAGGAATAATCAGTCATTTGAAAAACACTACATAAACATTTTTCCGGATGCAATTTTCAGTCCAAGGATACATTTCCCAGTAGAAATCAGCAGCTAAAAAGGAAATCATTTAGTCTCCATAAGTGCCAAATTGTATCCTGATTTTTCCTGGTCTGGCTCAACTTTCAAAACTAGTGGTTCAACTTCTGCAATCTTTCACCCAATGACTATATAAACACATCCTTATAAGACAGACATAATCCTTGGGTGGGCCAATTTATGTTGGATTATGAAAATACTTAAAGTACAGAATCGTATAATGACTGTTGTCCTTTGGTTTCCACTAAAAGGGAAAAAATCCCCCTCCAACACAGACAGTCTCTGCTCCTTCCAAGGGCTCTCCACGACAGTCATCTCTGGCAACTGTGTCAACATCTTCTGAAAGTGATTAGGTACCACTCCATTTATTATTTAGTTATCACAAGCTCTATTTTAATGACACCTAATGTGACATGTATCTATTTTAAGCTTTCACGTGCAGAGGGAAAAAAAAATAATAATCCCTGGCAAATTGTCTGCACATCAACGTGGTGAGTCCCCGCTGTACGAGGGGAGGGGGGAGAGTTGTTCCCCACCCCAGCCAGAAAAACAGTTCTCACTCTCAAAAATCCTCTGGCTACTCTCTGTTTGGTTAAAGGTTATATAAATAGTAGCTTTAAGAAGGATAAAACAATCTCCATACAAAGCAAACACATTCATTTGTAATTTATTGCTGCCCGATGCTCATATACACATACCCAAGTATAGATGTTAAATCCAAAAAATTATCTGTTCCTGCCCACTTGTACTTTCAGCGATGGAACTGAGGAACAATGGAAACTTTTATTCTTTGTGGAAAGGTAAATTCTGTTTTTTCACTTCCCCTCTGAAACTCTAGAGTTTTTACAGGCAGCTACAAAAGTCAGCGTGTTAAAGCCAACAGTATCCCATCTTCAACACTTACCATGTGGTAGAACAGAACTTTCCTTTCCCTCCAATGTATAAAGTTATGTGAAAGAAGACATTTTTTCAAGTCTACAGAGAGTAAAGAATAAATTATAGTGATAAGATCTGGAAAAGTTTGGTTGGAAGTTAAGAGATTTTCACATCTGTGTCTACACATCCATGCCTTGGGAATAATGTATCTCGAGTACCAGTCACATAAAAATGCAAGAAATTGTTCCTCTCTCAAAAACAGCCAAATCATTCATTGTACTCATGTCTACACTTTGACTGGTAGCTTCCAGCAGAGATCTGAGCTAGCAAACTACAACGTTTCCCCCTGACTTCAAACCCTGACTACTTAATGTGTGTATGCATTAAAAAATACATAATTAGTAACATAAACACAACTTAATTCACCACGGCATTATTCCCTCTTTGAGCTGGAATAAGTTAATTTATTCATGCTTTTCAAACATAAACTGAGTGATAGTGCAGTGACTCTGCCTGTGACACCACGAGCTGATTTATATCCCTGAAGTCAGTGACCATCTTTCCCTCTGTTTCTGAGGGCTTTGGGATTCACCGCTTTTTCCAGGCAGATTCTCACACTGTGCTATGAATAATAGTCCAGTGTGATGTCAACAAGAGCTGAGAAATTACTCCTCATTTATTTAAATAAACGTGGTCATGGCAAAGCTTTTCATGAGCCTGGTGCAGAACACTTGGATGCATCACATGGCAGGAACAGCAGGAATTGAGCTGTTTGAAATGCTCCTTGAGGCTTTTCTGGGCCAGCTCAGGATGGGAGAGCAGCTGAAAATAAAGCAAAATGTGCAGCCTAACCCTGTATGGGCATTGCCTCCTGCTCAGGTAACAGAAACACGATGCACACCTTGACACACCATTCCACAGCTTTATTCCCGTGAGAGAAAAAGAATAAAATTATTTCAGCCAGCAAGACTCCAGTGCTTTCCTCTGGTTGTTTAGTACAAAGTTATGATTTACTTAAAAGACAGATTATATGATGAACCTCTAATTCATAGAAATAATAATTAAAAAAAAAATATTCCACAAAACACACACTGAGGTCCTCCAACAATGAGGATTTAAATGCAAGTATCTCAGATGCTCACTTTATCCTAATTTTTGACAGGACAAAACATTCCAACAGGTTCAGCAGGGCAGAGTTACAGCAGGCACACTGAGAAAGCCCCAGTAGCTCTTTGAGGCACAAAAGAAAAGTTTTTGTTCAAAATCAAGAATTTCTGGCTGACATATTTCACGTTCCTTTCAGCTTTAAAACACCCTGCTCTGAAAGCCACCATTATTTACAAGTGAAGAAAGAAAAGGGAATTTGCCCCATTTCTCCCCACTCCTCACTCTGCTGTTGTCCCCTGTATCTATTTCCAGGAAGCCAGATTCATTAGGGTTAATCTGCCTACTAAATGAATAAACAAAGGATTTCTCTGTCACTGAGGGGCCAGGTGAGCCGATATCATCTTCTAACACAGAAAATCATCCGCACAAATACAGCGCAGGAAATTACCTGCTGCAATCCCACACCTGGGATCATTTGGCAAGGGCCTTAGAAATGTTGAGTAGATGACTGAAATCAAACTAATTATGGGGGTTTTTTTTTTAATGCAGATCTTCTATCAGGAGGAAAAAAGGCCTTTCTGAAAATGTGATGTAAAAAGGTCTCAAATGTCTTGGCTTACCTCACTTACCAACAATTCAGAAAACTTCCTCAGATGGAAATGTTACAGGATTTGTGTAATTAAAGTATTCTGCTTCCTCACTAATGACAGTCACCTCTGGCTGTCTCCAGCAGTGCCCACACTGCAAAACCATCAAGGTTTACAAATCGTTGCTGTGAGAATCTAATGAAAGATACAGCAAAAAGGATCTAATGAAGCTGACATAAATATGATCTCTAATACCACAACATCCACGTGCCCAGGGAACTCCTCACACAGACCCAGCTCCAAGGGCTGTTAGTCCTCACATTTCTGGTGGGTGCCACAGCTTTGGGAGTTGACACCTGAAGGATGAGTGGAGATCTGGAAAAGGTTCAGATCTTACTTTCCAGATCTTTGCTTCTCGTGGAGAAGTAAATCATAGAACCAGGGGATGGTTTGGGTTGGAAGGGACCTTAAAGCCCATCCCAGTTCCACCCCCTGCCATGGCAGGGCCACCTTTCACTATCCCAGATTGCTCCAAGCCCTGGCCTTGGACACTTCCAGGGATGTGGCAGCCACTTCTCCAGGCAAATACTGAGCAATATTAGGAGCAGGAAGAGAGGTTGGGGGAATTTCCCAAAAAACTCCAAAGATAAGACAGGAACAAGAATTCCTTTGATGCAGGGGTGTGAACTGTGCACATGTCACAGCAGAAAAGGAGCCAACACGGGGGTTAGGAACTACAGAAAATGCTGTGACAAAGGTGCAGGATGTGCTCAGCAGCTGTGACTTGGGACCACAGAGACAAGAGGAAAATCTGAGGAAAAAGGAAACAAAAATGGGAGATAACCTGGGATTCAAAGGAGGGAGGCACAGCCGGGTAGAAACGTAGGCACAAACCCCAAAGTTCAGAGCTTGGCAATGCTATGGAGGAAGAAAGGGCAGGATTTGAAGCTTTGGGATGAATGCTGCTCCCAAAACTACACAGCAAAGGGCTCCCTTCCCTCCCGCAAACACGGACTCCGTTTGATGTTCCTTCTACAGCAAGCAAGGAGATAAATTAAAATTGAGAACCTAGAGAGGGCTTTGATCCTATTGCCTGGAAATATGTATAAGAATATTTTCTCCAGACGTACTTTTGCTATATATGGAAACCAAATGCTGACTAATCATACAAACCTTATGGTGCCTGAGCACAGCTGTAATCTGCAGCAGAACACTGTCACAGCAGCCCAGGAAAATGGGGAAAACCAAGAAGTTTGCTGAGAAAGAGGAGAAAATGGTGATCAAAGGCACTGGTGGCCCGATCAGACAAGAGGGAGAGTTTCTAGCTGGTGAGCTTTTAAGATACAAGTGACACATTTATGACTTATTCTTATATTACTGAACTTCAACAGGCCAAGTAATGATTATCTGTTTTCCAAGGGTAGAGAAAAATGATTCTCTCTGAGACCTGCTGACTCAGGACAGCAGTAATGGGATGCAAAAGCCTGAATTTTGGTTTATTGGTTTATAGATAGCACCAGCTGGCCAGGATAGAGCCATTTAGAGCTGTTTATCAGGACATGGCCTCATGTCCCAGGCACAGACAGGGATGGGACGTGGACAGAAGCTCTGATGTGGCATCGTCACTCGTGGTGATGGCCAGGGAACAGTCAGGGCTTGGATGTGCCTGAGGAATATGGGGGTTTCCTTTCTCTAGGTACTCCTTATCCTCTGAAATGGGAGAAATACCAACTCAGAGAGTGGCATCAATTCTTGCTTTTCACGTAAAGTGCTCATCAGTACGGCACAGCTAATTAATGCTTTCAATAGGTGTTAAAAATTCCTGGGCTGTAAGGCAGTAAATGCATTATGAGCAGGCAAAGG
This sequence comes from Falcunculus frontatus, assembly GCA_013398115.1. Taxonomy (NCBI): domain Eukaryota; kingdom Metazoa; phylum Chordata; class Aves; order Passeriformes; genus Falcunculus; species Falcunculus frontatus. The sequence goes on from VZRV01008886.1 coordinate 573,732, forward strand.
CAAGTGGCTACAGTTTAGAAGCACAAAGGTGAGATAATGGCCTTCCACATCACTGAACTGTCAACCTCATTTAGCACAAAGCCTGGCATCTGGAGACTTCAAATCATACAGCCGTTTAAAAATATATAGAATGTTAAATTAAATGACAAACACGGGACATGTCACCTTTTAGAGGCAGAAATGTAAAACCAAAGCATATGTTCTCCAACTGTATTTGCTTCAGGATCAGCAATATTTTTGTAACCTCATTAGTTTCTTGACTTGGTTTTAAACATGCAAGGATGGATATACAAATAAGTTACAGGTCCTCCACGCGATATCCTCAATTATAAGTCAATCTTCACCAGCAAAATAAATTAAGAACTGTAAATTTAACTCTTGTGGAAGGTGAAGACAAAGAGGAAAAATTTCTGCAAGTTGTTAGGGATGAAAGTCCCTCTGTATTTTGAGCTCTGAATCGAAGAGGCCCATGCAAATATCCCAGTTTCAAGCCTACATTTCCAAGCACACCCCGTGGCTCTGTGTGTGTCAAACTGTCCCCGACAAGCCCAGGGCTCAGAGGCAGGAATGGACCCAAGCTCTGGTACCCTGCACCCAGTCTGGCTGTGTGACAGAGCCCAGGCTGTAGCTGGCTCCACACAGGGTGGGTTTTGGTGTTGGCACCGTGTCCTGTCACCACTCCAGTGAGGGAGTGTCACACCACTGCAGCTCTGTGGGACGAGAGGAAGGTGACAAACCCCACTCCCCAGCACCACTGGGTACCTCCGCATGGTGCTGCTGCTCTTGAGAGCCCAGCTCCATGTCCCCCTGGAAAAGGGGGGCATCCCTTAGCTGCCACCCCCGTGCCAGATCCGTGTCCTCCCGTCACGAGCCGTGACCCGGAGCGGGCGTTCGCACTTCACGCCTTGCACAATCCTCACTGAAGGGTTATTAAAAGGCCATAAGTAGGCCAATAAAGCTGGATTTTATTTGTTCACGCACAGCAGTGGGGAATGCTGCCTGCTGATGGCACTAAGCAAAACATCACACCCCCAATCCAAAACCTTTTTCAACTCCTGCTGTAGAAGCGCATCAGTTACAAGTTTAACAGAGAGCAGGTAAGGCTGAAAAACCAGATCAGATAGACCCTCTACCTTCTCCTCCTCATCCCCTATCAAAACCAATTTTATAGCATGGGAAATATTTGATACAACCTAATGATCACCAATTAGTAATCTCACTGAGCATCTTTAAGCTATGCAGCCTTCCAAGGACCTTCTTCCATAGGGATGGATTATCTTCCTCTGCAGGCACTGCAGGATCAGCACAAACCAACTGCAGTATAATTTAATTTTTTTTTTTGTCAGGCAGATTCACAAAGTTTCAATAACATTTCATTGTACAGAAAGGAAAAAGCATGAGCCAAACTTTGAAATAAAATCATGAAATAGTGAAGCACTGCTGGCAGTTCAGCTTACTGGGCATCAAAGTTTAAACTTTGCTTTCAACCTCAGTTTTCCAAACACGCTGTCACTCACCATAATATGGGTTAAAAATAAGAGAAAGCAAAGATGAAATGTAAATGATTTAAATGCATGCATATGTTCTTTTGTAAAATGCATAATGCAGCTGCAAGGTTTTTCCTCATATTTTGGACACAAATCAAGGGGGAAATGGTTCACTTATGATACAGTGAATTTTTTATCTAACTTCAGTGCTAAAATGTAGCTCCCTGTAAGCATTTCACTGTATACTGTGTGTTGGTTTGCTTTTATTTCATTGGGGTTTTTTTAGAGCTTAAATACAAACACCAAAACCAAAAGGCTAACACCAGAACACTTTTTGCTTCTCCAAATTCTTTCACAGCAACTTTCTGCTTGTTAAAAATCCACCAGCAACACAAAAACTTTGCAGATGATCTCTGGCCATTTATTACATCTGACATTCAATCACAAGTAAAATTATCCTTGCTTTTAAAATGTATTTTAAGTGATGGGCAAACAGTAGAGCACACAGTGGTTTGCTCAGCATTCCTGCTGTAAATAATAGAGGTGAAAATCCCAATTAACGGGAATTGCAAGGAGCTAGCAAGATTCTTACTGCAACAGTGGCTTCTCCTACTTTTTTGTATCCAGGCAAAATTAAGAAAGGTAGCACCTTTCTGGAGTGGGATAGTCAGGACTCTCTGTAGTGTCCCAAAATTCAAAGAAGCTACAAATGACAGAGATTGCAGCTCCTGCTCTGCCTCTCTCACATCAACAGCACCGTGACTTGGAGCTCAGGAAATGCAACACAAAAGGGGATGGCAGAGCCAGTTACCAAAACTCCCACTACTCCAACCCGTGCCAAAGCCTCGCAAATTCCAGGAGTTATGCCACAGTCCAGGTGGGTTGTAGGGAGCTGGGGCCAGCTGTGCCTGGGACGAACGGCCAGGCAGGAGAGCCCCACTCCGGAGCAGATGTGAGCTCCAGGGAAAGCAGCTGTGCCAGAGCCCCCGGGGTGCTCCACACGAGGCACAAATGGTTGCCCGCTGTTGCTGGAGGGAAATATCAGGGAAGAAAGGCTTGGCAAGTCTGGGATTTCAGAAGAGGACAGTCTGCACCCCACTTGACCCGGGGATACGGGATTTTTGATAGGACTATTACAATCGCAGAGCTTATAAAATATACTTGGAAAGGCTTTTGTGTTGGTTTTGGGATAGGATACGAAGGCCCCAGGAATCCACTCAGAGGACTTAAATCTGTGGCCAAACTCCAGCAAAAACCATATGTTGTTCATATCAGCACCTTTTGCTTTTCCCCTCGCTCCATTTTCCAGGCCCGCGCCGAGCAGAGACTCGAGGCACCAGGGCTCAGGGACCACCTCTCACCTGGAGAAATCCCGGGATAATGATGCCAATAATCCCAAACCTGTTTTCTGTCATTTGCTGACTGTGCCCTGCTTGTTTTCACCTTCACAAGGGGTGCAGCACCAGGTTTATGGACACACAGAGTGCTTGGCTTCACGCGCTCCCTCGGAGACTCCGCGTTGCTTTTGGAAGGAGGTGAGTCCCAGGTGGGCTATTCCAAGCAGGAATAAAAGCCCCACAGCTGGAGGTTGGGACCTCCAGGACCCTCCTTGCACGCAAGAGCAGCTGAGGAGGAGGATGGTGACAATCAGGGGCTCCTGTCACCCCGTGCTCCCATTCCCTGCTCTCTGCAGCAGCCACTTGCTGGCACCAGCTTTGGCTTTTTGGAGCTCTCCAGCCAGAGCTGGAGCAGTAACCAGCACCCAATTTAGCCTGGGTTGTAATAAAAAGTGAAAGTTAAAAGCAATGCAAGCAGCAGATAAAGAACTATTAAAATCTGTCTGGGGTGATGCCAGGGATGGAGTCCAAGGCAGGGGAGGAGCCACAGCTCCAAGCCAATGGGTAACCCACAGTGTTGGATAATTAAGGAAAACAAAATATTTTCCATCTGTTTCTTTACCCCTTACGTCACCGAGGCAATAAAATATATACACAAGTAAGCATCAACAGGCTGTATTTCAACTTAGATATAAATATTTATTCCCAGCAGAGAACATCTTTACTCCAGTGAGTAGCCAGGGTGAGGAGGCTGTGACTGGAACACGCTCAAGGTATTAAACTCCACCTTAGAGTAGATGAAATGCCTGGCTAATTTATCAGGCCAAATAGCTCAGTTTTATGTGTCATACACCTAAATCCACACTTCTGCTCACTTATCCTTATTACACCATATAATAATGGACAATTGCTAAAACCTGCTGGTTTTGGACTACAGTGGTAAAAATAAGTGCTTATGCTGATATTACATTGGGAATTACAGCAGGAGGAAGCTGAAAGACAAAAGGAAGAGTCTGCAGAGCCCTGAGGACAAGGACTGGTGCTCTGGAACACCTCCTGAAGAGAGGGCAGGACAAGCTGGAGGATCTAAAGAGGACCAGAACCAGAATCTTCATAGCTGAAACCCTTAACATCTACCACAGACTGCAGGCCAAAGTGGCAACAAGAAAGAATGAGGCATATTTAGATGTTTTTCAAAGCAAACATGGGAAATGGTGAGCAAATACTTCAAAAGATAAATCCTAATTTAGTGAAATCACTAAATAAGGATGTCTCTATTATAAACTGGTTACAAATAAAGCTTTCCCTGAAACAATACTGACTCCAAAATTCGAATACTCTTCTTTGAACTTGCACATCCATTTTAAGACCATTTTGAGCAGTCCAGATTAATAGATGAGCTTAGAATATGTTACAAGCTTATAAAAATATAAAGATTTGCAAAACGATTCCTTTAAGCAGTGTAGGAAAAGAGCAGAAATGTCAATGCACACGCTGCCTGCAAATACCAGTGGTGTGTTATTTCTGTGCAATCTCTCAAAACACAAGTACAGACACTGAGGTTTCTGGATCTCTTGTAAGTTTAACAGTAGCTGGGAGCTCTTAGATCTCCAGCTATAATAAATATTGTATCCTACAGGAGCCCGTCGGGAATCTCAGCTCATGTGTTGTTCCACAGAAGATTGTGGTGTCAGATATGATTAGAATCAACACTTCCCACTTATTCAGAGCTTTAAAGCTACCTACACACAACATTAACAGATGTTAATGAAAGATAATTAAGGGGCACATAAGAATCTCATCTTAAGAATGAGTCTTTGTTAACTAGTGCAAAATACCCAGGATAATAAGATTATTTTTTTTCCCCTAAATAAACCCAAGGCATTTCTGTGCTTACACCATGCTCTAGCCCACTGCAATTTTTCAGCTGATATGAACTGAAGGTGGCTTCCCCAACTGCAAGTTAGTAGCTCACACTTAAGCAGTGAGACACTGCAGAGGCTGCATTAATGGAGCCCTGTACACGCGTCAGGCAGGTTGTGTGACACGAGAACAACTGTCTGGGAGCAGCAGCACTGTGCCAGTGACCATCATCAGGGCCCCTGGGGGCCCCACTGCAACTTATCTTCCTATGTGAGGAAAAACCCCATTCCCTTGGATTTGGTTACGATGCTGGGGAGCATCAGCAGAGGAACTGCTGGGCCAAAAAATCACATGGGGGAGATGAACAAGGAGAGCAGCATCTTCAGGAACCTCAACTACTTAAAGACAAATTCCACCCAGCACAGCAGGGTCTAGAAATTGCTGATTTTTGATTTTCATTTGCACCAGTGAAATCAGATGCATGTAGCAGCATTTTTTTAAGCTGATACAGACTTGTTTTGAAACACAACCATCTCAGAAGAGATGAACTGCTTCAGTCACTATCAGACTGCTCAGCTGTACCAGAGGCAAACTGGGATGAGGAGTCTCCTCTGTCCCTTGCAGGGTAAAGCTACCCCACATCACCACGTTGTGCTGTGGGGAGTGAACTCCCACCTCTGGAACTGACTAAACCACCCACAATCATCACAGGGTGGAAAATTAAATCAGTATCTAATGATTCTGCTGCCTTTCACTCACTGCTCCCATGCTTGTCCTCTCCAGTGTACTTCTCCTGCCTCCAGAAAACACCCACCAGTGTTTCAAGACATTAATGCTACTCCATGTACCCCTGCAGCTGAGTCTTTTCCCAATCCAGGCAATGTTCCAGCAGCAAGTGCCCAGTCAGTAGTGTCAGGTCATTTTAATTTCTCCTCACATCTCCCCAGTCTATAGGGCATAGCTGTTTCTAGATGTAATCATGTACACTGCATTGGCATCTTGGAGCCTGCTGGAGTCAGTTCTGTCTTAAGGCTCTCTTCAAAAATCATCAGATAACATTTTCTCAAATTAGATGAAATAAATGAAGTTGAAAACATTCTAAGTACCAGAATTTTGCATTATGCAGCTCATGCACACACTCTTAGCAAGGCAGATGAGCTGGATGGAGAGAGCAGGAGCACATGAGAGCGTGTCCTACTGCACTGAGGAAACAAAGATACCTGAGATATCCCACATGCTGTCACCAGTCAAGGACCTGAGATATCCCACATGCTGTCACCAGTCAAGGAATAATGCATAAAATGTTATACAAATAGGTAACATAATGAGCATTTTAAATAGATATATCAACAGAATCAGCATAGAAGTTATTCCAGGAAAGAATCATAACTTAAACTCATGTAAATTTAAGCTGACAGGACGAATAACTACAAACCAAGCAGTGCTGGGCCAGTGTTTTTGTGTTACTGAACAGGTGATGCCCCCTAAGAGCAGCTTGTTCTCTGCCCATTATTAAAACCTCTCAATTGCTGTGAAGAACAGCCCAGGGGCCAAACCCCTTCCTTGCCTTCAAAGCTCAGCATTATACTCTGCAGCCCTGAGTGCAATCTCTATCTGCCACAACAAACCACCTTTATCCCATGCAGGTAATTACAGGTTCAGGTCAAGGACTGCAGCCCGGATTGATTTCATCTCTCTGCAGCCCTGGCTGGCTCCACTCAAGCAGGGCAGCTCGAGCAGCCGTGACACCGGAGCTCCTGGAACAGGAACCCAGCCCCAGCTCAGCCTGGCACTTATTGCCTGTGGCAGCAGGGACAGCCTGGGAATTCACAATGTTGGTGACTTCATCTGCCAGCTGCATTCACACATCTTTACTACCTGAATAACTGATCTCTGCTACTCCGAGGCAGCACTTTGTGGTGTACAGGTTTGGGAATAAATATTTGATCGTGCATACAACAGAAAGGAGCTCAGATGGTTTAAGGTGTGACAGCAGAAGTGTTTATTAAATTCCAAGTGAGAGCAGTGCTGGACAGTAAAAATTTGTCCCGTGGTCCCCGCCTCACAGGTGTGGTGATGAACAATAAAAGGACAACTCCCTCCCCCACAAAACCCCAGTCAATTCTTCTGTTCATTAAACCCTCTGCAGGCAGAGCTCTCTGTCCATGACCAGCCAGTCACACACAAAAGAAAGGGAAGTACTAAATTACAAGCTGATTTTAAGTGGGCATTGATTGAAGTAACCAGAAGAGAGCTTAGTATTGTCAGAGTTTCAAACAACAGTAATAAACAATCTTCATTAAAAAATGATGTGTGCATCCCCCAGCAGCACAGCACTCGCCAGGTCTCAGTTGAGAACATTAAGGTTCCCCCCACCCCACACACAATCAAAGAGGAAAAAAATCCTCAGGATCTTTTTCTTCTACAAAATTAATTTTATCCATTAAATAATGCCATTCATTTAAATCCTTCCCACTCAATTTCTGCATTTGTCCTACGCAAGAAAGAAACAGATTTATGATTCTATTCCGTGATCTCCTCCCAGCAAGAAAGGAAGAGGAGGATGCAAAAAAGAGATCAGACAATTTCTCTGTCACTGTTCTCATCCTCCACTTGCAATGCAACCAAATCATTACTCGGCTGATGGGTAAGTGTCCAAAACCCCTTTGTGTGAGGGAATAAACAAGGCTTTCCATAGACAGACACACAGATGCAGCCACTTCTCATAAATGAGCAGGACTGAGTCACTGAGCACACCTGAGGGCCTGAGCCCACACCTGGGGTGCAGCTGAAGGGAAACACTTGTGTGTACATTCAGTGCAGCTGTGTGGGCAAACTGACCAGCAACTGCTGCAAAATCCTTTCTCTAGAGGTTTTCTAGCTACAGATATCCCAACCTTCCTGCACCCTTAATTTCTGCATCATTCAATATTCAGAGAGTTCTACCAGGTTTAATTTTTCAGGTATTAACACACATGATGTGTGTCATTCCTCCACAGGTTACAGAATGAAAATTCAGAGAGGTGCCTGGTTGGTTTTGGTGTGTACAGAGCGTGACCTTCAGCTGCAGCATCTCCTGCACACAGGAGGACTCTTTAAGGTTTCTCTTTCATCTCTGGGCTCTAATAAAGTCTCAAATGGAACCTGACTTCCTAAGACTTAACCCACCTGTGCCAAAGCCAAGCCCACAGCCTGAGCACACCCTTGGAAAGGATGGACACCTACACACAGTGAGCAGCTCCTACTGCATTATCAGCAGGTTCTGCTGCTGCACTATCACCAAAGGCTTTCTGCTTTACAAAGATTTAAACTCACTGTTGTCCCTTGAACATTTCCAACTGCCAATCTGGAATAGCATCTGGAATTACAGTGCATTTAATCCTTGAGGGTATATTCTCTCTATGATGCATATGACTAAAATGTGTGCATTGAGGGACAAATGTCCAGTAGCTTTAGGTGACTGAATCTTTGCAAACTTTTCTTGAAAAAATAAACCAGAGAAGAGGGTCTTAGGAGAATTTGTACACATTTTATAATGCACCCATGTAATCTTTACAGAGTCAGCCATCCACCTTGAGAATTCCACTGCAAATTTTCATTGTTGATAACAGTATTAGAGTTTTGCACTTTTTAAATGAAGACTTTTGCAAATGATCTTACGAGATTGTCCTTAGTACAACACAGTTTTACAGACCCGTGAGGAAAATCATGCTTAAAAAAAGCACACCAACTGCTTATTAAATGCAATAACAGAATTGTCACCAACAAGGGGGAGAAGGAAGGAAGCTTTTGAGAATGGCAGAAGGATAATGGGAGATGATAAACACGTACTTGAAGTCTTTTGATAGGAAGGAGAAGTGATGAGTCAGATAAGCAGAGGCGCCACACGGGTTGCATCTCCAAGCAACAGGCAATCAAACCTCCAGATAAGCATCTTCATAGAGTGCAACAGGCTCCAATGCAGGGGCAGAGCTGAACAATCACTTCCTGGTTCAGCTCAGGCAGGAAAAATTTATGACCTACTTAAAAAATCCTTCAAACCTAAAAATGTCTTTTCCATAAAGAACATCAGCCGTGTAGGGCATGCCGTGGGAAGAGCAGGAAATGAGAATACTTGAAGTGGTGGACTGGAAAATCCAATGCTGTACATGAGCAGTATTTAAACCAAACCCTTCCCATCCACAGCTGAGATTAATGGAGAGGTGGGAAGAGAAGAAAATAAGCACAAAATACTCTTCTTTCCTTTGCTGGGCCCTGCTACAAGAACAGCTTGAAATCTCCAAACACAGTGGATGTTTTTTCTTGTGTCCCCTTTACTCTGCAACAATTCACACTCCTAAACCATCACACAATCTAGAATTTAAGAACCCTTAAATTCTGCATGGGAAAGAGGGAGGCTTAGGCAATAAAAAACCTGCAAAGAGATGCTGTATCCCTGAATCAAAAATCAATTCCAACCCAACCTGTCTGGGTGAAGTAAATAAAATACTGCCATCAGTATGTCCCTAACAAAATCCATGTATTGTTTATAAGAAACTTATGAGGTGTTATAACCAAACTGAGTCACTGCTGTACAGTAAATATATTTTCAGTGTCCTAACAATGTATACAATGGATTTTGGCAATTTTATGTATGGACACACATGTTAAAGGCATTACAAATGAGGCTTCATCACATTCACATGAGTCAGTTCATATTAAAGCCCCATCCACACCTCAGGAAAAGTTGTTTAACGTGGAAGAGGCAGAGTCCTGTGTGTCCATTGTTTCTGTTGTAGATGGAGTAACACAGCTGTAGGAAGTGCTACAGTCACAGAATGGTCACATTTCAGAATTACTGCACATCCCTGTTACAGGTAAAGGCACTGCTCCTACACAGGAGGGGATTATCTACCCTGATAATCCTGATATCTCTGTATCAGCTGATAGTGAGGCACAGCTCTGCCATTAATCACTCTGAATCTCAAGTGTCACATACACAGCCTGAAGCACTCCTGTGATGCCAACTTGGAACCTTTTAGGAGCAACAAGCATAGATGAACTAGGCTAAAAAAAATCATAACTGGTGCACTGATATTTTCTTCTGTATCAAACAATTCTTTTCAAAGCTACTTTGTAATGTAGTAAAACAAACAAAATTCCCTTTCAATAGCCAGCATCAGATGTTTGTCTAAGCCCAACAGGAATTAATTTAACAACTTTTAAATATCTGAAAATGGAATTTATAAGGACAATTCTCAATACCCAAAGTAAATGTGATTACTATTGAACTCTGTTATAAACATGTATATGAAATATCCTGTAATACCCAAATAAATTCATTTGGCAAACAATGAAGTCTCTTGGACTCAACATTCATAACAAACAGCAAACAGAGCCTGAAACAGGAGCTTTTATTTTAACTCTCTTTAAACCAACCTTCAGAAACCCCTTTCTGTACATGTTACAGTCTCTTTTTACAGTTTAACCTCAATCCAATCAGGAGTCTCCAGGGATTTTCAAATCGCTAAAGATTAAAATCCTCTCCGACCTGACTGTTTGACTAATGCTGTGTGTTTAATAATTCTACTTGTGAGAGATTTTATTTGACAAAATCCTGCTGTGTGGACCCTCAGACGCTGTACAGCTGCACTGGAACATAAAGCTCTGCTGCCCTTGTTTCTTTAGACAGGCTATTCCCCAGCACCGAGGGGAAAAGAGAACTTTATAGTACATCTATTACTCTGTTGATATTAACACAACCACTGTGGTATTAAATCTACACACTCTTTTCAGAGCAGAGCAGTGAAAATGTGCCTATTACACAAACATTAGATAAACTCTCCTGTTGTCCTGACTGTTCACAGAAATCAATTACATTTATGATTACATTTCAATGAAAGCTACTTTACAAATGAGATGGAACTGTAATATTCTATGCTTTAGGCATTCATTAATAAAAGCATTTCAGTGTTAGTATTTGTAAATGTTCTGCTTTTTAGTTTAGGCGGTTTGTAGCATTCTATAGCTCATGTTAAACTTTACATAAATAGTGTGTCCAGATCTTACCACAATGCTGTGACTTCACATTTGAGTGGTAAGAGGGGAAAACAAAAAAAATCATCATTATGGCAGGACTGAGTATTTGTATAAAACAGCACTTACCCTGTGGCGCAGCTGAAAATCAGACAACCTCCATGGCAATGATTAGTAAACACGTTACCAGCCAAAACAAAAGACCAGACTGATGAACACGAATGTGAAATGGAAAATGGGGGTGTTCCTACCTGAAGTAGCATCGATGACTGTGGAGACTCCCCTGCGGTCGGCCGCGGGCCGCGGTGACCCCGGCATGCTGACGGGCTCCGAGCGCACCGGCTGGATCCTGGCAACGAGACACACTCAGCCCCTGGCCACACTGAGCAGGGCCCAATCCCACCCCAATCCCACCCAACCTCCATCAACTGAGACAAGCTGCAGGTTAATTGTCAAATGGCTCGAAAGCTGTTGAAAATTTCTGGTTTCTGTCACTTGGTGCAGTTGAGATTGGGATGATCCGCCCAGAGACTTACACAAAGTGGGTATTCCCAAAGGAGCTCAAAGCTCACCCCACTCAAACTGGTTAAAAAGCCTCTATCACCCTCCTCAACAGCAGCCTGTTAAAGACTCGTTTGTAATTGTTGATTCCTTTTGTAACATAGATCTGTATTATTTCTACTTTCTTTCTGCACATGTGTACATATATATAATTTAAAAATAAAATATTTGACAGCTATATCCTTACTCGTGGCAGTAATTACACACAAGGAGAAATCACACATTTCAAACCCTTGGATTTCCAGTCCAAGGACAATCTGCCCACTTCTAATGGGATAAGTCATATTATCCATCTCTCTTGCTTTACTCCTAAGAGTTTCAGACGCAGTCCCAAACAATCCAAGTCCCTACCACAGAACTTTGGACTTCAAATCACATGCAGAGTCAGGAGCATGGAAACTTGTTAAATCTGGAGTTACTGGGCAGGACACAAACACTTGGAGCATAAATCTCTTCTACAAATCACCAGTAAATATAAACCCACTCCTTTCTTTCCTTCCTTAGGCCCACCCCCTGCTCCCAATTCCAAATCAATCAGTGTCCAAAACCAGATGAATTAAATACATGAAAAAGAATTACAAGGAAGGAAGAAAAGGAATGGGAAAAAAAAAATCAGGGAGGAGGAAAACATTCCAGAATTTCACTTACTGTTCCAACACACTGACCACTGTCTAAATTCATGGCATAAAGCTCCCACTCACGTCTGAGAAAATGAATTTATTAAGCAAGGCAGAAACTGTGAAAGGCAAGAGGACACTGAGCAAGGCCACCAGACTTTGTTCTATCTTTCCCTGTCATGTGCCCAAGAAGAGGCAGCAAAAGGAATCTGAGCTGCTTTGCCTGGATGGAGTTTTCTCGTCGATGCATCACACATTCTTCCAAGACTTTCCTGATGAAAACTGTGACACGTCCTACACAGGTGGCAGGAGGCAAGTTCTGCACACAACAAATGTGAGACAGCTGGGAAATTCGTTTTGTTTTTACCTGAGGCTGTTGAGATCAAGATCATCTGTGTCGAAGTCCAGGAGAGGCTGCGGGGTGTCGCTGGGCCCGTGCGACTGCAGCACGGAGGAGCTGGAGGAGATGACGGTGGTTTGGCCTGAGGGATGGATGGTTTTGAACTGGAACTGAGGGCCCATCCACAGGCGTCGATGAGGCCCGGTGTGAGTCACGATTTCGACCTGTGGGAAGGGGATATGGGAAATTATTAACACAAAGCTGCAACTTCATGTAATGAAGGGTTCCTGCAGTACGCTGGACTCCTGGAATCCTGCTGTTCTCAAGTGAAAAAGGTGTTCTGAGCCAGAGTGTTTGGAGGAATGTTTAACAAGGGAAAATTTGGGATGTCTCTGCTAGAGAATGGATACTTTAGCCAAAGCCAAGACCTTCTTGCAGAGACTTGAAAGCTTGTGAACCACCAGCCTCAGGACACTGAAGCCCAGTTCTTAAATAGTTCTGAAGATCAACGCTCCATCCTGGCCACCACTTCACTTGATCCTGTTGTTTCCTCCCCTTGCCAGGATGAAATACACCCCAAAACTCAAATGCTATGGACAACAGAGAACACATTTCTGCCTGAACTTGCATGGAACAGAGAAGAACCAAGACCCCACATCCCCCAGACATCCCCCATCCTGAGCAGGGCGAAGGATGCACTTCCAAAGAGCTCGTTCCAGCTTTGTTTACGGCTGCTTTGTGAAAGTTCACACCTTAAACTGCTTCCCATGGATACAGTGAGAACTGGATTTCAAATCACAGCTCCTAATTCCTGTTGGCACATGTGAGGAGAGGGCTGGCACGGAGCATCTTGTGGGAAGCACAAGATCCATAACCCAGAGTGATGGGGAGAGCACCAGGATGAGCCCAGGTCACGCTCAGCAGAGGAACACAACCATGGATGTGCCACATGCAGGGTCCACACAAATACACCAATTTAACCAAAATTCTGACAATTCAACAGAAGCAGAGCATTTGTGTTCAGGAAAACTGGGCCTTGTAAATAAAAGGGTAAACAAAGCACAGAACTTCTGCAATCAGATAATAGAATCACTAAAGCTGGAAAGATCATGCAATACAACACCAGAAATCAAAAAGAGCTTTTAAAAATCAGAAAAGAGAAACACAGAATGAAAATATTAAGCTCCGGTGAATTCATACTTTTAAAATAGAAAATAGACTAATAAATTCCCAACAATTTCTGCTGAAACATCAATCAGCTTCACGGCAGAAATGCAATTTAGCGAGGGAATTAATGAAAACAGATTTTTGTGTAGGTACATAGATGTATACTAGTAGTGATTCTCCATCTTTAAGAAGCAATTTGAAACCCTGGATGATGTCAGTCCTCTGCTAATGTGAGACAACAACCACAGCCTATACAGCTCTATTTCCATCTTTGCATTTAGCTCAGCCTAACTCAGCTTGGCTGCAGCCGTTTCTGAGGCAAGTAGCTTTTATGTAGCAGTGTAAATTAGGCCACAGATAAAGTAATCTGTGTATTTTAAGCTTGAAACCATCAGTGTCACAGAGCCGAGAGGTAAACAGATGCCTCTGCAATTTTACTGAGGCTACGGCCAGATGTTCCTATTCACTCTCCTGTTGTGTGCAGGACAAACATATTGTATCTACTTCCCACTGACAGCACACATTACCCACTGTTCTAATTGAAAAGTTGAAGTGAAGGGCGGTGTTTTTTCACTGCTTGCTGTTACTGTTGATAACAACACTTTAATTTTGAAAAACATCCTTGCACTTTAGGCTTAATCTGAAGTGGCTTGCTCAGAGAACGCCAGTGTTGCCGTGCTCCAAGGGCTATCATCACTCCTGCTCTCAGCAAGAATTAAACATTCCAGGAGCATTCTCGGAATTATCTGTGTTCTGTGACATCACTTGCGATTTTTTTTTTCCCCTTTATAAATATATTTGCTCTTCTAGAGGGATGTATGTGGTGAAGTTCAAGCAGTCTAAGTTCTGTTGGCATCTTATATCTTCCAAGAATTATTAATAAACAAACACTCATAAGGTGGGTTTACCATAATCTCTTTTTCTGAGGTTTCACCAGAACAGTAAAATATGCAAATACCTCCAAAGAGACCTGGAGAGGTAGAAAACTACAGGTGAAATCTGGCCCCAATGAGGTCAGAGATAAAATTCCTGTTGACTACCCTCACTGAGAAGTTTCATCATCTTTGTGCTCTGAGAAATCAGACACAGCACAAACAAATGAGATACCTCAATGTGCAGCCACATCTGAAACCTCAGACAGGTAAGTGAATTCACATGACTGGATTCCCCAGTGAATGCTCCTCCTGGACAGGTCCATGTGGAAAACTAACCTCTCATTTTAGGAGAAAGCTGTGTATGATTTATTCACCAGTGGGAGAAGCAAATCCCATCCATAAATATTTCATATTTATGCCATACACCCCAGCAACACATTTAATGCATCACTCCCATAACAACATTGTTCTTAAACCAGAGGAAACCCACCTAATTTGTCAGGGTGAATTCCATGGATCAGGTACCTTGTAATTGCTTTGGCAAATCCAGAGCATTTGTAAATTTTATTTATTTATTTAACTCTAACCTTTCATTTCTAACAGGAACTAATTCTCAGTGTATTATTCGTGACCTACATTCTTACACTGAAGTTCTGTTTTGAGCCAAATGGTCAAGTATTTACTGAGTTCTTATAGAGAAGCTTCATTGACTGAGACAAAGCAAGATTGGATAAAAAGACAAAGATTTGACCTCATATAAAAATCCTCCACCAGGCATGATAGTTTTAAAGCCATATAGTATTTATCTCCATAAGTCACAGCAATTATCAGCTGGAAATGATAACCAGGGAAGGAAGGAAGTAAACCAGCTACTGTCCCATTTTCATGTTCAGATGCAGGGAGTCACAGGTCACCACCCAAGAGACACCATCATTCTGCCAACTTCCTTCATCCCTGTCCAAAAAGGACCAAGCCAGGACAAAAAGGGAGACAGGTAACTTGCTGCTGCCAGCTGAAATTCCCCACTTGGTGCTGAGCTTCCCAGGGATGTGACTGAGTCAGGACTGATGGGGCTTTATCTGCTTTGAGACCATCAGATTCATACCCAAGTCAGGAGTGGAGTCAGTTGTACACACAGCAGTACCCAGGCTATTGGACGTTTACTTCCCACTTGGAGGACAGTTGTGAATTTGACTTCCAGTGGCTCCCACTCCTGTTTTCCTGACCTGGAACCCCCCCAGAGCATACCTGTGACAGCCACTCCTCATCCTCCTGCCCGCTGTGGTCAGAGGCCAAGCTGTCGTAGGACTCGTGCCGGGTGATGGGCCCAGGGCTCCCTGGTGGCACCACTGAAAAAAACCCCAGAAAATTCAAAATCAGATTTACTCTTAAATGATTTAAAAAAAAAAAAAGCTTTTAAAATAAGTTAATGGTACAGCAATGTATATATTTTCCTATATCTGTGAATATAGATTCTCTGGAAGCACAGAAAGAGCTCAAATATTGACATTAAAAGGTTGAAAAGATTCCTGCTCTTTGACTTGGATATAGCCATACAGCCACCAGGATAACCCATTGGCTCTTCTTCTTTTAACTTGAAGTTCTTAAAATACTGAAGTATTTTTATAATCCCACATTTTATAATCACTCCAAGTTTTAAAAATTTTTAAAAACTCTATTATTGCAGGGTTGACCTTTATGTGTCAAGCTTCCAACCACCACAAATTTTTACAGCCATGTAGTAAAGCCCCAATAATTGGAGTTTTAATGGCAAAGCAGACACAATGGTAGCCATAAATACAGAATGGCGCCTCTGTAACGTAAACAGCTTTGCATAAATCCATACACTTTATGGAATAAAGGGATCTCCATCCAGTTTTGTGTATGTCAGTACCTGAAGCTACAGAACCATTTCTGGATCACACAGTGTCTGTATTCTCAAACCTGCACTGTCTCAAATTCAGCTCAGGGCCCAACTTATTCCAGAATTATTCAAAGTGCCAGATAAATTGGGACATATTCTTACAAAGGAAGCTCAGGTTGGATATTAGGAAAAATTTCTTCACCGAAAAAGAATGGTAAAGCATTGGAATAGGCTGCCCAGGGAAGTGGTGGAGTCACCATCCCTGGAGGTGTTCAAAGAGCTCCTGCCTGTTTTGGAGAGCACAGCTGATCAACTGCAGGCTTTCCTGTTATTGAACTCCCTAACAAACTTCATGGCTCCAGCAGATGGTTTTGCTTTCAAACCAACGGGAACTTTATGGACTGTTCTGAATTTTTTTTTGTTCTTTCTATCCCAGGGGCAACTACCAGAGCTGTCAAGATTAGGGAAGCTGCAAAAACACAGCCCAGGGAGCAGCATCCCCCCTGCTTGGTCTCCGTATTTCTCCCTTGTGGAATACTTTTACATTTTACTGGAGATTCAAGATGGCTTTACAGTGAGTAAGAAATTTGAAAAAACAACTAAAAAACTGAACAAACGATTAGTTTTGGTGCTACACTGGAAGCCTTTCCCTGAGGAATCCCAGCCTTGCCCAGGTCTTGTGTTTCCGCGCAGCTTCCGAGCGCAGCATTAACTCTTTCCACCCAGAAGTGATGAAATGCTGAATTCCACGGAAAAGCTCTGCCTCAGAGTTCACCAGCGGGGCAACAGTGATAAAGCCTCAGCTGAGGTCAGCCCTCAGCCATTTATTTGGCTGTTTAATAAACCAGCATTTCTGTGCCACACCTATCACAACAGCAGGGTTTAGAGGGCTGGGTTGGGATAGGGGGATCCGTAATGGCAGTCCCAGCTCACCACTGGCCCTACTCCCACCATTCCCAGTGGGAATGTGCAGTGTGCTGGGAGAAGTGACCTTATAGGACAAGTGATCCTTGCTGGAGATGTGCCATGGCTGTGCTGCTCGTTACACACATACATATGGTCATATTTTTCCAAGTTAAAAATGCCCTTGAAGTTATAGGAACGAACACGGTGTAAAAATGCAAAGCCCCTTTTTCCTCCATTTCTGGGTCACACACCTCTCACATTGGTATCAAGTTCCAAGACAAGATTAATTTAAGCCTGGAAGGACATTTCCAGGAATTTAAGCTCAGGAGTAATCTTTTATCTTCCAGCTTAATTCTTTGAAAATCTGAACTCACACTGGAAATTACAACAGACTCTCACCCATCAGCAAGGTTATTCTGGTGCTCCAACACAGAGTATTTTCAGTTTCTGAAGAATTTCCCAACCATGCAGGATAACAAATAATAAAATTCCAATTCTTGCAAAGCTTTGCAGCAAGCAGTGTTTTTTACTGGTTCTCCTGTAATTTCTCTTTCATTGGGCAAAGTCACAAATGGAGCAGACACAGAGCAGGAGCAAGAAAGCCTTGGCTGCACAGAGATATTTTACTGCAATGCAGGTGGTTTGTACCTTTAATAAGGTAAAATAATCAATTCAATGCCTCGTGTCTGAGCTATGCCAGCTTTTGACTTTTTCTGTTCTTACACCAACATCTGGAACAAACACATCAAATATCAGACTGCGAGTGAGTTTGTTTAATCTAGAAATACACAAACATGAAGTGAAAAAGTACAAAGAAAACGAGTGTTTATTAAAAATCTAAGGTGAGAATTAAAACACAACTTCTGTCTGTGCAGCATGACAGGACAGGAGTTTCTGCAGGCTGCTTATCAAGGCATTATCACAAATCCAAAAATAAGCATCCAAGGACAGTTCTGAAACACTGGACTGGTACCTATAGCAAAAATGAGAGTTTTGCCATCAATATTTGGCAAGGGGCAAAAAGCATCTTTGAGCTGCTCAAAAGTAACAATGGCACCTTTACTCTCTGTCCTCCTTCCAGTGAGAAGTTTACAGCCTCCCTTCTCTTACAGGATTGATGTTACCACTATATTGAGAAAGATTATATCTGAAAAAAACACACTACAAATGAAGTTATTTGTGTGATAATTGTTAGTGCCAGGAAAACTGCACAAGAGGGACTGTGGGGACACAAGTTTCAACACAAGCCAAAGCAAAGGCTGAAATACAGCAGAGCTGGAATTTCTCTGGAATTCCAGGATCTGATTCACACAGTTCCATGAATAAGTATGAAAAAAAACCCCTGACTGTTAAGAAACTTCTCCATGATATTTACTGACAAGTAAAGAAAACAAACAATTTGCATTAATCTCAAATAATTTGCACAGACATTCCTGCCACGTGACCAAGACCTAGATAAATACACATTGGAGGAATACTGGAATTAACATGCAGTGGGTTTGTTCATGGGTGAACTAATTATACAACAAATACCTAAAGCTAAGACAAATCTTCCTTCAAAGATTATCAATTGTCATCTTTCAGCAGAATAAAAGTGTTGGAACAAAGTACCACTACAGCTCAATTGTAGTTTGTGCACTTATGGTTTTAATTTGGGAACAATAAATCATTAGTTTTACTTAGTTTTGTGTACTTCTTGAACCAAAAGGTTTTAATTTTCTCATTTATAGAAATAAGCTTTGCACAATTCAATTTAATTGAGAGTTATAGATGAAATTCCCAATGTGCTCTTCTCTAAGGGCTGGATGTTTGTCCAAATTAAGAGCAAACAAAGGCATTTGATCACTACAAAGCCTGTTTGTTTGGTGCTGCCTGCCGTGCACACGCCTGCAGACACCCAGAGAGCTTTCTTTTCCATTTCCATAATTATAACTTAATATAATTAACATTTATAATGTCAAATAAGTTTCTAAAATACAGTAGGAACAGGACAATGTACTCTTAACTAACCCATCCAGTCTCTAGGGATGTCTGTGGTGATCAGATACACAGGATAAAAACGACATATCCCTTTTTTCATAAAAATCCCACCCTAACACCTGATTTTGATGCTTTCTCTCTAGTTCCTCAGTTACATCTAGGTGGTGTAGAGACCTGAGGTAATCACATGCTTGTCAACAAACTTCAGGGGTCCTTGTGCTGGAATTCAGCTCCACAACTGGAATGATTTCCTTCATGCGTTTGTTCCATGGCGTTACCCGTGACCAGCAGAATGTGATGGTTCTGCTTTAGGTCTGCATGCAGCCACTTCCAATTCACCACAATCACCTTTCCTCCCTCTTAGAGATGTGATCTCACCTCTGTCAGGGGCTGGTTTTGGTGTCCCACAGGCGTGTGGTTCATGTCCAACACGTGCTTTGTGGGTTTGTGTCAGAGTTGGTGCTCTGTGCCTCTGGCTCTACCTCTGCTCAAGTGTGACAACAAAGCAAAGGCCAGGTTTTCATTTTGGGCAGAACACTCACAGCCATGTTAACAATAAACTGTTTGTAGGCTGGAGATATGCTCGATGTAATTTTTCTGGTGGCTGCATGTTACTGAACAAAGTTCTGGTTTTAATGCAGTTTTCAGCTTGTAAACTCCTACAGGAGCATGGCACGCAAATTAAAATATCCTCTTTTACCCAAAACTACTCCTTACTCATTTTTTTCCTGTTAGGACTTTCTGAGATTCTTATGTGCATAAATAAAATAAAATTAAGCTAAAAAAGGACTATAAAGCAGGAGATTAGCCAGACTGACAGTTATTTCACACCACCAATTGATTAGAGCTGGATTCATTCATTATTTGTGTACTGCCCACAGTTTATTAGGTGCTTTATGGACCATCCACTCTCTGTATCAGCACTTTAATAAAGGTATAGGTAGGTCTGTAATCAGTAGATGAATTCTTCTTAGATTTTTTTTTTTGATGACTGCTTTACTTGCTCATTATTCACACTGGTCTGATAGTCAACAGCCTGGATTTTTTTTCCCCAAGAAAGGTGCTGGCGTGTTTAGGCCTCACCATTATTCCTGCAAGACTGGTACACATTCCCTGTGCTTAACTGCAGCTTCCATTTCCAAAGTTCCCTTAGGAAGCCAGTCAGGAACGATGCACTTTTAAAGCTGGGCAGAACTAGAACCTGGTATTATTCACAGGATGGAACACCTTAAAGCTGCTCAACACTCAAACTGTGAGCAGACAATCAGTTCTGCACCAAAACAGAACAAATATATTCTTTTCTGAGTTAACGAATAATTTCAACTGCACGAACCCACGGTGCAATCCATCTGATGGCCATCTTTAAAGAATTATAGAAGAGGTAACTATTTCTATAATTCACCGACTTCAAAAGTATGTTTGACATTATTGTCGGGAAAATTATGTTAACCATGGATTACTGTTACAATCAAAGTATGTAGTGAGAAGTCAAGAGGCTTAGTAGTAAATTTTCAAAGCGGTGCGTGGGGATTTACCCGTTTGACTCCCATTAACGGCAATGGGAGGCGCGCGGCGAAATCCCCGTACGCTGCTTTGAAAACTGACCCCTGCGTGCTCACGGACCCCGCTCTAAGGACTTCCAGATGACCATGGAAGGGGAGGAAAGAACCATTTCAGCATGTGCCCTTGTTCATTATTGTTGTTTGTACACATCTGAAAGTATTTGAGTTGCTGTGCCAGCGCTGTTTCCAGCGGTTGGTTTATAAAACACGGCTTAGGGCGGGCGAGCTGTGGGTAACCTGATGAAGCCATGCACAGGCCCAGGTGTGTCTGGGCATCAGAACTCAACACACACATTCCCAGCAGCCAATGCACCTTACAGAGTTCATTTGCATCTTTATTATTTCACAAATACCAATTATGGCTGGAGAGTGTATTGTGATTTACTCCACTGTTCACGCAACGATGCCTCTGCCCCACTCCTATTTACCCCAATCACTTCGTGCTCAGTCAGAAATTAAATTTGCTTCCTTTAACACTCAATCCTGGTTCCTGCAGGGAGCAGAAAGTGCAGGCTACAGTTTTAGGGCAACGTAGTTTTCCCTTAAAAAAATACCATGAACTCAATTTCATTAGAAACACTTTTTCTGGAAGGAGTTTGGGCATCATTCACATGATCAGCAGAGGAAAATGAGGCAGGTGGAGATGTTCACCCACATCCCGTGGTTTGTTCCAGCCCTGCTCTGGCTGCACCCCACAGCAGCTCAGGTGAACTCAGGTGAAACTTCCCCACTTCAGGGCAAGGTCAGAGCTTGGTTTGGATAGGGATGGACTCCAGAAATGGGTTATGTTCAACTGGCCACGTGCAGAACCAGTAAAGCCCAGCAGAGACACTGGAATGGAGCAGCTGAAACTGCCCTAAACTCCTGTTTGAGCATGGCCCTGCCACAGAGCTGGAGCAGAAAGGCTTTGAACACCTCGTAACTACACGACAGAGTAATTGTTGTTACTGCACAGGCTCTGTTTTTGATCAGTTTTACTGTTTGAAACCCAGCTCGTTGTGACAGACATTGAACATACCCAGAGCAAGAGCAGCTCTGGCCTCCCCAAAAACGCTACACAACATGCTAGGGTTACATATATAACAAGGGATGTACCATCACCTACATTCCTTCATCCCAGAGATGCAAATCCACTGTTAAAGATGCACATGCAAAAGAATGCAAGGAGAAATGCACTAAAGGTGATTATCAGTCCCAGTTCATTCACCTATGACCAGACCAGCAGCACGCTCTGCTGTGCACAGAGAAGGGCTGGAGGACCAGAATGTCCAGATTCCTCCTGTGGCACTCCTTGGCTGTGATTCCAGGCATCACAGCGTCTGTGTTCACAGCACAAATTCACAGTTATTTAATACACTCTCCATCTTACCCTCAGACTTTCCACAATACTCACTAGCTCTGTGGATGTAGTTGTTATTTCTGTCAGTGGAATGTATGAAAGGAATATAAAATTGGCCATAAAGAACCACAATGCTGCTTGGAGACAGAAGTCTTGCCCAGGGTGCACAGCTTTCATTAGAGGGAGCAGGAAGTGCAAACATGATGTCAGAGCTACAGAGATTATCTGTATAAATGGTGTTATCATTTAACCCAAACAAACAGCAGGGAAAGGCTCGCCTCCTCCCTTTGAAGACAATGGACAGTTACTAAATTGGACTTCTAATGAAAGCCATTTTCAGTGAAACACAGGATCTGTGCAACAGTTGGTCCAGAAATGAAAATCTCTTATAACAGCCAAAAGTCAAAGGCAGCTATAAATACAGGCCTTAATCTTTTCAAGAATCCCTTAACGAAGCCTATAAAACTGATTATATCTTCAGGCCTAACTCAAGAGCAAAATCTTACTCAGAAAAATGTAACAGCCTTGCAAGTATGACTTGGAGAGCAGTACAGGGACAAGGAAGGAGAATACAGAGTGCTGGTTTGAATCCTCACATCTTGGAATACAAATTACATTGCATTTAGAATAAACAATTAATGAGACAGCAGAAGCCTCGGCTACAGGTCCATTTTTCTGAGAGAGAAACAATTTCCAGAAGTGGTCAGAGCAGGATGCAGAAGCACTGCATCATTCCTTTTAACACAACAGAAATGCTCTTTGATTATTTAAAAGCCAATTGCAAAGATCTGTCTTCAAAACCTCCTATTGCAGGTTTAATAGCAAAGAGGTGCAAGTACACTTACCAGCAACACGGAGTAAAGTACAGACTTCTGTTTTAACAAAATCTATATTTATACGATTACATTTCCTATGGTTGAGGGCAGCTGTAATTAATGGATTTCCCTCCTTCCCCTAATGCAGTCATTTGTCAATTTAAACACAGAATGCCCAATCAATTTTGATGTATTTAGTAAGCAATTTGTCAGAGTACTGCACACCAGTTAATATATTAATTCTTGTCACTGGCCCACTTTTGACAACTGCAGGCCGTGTCCATGGAATTGGTCCTGATGAGTCAAAACTCTTGCCTGGAATGTGAAGGTGCCCTTTGCAGAGCCAGAGGAGAGAAATCAGATCTCAATCTATTCAATACCTTTTGGGGCAATTTTTGGTCAATTTTAGGAGGTTTATTCATCAATGTGTTAATTGGCCATGTTTCAGATATTGCATCTGCTGTGCAATGGAAAAGTGAATTCAAAGTGGAGAGATAAGGAAGAAAGGAAATAAATATGAAACGAGGATGTCAGACTCTCTGAGGATGCAAAGTTATCAAAGTCCACGGCAATTCCATTGTGTGCCATGAACGTGTCTGTGTGAATTCAAACATGCAAAAAAACACGTGAGAGGTACAGAAGTCACACAAAGGAAACAAGGGATAAGTCAATCAAATGTGCAAAATCTCAGGTCCTGGTAAAAGAGAGGAAAGAATTCATTTGAAAGAAACCTGGACATGGAAAGCACATCTTAACAGCATCCTCAAGAGTTTATACAACCAAAAGCACCTTAATTCCTGAGTACCAAACAGCAGGAAGAAAGCAGGATTTAAAGAGGAAGTAATGACAAAACTTGGCAACTCTCTGGAGAAAGCTTTTACATTGCAAGTTCCTGTGGACACCAAAACCCTCCTGTGCAGTGCCTTGCACGACTCTCCTCCCACTGCCAGGTCTGCTAGGACAGCTTAACAACACCACATGATGGTATTTATGTTATAGGAAAAACATCTAGGAAGAATAAAATGTGACTTAGATTTCCTTCTGCTGTGGTTAGATTCAGAAGTTGCTCAGGACACAAGCAAATACAGAGGGAATATCAGAGACACAATTAAGGTAGAATATTATGTATTAAATGTGAGGAGTGTAGAGAAATATCTGATGCCTAACACCCAGCACTGAAAACCTGAGGATTGTAATCAATCCAGGGGTTTGTGGGATGAACTCATGGGAACAACAGCGAGCCTAGAATCTGCTCTGTCCGAAGGAGCTCTCAAGACTGGTTATATTCTCTCTGACCACTGCAGAGTTTGGAGCAGGATACTGCCACTTCCTGCAGGCCAGCAGGTTGTGGAATTTAACATGCAAGTTCACTTTCAAGCCATGAACTTACAGAAAGCTGTAAATCCCTTGCTTCCCACTTTCTCACCTGTGCAGCAGCCCGAGCTGTGATAACGTGCTCAGGTGGACACGGGCTGCACACATTGATGCAGGTTTCTGCAGCAGATGTCACAGATGACCTCAAAGCAAGGAAACAGCTGTGCTGATCCACTTACAAATACCCTTGGGATAAAGGTCTTGGACACTTGTTGTACAAAACATTTCTTCAAACAATGGTTCCTTGTTCCTTTCTAGCAGCAAATAAAACTTTCAGATTCTTCTAAAATATTAAAAGCTGAACCATGTGTCAATAACCTAACGCAGGAGTTTTTGAATGTTCTCTGTTTAGCACAAGAAGTCACCGGCCTGGTTTATATTTTTCAAAGACTAAGGAAGATTTTGGCCCTGTGTTTTGGCACCAAACCTCTTATTTATGAAAACCTGGCCGTGCAGCCCTCCAAGCAGCCCGCCAGACGTCTCATTGTTCTGCCCGGCTGCTGACAGAGGTACTCTGTGCTAAAAAGCACACTGAGGGTTTTTCAATGACCCAGGGGGCAAAGGTCACTTATTATAAATGGATAATGAGACCTAATGCAATGTTCTGAGTGTGGACAAAGAAAGGGTCTATCCATACCCCCTTGTGACTTGGTCATTCAGGCTTTTATTTCCCCTGCACACTTAATGGAGCCAAACAATTGGCAGAAATGCTATACAGAAACGGAGAGAAACTGCTGCATTCTACCTCCGAGAGACAGATACAAATAGTGACCCTGAAACGGCGCCACGGCTCCTCTCAGCACTGACGTGGCAGACAGATGGAACAGCCCCCCTCAGCCCCGACTCAGCCATTTGCTGGCAATTAAAGTCCCCGACGGAAGCGAGAGCACAGCAAACCCAGGCTGCAGCTAAAGGCAGCCCAGGGCAGAGCTGCAGGTAAGCAAAGCCACAGAGCTGGGCTTAGCAGCTCTTTAACAGGTGGCTTTTGTGGGAAAGCTGCTTTGAGTCCATGTTTGCAGGGACTTCACTGAGGAGCTTCAGACTGAATAAATCCAGGAGACGAATAAAACTTTAAAGACTATTAGACACAAATTTCTCTGTTATTGCCATCTGCACTGTCCTCTAGATACTCTTCTGTCTTTAGTGGTTATTATTCTATTATTCTTTCCATTTCACATCCAGCTTAAAGAATTCCTATTATGTGAATTAAAACCTGAATTGAAAGTCTTATAATTCATATAACACAAGTTTGTTAATTTGTTGGAATTTAGCTACCACTCACTCTTCTTTCTTTAAAGTACTAAACCATTTGAAATGTGTATTTTTACATGTGTGTCTACTGTACTGTGTAACAGTATTTGAGCTGTTAATAAAATGTTAATAAAATACACAAAAAAAGCCCCATCCATCCCTGATTTCACTACGTGGGATACAAGCACAAGTGAAACAAGGCAGGAATCTAGCAAAAAAAAAAAGCCAAACTGTAAATCTGATGGTGCTGTGCACTACTAATTACTTTTTCACATTCTTTTGTACCTTTTGAGTTTTATCCCGGGTTTCTACGCAGCAAGGAAGAAGGAAGACTCAAACCTTGCAGGTTTCCATAACACTCAGATGCAGCAGATGGACAGGTAGAAGCAACAGATCCAATCTGGCTCCAGTGTCCCTTTTACCAGTCCCATCCAAAGTGCCTCCTGGCCCACATGGCCACTTGGTGCATTTGAAATGCCCCTGTCACACAATGCTGCCTGCACTGACAACTGTGCACAGGCTCTGGTTTCCCCAGGAGTACCCTGACAGATGCCAGGAGTTGTTCCCTCGTGACACTTCAACTGCTACATCACTTTGATCCTAGACAGGACAGAGACTTGCTCCTCACTGTTAGTAGTCTTCTCTCTTTTAAATTGTCAAATAAAAGATAAATACTCATTTTTCTATAAAACCATTATAAACTACAGGGGTTTGTGTCTTTAGATAATAGAGATACACCATATAAATATAGCTACAGGTGTATAAATGTTTCTGAATGTGCCATGCCATGAAATATTTGCTCTCTGGGAATGATGTGGCTGGGCAAGACACAGGCCAAGGCAGGTGGGCAACCATCCCTGGAAGCAGTGCCAAGGCTCCTGCGGGAAGCAGCTGTTTGAGACTCTGGCTGGAAGGAGCCCAGCAACCAGGAGTTCCCAGGGAGAGGGGAAATGGAAATGCACTCGCTTGTCACTGAGTATGGAATTCAGAGGAGGAAATGGCTAAAAGCATGAGAAGGAATGAGGTGAGGAAACCCTGAAGATTTCATGGGATCTGGTGGGTCACTCTCAAGGCCAGCCAAGTGCTCCCACAGCCTCACAACTCTGATTCATGTCAAAAATCCCAACACTACATTCACTGCTCTACCCTTACTAACACAGTTACACAGAGCCCTACTCTGGGGTTGAACATTAAGTGAAATTGGATGAAAAATCAGCTCAGAAAGTCACCCTCTGCTTGAAACGTGCACATGAGACAAGACAAGAAGTTGTCAGCTACTCACAGCCAGCCAGAAGATACTGGTAATACTGCACAGCATCTGCAGCCAGGAGCAGTGGATGGTTTGCATTAAATGGTGGTTGGAGTTCATTCCACTGAGGAGTTCTGAGGTAAAACACAAGACTATTAATATTTAAGCTAATACAGAGAATGTAAATCAGTGTTTCTGTCATCACATGCAATTATCTATACAAGCTCACAAAATGTTTGTAATTATTTAAATTAGCTTGTTCAAACACTGCAATCCACCACAGGCAGTGGAGCAGCAGGGCCAAATCATGCAGATTGTGAGGCAAAGACAATACTTGGTTGTTGACTGCAGCAGGGATTGCGTAAAAAAACCCCAGGAAGGAGGTTTAGATTAAGTTGGTAAATATGTTTAGGACCATTGTATGTCATGCTGACGTTATATAAACACACAAGAGAAACTGGGGAACTTTTTTTGTTCTGTTAACTACCACTGCTTCCATCCTGTAAAGTCATTGAGCATTTCCAAACTGTGAAAATAAAGCTGTGTAAAGTTATGGATTATTGATCCAATTAGAATTTTCAATTCCATTACAACCTACTCATTTCAACAATAATGGTCCTGAAGTCTGTGTTGTAATTTTAATTAGGGTGGGCCATTCCTAAATAGCTTGGTAAATCAAGTATTGATCACTCCAGTCCAGCCATAAGCAGCACTAAGGAATGTAGGAGCCAAGAAAAATCGATAGAAAAATATTTTAAAACATCAAAAGCACTGACAACACTTTCTCATCAATTTTTCTTTACTTTCTTCCACATGTCAGGAATAATTTCTTCTACTGTCTTAAGAAATGGTACCTTCAGCTGCTCACAGGATAACTCGCAATGCTTCATTGTGGGAACCTTGCTCATGTCTCAACAGAATTCTGTACTTCAACACTACCAAAATAATTGTTTCTAGTCCTTATATAAAAAGAAAATTACAACCTGATCATTCAAAATCACCAATTAATAAGGATCTCTGTTGATTCATAGATATGTTCATGTAGTTCCACATGTACAGAAGGATTTAAATGCTTAGTTCCCATTGAGGGACATGGACAGTGACAGAACTGTATGGAAAGGAAGGCTGGAATTTCTCTCCTTCAATGGAAAACTTCAGGAATCTTTAAGTGACAACCACGATGCAGCTCATTCAAAAAGAAAGCTCACAAGCATTTTGTGGATGAAAGGAAGGTAAAGTCACAGGAGTGAGGTACCTAACCAAAGTCCAGCTGGCCCTGGGGCAGGTGACCATCTCCAGGGGGGTGTCATCGCTGATCTTGGGCGCGGTGCTGAGCGGCCGCGGCTCCAGCACGTGCTCCACCAGGCTCCCGTAGCAGCTGATGATGTACAACGACTCCACCACAAACTGCTTGGACTGATCTGGGGGCAAGGAGAGAAAATCTTATTGCAAAAGCACAGCAGGAACAGAAAAAGCATTTACATAAACAGCAGACTCCGTGGTCTTTTAAGTCTCTTGCTTGCAGCTAAAAATGTGGATTAAAAGAAGTGAAAGGGCTGGAGAGATAAAGAGAAAATTGTACAAACCACACAATTTTCACATAATTGTATGAATATCTCATACAAGAGTAGGTGGAACAAGTTTCTCACCAAGGTGTGTTCAGGTGATTACACATTCCCAAACATACGTTGTACATTTCCTTTAGCAAAGGTGCTTCACCTTCATCTCACAATTTTTTCAGTGCCACTTCACACAGTACCTTTGGACTGAACTATCAAATTTGGGTTTCTGTCACTGCATCATCATAAAAGATCAATTATTCATTTCACTTACTAAAATTTCTTGTAAATTTTACCAAAAGCACCCCAAGGATGTTCCTAAAAATCTCCATTGTCATTGAGTTTAAGGAATAAAATCCACAAACAAGAACCAATTGCTCAGAACCTGGCACAAAATAAGAATTTAAGTTTAAATGCAAGTCCTAATTCTGTAAGGTACCAACCTTTTTCTCGTTTGAGACCGGAATTGTTTGCAAACCATGACCTTGAAGATCCAAAGACTGCAGCGACACAAAACTCCCCTCCCACAGACTTACTGGGTGAAATCTGTGGAGCTGGTTTGGATTTGCTTTAAAGAAAGAACAAAATAAAATTATGCAAGTTAGTTCTCAAAAAATTAAGATGTCCCTTGCTTAAGAGCAATTAAAAGATATTACTTCAGAAATGGTGAATATCTGCAGTTCCCATAAGGCCAAGCAGGATTTACAGATGCTCAGTGTTTCCCAAAAACAGGTCCCAAATTCCCCTGGAATACTGAACTCATTAACTTGAAGAACAGTACTGACTCATAATGGAGAACTGAATTGTTTAAAAGACCCAATATTGAATATTTGCATTCAACAGAAACAACTTCTGAAGTAAATACAAAGAAATCCTAAATCCCTTGGGAATGAAAATACAGATTCTGGGTCAGTCATTCCAGGTAGTTGATATTTCCCTGTCTTTTCCAAAGGAAGTCAGGAATAACCAGGGAATATGTGTGACAAAGGGTGGGAGGGAACGACATGCAGAGGGTACAGGGCAAGGGAAACGATGCACACACTCATGAGGCACGTGTTAGAACACATCAGGAATTCTATCATGGAAAAGCAGATTAAGACCCTCTGCCTTGACCCCACGATGTGCATGGAGCAGATCCAGGGGTGTGTGAGGATGTTTATTGAGACATCCCGTGGTGTTTCTCCTCACAGGGACCTGCAGGAACATAACATTCTGCTCTGCAGAAACTCAAAATTATGGTCAGAGCATCGTCCATGCCTCAATTCATTAAATCAGGATTTCACCCTTTCCTTTAGAGAAAAGCTGTTTGAGAAACCCACACAAGATTCCTCTTTCTTCATGTTCCCCGTTCTAGTCCTTTTAATTGAATTTTTTCGTATTTTTCTCTCTACTCTATTTCACTGCTCCCTTCTCTTTCTACCCATCCCTCCTCTCCATTTTTCTTCTACTGATTTCTTGTTCCACACAATTTCAGCCTGTGATTAGACCACCCCATTAACCTGATTTTTACACAACAATCTCCAGTTCTGAGAAGCCTGTGTGCATATATGTATGTGCAAACAAAGGAGTGCAAGTGATACAATAGAATTTGGCACTAGAAGAATATTTCTCAACAGAAGAAATCAATTAAAACACTCTATAGTTATGATATTTAATTTATACTACCACATCACACACATGGCAAGCCTATGGTCACATGTATCAATTAGAAATTAAAACAAAAAAGCTCTTTCCAAAGGAATTCCATCACACTGACCAGAGTCCATGGAAAGATTCAGACAAACTTCCATGGACTTGGATCAGAGCTGAAGCTCTTACACGAGGGAGAAGCTGGAATGTCCCAAAAGAGCAGTTGGAATTTATAGTCAGTAACTCTGGTATTGAACCACCACAAAGCACTTAATAATCCAACTGTTAAACCTACAGCTACAGATGACTGGGTCAGAAATCTGTGTTCCAAAAAGTTCCTGACTATAAATGTATTCCCTTGCTTGCAGTGGCACATCACACTCTATATTAGAATATTCAAATTGAGATTGTGTTAACTAATAACTGTTTATTAGCTACTAAGAAAAAATCAGAATTGATTTCTTCCACTTTTTAACCAAACTGTATACTGAGAATTGTTTTAGCTCTCACTTTCCAAGTATTCACACACTCATATTCCTTCAGAAATGAAAATATAAATGTATCCACAAATTAGAGTTGTGTTGCTTACTGATCTATACTTCAACCAAGAAATGATTAGGTTTAATATAGAAGGTTGTTCAGGACAGTGTCACCCACCAATCACTACAAAGCAAACCAAGAGCACAGGTATGACTCAGACATATTCACTTCCTCTTGACAAAAGAATCTTTCTATACTGTCCTAATATTCTTAATATTCTCAATTTTTGCTCAACGCAGTCTGAGGTTATTAAAATGATTTTTTGAGGATAATGAAGTGATTTAAAATGGAAAATAATTGGAAGGAAATGCTATTCTCAGCTACAAACTGGAGTAAACTTCTACAGAGGCAGAACTGACTCCAAGCCTCGAAGCAGAAGTGAAGCTGGGACTCAACACATTTTTCCAGAGTTCTCCACACTCTGAGTCCCAAGACCTGTGTTCAACCAAATACAATTATAAACAGCCTTAGAGGAAATGGTCTAAGCTCAGTTCTATTTACATCTTGTCTTTAGGATGTGCATCTTTCAAGGCAAGCACTTAAGTGTTGGTTTCAGTGCCAAAAGCTTTTCCCTTCGAGGATGATGTTTTGTAGACAGAAAGAGCAGACCTTGTAAAACACGATTACTCATGTGGTTAAACTCAGCCCTGCTAGCAAACAAAGACAAGCAAACAAACAAAAAAGATTTGTGCATCCTATTGGTTTGGACAGATTTCTGAAAATACTGCTGAGATGTCAACAAGTCTATTCTGAACCCTCTTGTAACTGAGGAATCTTTCATTTGACCATCATTTTACTCAATTCCTGAGTTTTTATCGATACATTCCAACTCAAATTTCATTCCTTCAGCAAACCTCCAAAGCCCAGTTATTTGCAGTAACAGTAATGCCATTAGAAAAATATCTTTACATGTCATTGTGATATTTTAACAACTTGGCAACTATAAATCCTCATTATTCTGCAGATGCAAACACCCTCTCAGCTTTATAAATGGTAACTAAACAATAATGTCGAAGGTAGGTGGTGAATGACTTGTTTCTGCTATGAACTCCTGCTCTTTGCTTGCTCTTGGCTTGTCAGCACTTCATAAATTATTCCAAGAGCTGAAATTTAGGTACATTTGGCCTCACTTTTAAAAACAGTTCCTTTAAAAATATCTTCATAATATAGTAACTTCCAAAAGATTGTACTATAGTTTTCCTGAGGAGGGATGAAGGAAGAAATTCAGATTGTTGGGAGTGAATGCTCAAACCAAGACAGTGAAGCAAATGGGACCAAAACATTCCCCATTATAATTTCACTCTTCATTTCTTTCAAACATTAGGAACAAGAGCACTGTGTTAAAGACATCAGGAGGATGAAAAGGCAGTTTACTTTTTCCTCTCTGGATCTACTCCACTGTGAAACTACACTTGGAATTCAGGGAGACACGGCAGTAGTTTCACCTCAGTTAGATCTGTGCAGAAATCTGTATGAGGAATACAATGTCTTTGGGGAAATTCGTATTATTATTAAATTTTCGAACATAATTTTGGAGGATTATTTCTATTGTAAATGCAGAAGCACTGAGATGTAGATGCAGACGTGGCCAACTGACATTTTCTACTGAAATGGCACAAAAGGAGATGGGAGGAAACTAAAGAAGAAAATTAAGACATCACTTTGTCAGAGCTTAAAAAGCAATGAAGAGACTGAGCTCAGCATGCAAGTTCTTTCATGTTGCCAACACAGTAAAAACAGATTAAGACCTACTGAAACTATTTAGAGCTCCCACTTCTTGACTTTGTAACGCATCAAACTGCCATAATCTCTGGAAATGCATTGTGTTAGCTCTTCGTAAAAACACTGAATAGTTACAATATTTTAACTAGTTTACATTTTAATTATGATTTTACTGGTAAGAATTAATACTTTTAAAATATTTTGAAAACCAGAGGCTGCACAGTTTATGATGGAGCTTTATGTCTCATAAAATTCTTCTGGTTCTTAAATGTATCTTTAAATTCATCGTCAAACAAATGACATGATTTTAAAACAATAAATAAATTGCATATACATGATATGAAGGAACTACCTTATATATTCAAATACTTATAGTCAAATAGTACCAGTTTGCAAAGATTGAGAATTGCTTTGATTTTATATTCCCAACAAATAGGCTCCAAATATATGAGATTCATAAAAACAAAAGCACTTATTCCACACTAAACCCACTGAAAATGGAAACATCTATGACTGCTGAAGGAAGAAGTTTTATCTTGACTACATATGCAGCAACAAAAGTATCAGGAGAAAAATACTGCATTAGATTTGCAAATACACATAAAATTACAAAAAAAAAAGAACTGTCTCAAAGTCCAGGAATTTTAATTCATTTATCATTGTGCCTAAAACACGAAAACAAAGATGTTTCCAGTTGTCAGATCATGAATAAAGCAAGAAAAAACACAAAAAGCAATGGTAGGATCCTTTATTCACCAGGCACTTAGCTGTCAAATCAACATTCATTTTGTTTACAGAATTTTAGGTCTCATTAAGACCTTAATGGAAACAACATGATTTCTTCCCCCACCCAAAGTGTGTTTTTTATCCTAATTTCTCTGTAGACTAGTAAGGACCATATTTTTGAGCTAGCACTGGCATTAAACAAACCACAAAAGAGTCTTGTGAAAGACAGGCAACAATTTTGGAGCCTATTTCATATATTCTCCTCTTTAATCTTGGCCTTTTAATCTTGCTTCAATCTAAAATCATTTCTGGTTGACAACATCTCCTGCTTCGTGCAGGGGTGACCCACACAGCCTCTGCTCAGAAAATCCACTGCCAAAACTTTTCTTCCAGAGCCTTTGCACTTCTTAGATCACCATCAGGCAAAACTCTTTGGTGCACCATAAACTACATTTAGAAATGGTTCTCAGGGAGGTACTTCAGGAATTAGAAATTCTCCTGGAAGTCCCCTTCCTTCCTTCAGTGGCCTTTGCTTCTCCTGGTACAGCTCCCAAATCCCTCCTCAGCCTTTCTCTGGGAATTCTGTGTCCTACAAAGCTCTTAATGAGTTCTTTTCCTGGAGAGAATATTTTGATAGAGACACTGAGGGTGATACATGTGGAGCCAACTTCTAGAACAAAACCAAGAGCCATGTACAAATATTCTAACAGATACTAATAGGCTTAATTAATAGATATCCTTAGCTAAATTAAAAACAGAGAGAAAATCCCAAACCCACAAAAAAAAAAGCCAACTCCCAAAAAACTCCTAGCTGAAAGTTTTTAAATTTTCTAAGATGTTCCTACTTCTTCCATTCTTATTATCCAAAACTTCCAGCACCTAAGCCCAATCCCACTACAAAGTGGTGGCTGAGGTGATGCAGCACTGCCCAAATATTGAACCAAGCTCCAGCATCAAGAAACTTGTTCAAACTTGCTTTTGCTCTTATAATATGCTGCAATTTTTCACATTAAAATGAAACCCCCTTTTATTTCAAATATCCCAATTTTAACAGAACTGTTTCCCATGTTGGAATGAGATGATCTTGAAGGTCCCTTTCACCCCAGACCATTCTGTGATTTTTTTCTCCAGAGTAATCAGCTTTTCTTTTTTTCAGTGCCCATTTTACTGCTTCACCTCTCACTGCAGTACTTTACTGCCTACTCACTGCTAATCTGGCTTATTTTTCAGAGGTCATCATCGATGTTTTCTGTCTGTAAGCAACTTAGTGCTACAATAATAAAGGAAGCAATATAAAAAAAAAAAAAAAAGAGGCTTGTTTGGAAAGACATTGCAATCATTTCTGCCCACTTAGAAGTAATTTATTTTTTCAACTTCCCTGCTACTTAAAAATTAAATGCACTCTCAAAGGTAAAAAAAAGAAAAAAAAGTGAATTCATTTCCTTGCAATGCTTGATCGTGAACACGCATCCATAGTTTAAAAGTGAAATTATGTGGGTGGAAACCTATGGATCAGCCATGCAGGTAAACAAATGAAAACAAAAACTTAATCCAAAATTAAAAAGTCTAAGCACAGAGTTATTTTCAGCAAGGACAGCAAATGGAGTATAGGCATGCTGGGTTTGAACTGGGAACTCACCAAGGAGCTTTTATGGAAAAACATCCTGCTCCAAACAGGTAAGGTCTTCACGTAAAGGGGAAAAATGCACAGAAATTAGATGAGAACTCAATTCCCAACAAGTACACTGTATTTCATGCTATTAAGATTTATGCAGAAAGTGAACAAATTGTTGTTAGAACCCTTGCTGATGCCCTAGAGGAGCTGAGGCACAGCCCCGGAGGCAGGAGCTGGCAGGAGGGCTCCACATGCTGGGACACACGGGGGGCATCGGTGCAAGCTGGGCTCAGAGTTAGAGCTCGGGTTAGGCACAGCTCAGGGCCCCCACCTCCAATCTGCTGCCAAAGCTGAGGCTGCAGCAGATATGAAAGTCAGAATTGACAGGAAAATGGAATTAGAATCCAAGTCAATCATAGGTGGAGGTTTTCCGTGGAACACTGAAGGGCTGAATGGGGCAGTTTTACAAAGTTACTGAAATGAGGTCAAATAAAACCAACAGGTGCAATCACAACCTTTTAGGGACAATTACTCAGCCCTTTGCTAGGACAGAAACACACCAGGAAATTCAACTGTGTGACCCAAAAATCTTCTTCCCCCCTTTAAAAGCTTGCACAGATGCAGGAAAGAGAGGCCTAACTTACTTCAAATGTATTTGATGTTCAAATCACCAGATCTGGAGCTGAGTGCTTTTGGCCACCCAACAATTTACACCACAATTTGATTTTATGTTTTGTTCAAGTATTTTGCACAGTGGATAGTTTTTAACCCATTAATCTGAGGGCATTTTTAATGGCTATCTCCCTTTAAAAAGCCATTGCCATAGAGACATTTGCATAAAATCTGGAAAGGAGCAACAGGAGGCAAATTTAGAGCTACTCACATGCTCAAGGCTTCTCTGAGTCTCATTTGGGATGTAACATCATCCACAAAATCTGAATAATTGATTTTGTAAATGCCAATGGTTCCATTTTCTTTTCATACTCTGACTCAGCAATAAGTTCTGGGTAGTTGAAACAGGTGAAATATTTTCAGGCAATGAATTACCAGAAAAGGTCCAGTACTGAAGGGTGTATAAAGCACTCAGCCATAGACCCACACAATTTAAAGGATACCAGCCTAATAAAAAAGAATTCAGTGAACTAAATCTGACATGAGCACAACATCAATGAATGAAGGGATCCTCTCAAAAAACATTCAGGTGAAGGTACAAACCTAAGACATAGATTCTTCAACATGCAAAGATGCAAAAATCCAATAAAGAATAGAATATTACAGAAAAAAACCCCTATTTTTAATTACTACCATAGGCCAAAAACATTTTTGAGCTCCATATAAGGGACTAGCCTTTAACTTTTTGTATTTGATAAATGTTTGGTTAACATTTTTGGGAACAGAGCTCATTTGGTAGAACCAACCACCCTTCTAGACCTAATAGATCATCTTTGAACAGTGGTAAAATCCAATTAAATTGTCTGAACTGAATGATCTCCCATAAAGTCAGCACATCCAGTCCCCAAGTCAAAGGCCAGTCTAGAAGATGAGTCCAGCACTATTGCACTGCTTAAATATTTAATTGAAAGCTAAATCTCCTGCATAACCCAAAGACAACATAATTTAAAACCTAGAGTGTATTGAGTGTAAATTTGAAGAGTCATTGGAGAGTGGTCAGATCTGCCTGGGAGCTTAGAATTCAATTTCTAAATGATGATCATGGATGTTTTGGACACTATTTTTTTTTTCTTCTCTGCCTCAGTTGCTCTGTCTGCAAAGATCAGGAACATGACACTTAGCTGAGCCCAATAGAACATTTCAGAAGACAACACAGGCTTTTTCTTTTTCCACAACATACTATATTGACCTGATTATACTTGCAAATTAACAAATTCTCTTTATTTTAATTACAAATTGGCCCAAGTGGATCCATGCTTTAACTGAAGCTTTTGTTTGGTTGGTTTTGGATAGAATATGGATGGAAATGGACAGAAAACCTTGTATCATGAAGAAAATGTAATTACACTTCCAAAGTGTAAAATGTAATCACATCCTACAGACTGCTCCAGAATTTTATTAAAATGCTTTAAGTGTGAGAAGACCAACTTAGTATCTCCTTTCTGTTCAAAAGACTTAATTTCTTTAAAGATGACCATTTTTCCCCTATGATATTTATATAAGCAATTGTTTTCCATTATTTCCTTCACATAATATGGACAGAATGCTAATTGAGAGTGAGAGAGAATCCACAAATTACAGGATAACCCAACCTTGAAGAGACAGCACCAGATGGCTGCACTCGGTGACAGCAAGAGAGCAATGCCAAGGCAAAAACTCACCCAGGTTCCCATTTCCCAGAGCTAAGGAGAAATTCCAAAGGAAATTATGGAACGAAGATGATTTACCATTCAAAGTTCTGTCAGAATTTTCTCAGTTTCTTACTGGATTTTGAGTTTTAGCAAATTGAAAACTGAAATACTTCGATTTCTTGTTGTTACATTTGATAAAGCTATTTAAGCTTTTACTAAGCTGTGCAATAGGCATTTATTCTAACTCTCATCATGCTATGCTGCCATATTGAGAATCCTTTTATAAACAGTGACATCTGAACAAACTTTAGTGCAAATAATTGTATTTATTATCAATTACAAATCATTACAGCAGTTGCTTTATTACCAAAATGTGTTATAAAAACTGAAAGTGATATAAAATACGTCTGAGAAACGTGCCAGAAAGGGAATGTGTGGCTTCAGACAATTGTGCTGAATTCTTTAGCTTTACTTCTTTTTTTTTCCTCTACTTTTTCAGTTATTTTTTCCTAATTAATTGTACCATTACGTGGTGATTTTATACTCCTTATTTTTGTTTGCTGCAGTAGCTGGCCCTGGGATAAATGAAGCTCTCTAAGACAAAATAAACCCAAGAGATATCAGTGACTTTCTGTGCATAGAAAATTAAAATGATAAAACTGCATCAGACACTTTACCTACTTCCCCCTTCTTCACTGAGGGTGGAATGAGGGGTGGGATGAAGAAGGGATAGAGTTTCATGTTTAAAAATACACTATCTAAATCTCCTGGCTGGAAAAAAAGCAAGGTTTATCCCTTTCCTGTAAGGCACACTGGATTTCTGTGTTTTGACAAGACCCAGCTAATGCAGGTTCCATCCAGCCAGGATGAACTGGGGAGTGAAGTATGATACAAATATAATGACCGTGTCCCTTGAGGAAGTTAAAACAAATGCTGCTGTCAGAGGAGCCAACTCTGACAACAGTTTTTCTTTTGGGGCAATTATTGTATCTTTTCTTTCCCTCTTTCCCATTACAGCTCATCCATGTCCCCACTGGAAACTAACTACAACTCGTTCCACAAACACAAGGAACACTTATGGAGCTACTGCAGGGCACAAAGCTGAATTCTAGAATGTTCTGATTCACTGCCATTTATAGACAATGAGATGGATCATACAGCTCTTCCCCTTTCCAATCTATAAGCTCTTTGTAAATGAGCAATGAATTAACCCATTCACCAGCCTTGACAAGGAATGCAGCATTACTATCAAAATTTTGAGAGGGAAACTGAGGCATGGATAGGGAAAGACTTATTAAATCCAGCTCTTGTGCTGTCTTGCATCCCCCCCAAATCTTTAAAACATCAGAAGCTTCCTTACTGATTACTGTTAGAGCCCCTTTGGGAAAGCCTCCCTGCTCCTCAGAACGTGCTGACAGCACAAACTACAGGAAAGCCAGTCAATGGGATGACAAAATGTAGGGACAAAAATTAAGTGCTCGATGAAGGTGCAGAAATTACAACGGGAGACTTGAAAAAGCAAGGGAAGAAGCAGAGGGCAGGGAAGAAGGAAAGGATAGCGATGGAAGGCAGAGGGGATGCTCCAAGACACTTCATGCTGACAACGAAACTTGTATTCAGTAGTGACTGATCAGAACATATTCCAAAATCTGCATGTTTGCAGGGGAAAAAAAAAAAAAAGCATCTGCGATGAACAGCACAGTCATGACACAATTCCAGACTCCGTCTTTCATTCCCATAGGGCTACAGGGAACACTTTTTAAAAATTTACTGCCATTCCACCTGTCAAGCAACATGACATGCTTTGCAGCTCTGCTCCAGACACATGATATTAAGAGCACTGATCAGTTCTTTCAGTACCTGGAAAATATTTTGCTGTCTTGGATACCAGCAGAACAAACCCCAACTCGACTTTTTTGCTTAATAAAATCTACAAGACTTCATCAAGACTTAATATTAAAGCAGCTGATGTTAAAAGCAAATAAAATGGACTAAAATCCAGCCCTCTAATTATACGGTATTTGAGCCTTGCATTTGCCTTTTAGAAATGTGCTGCAACAGATTAAATTTTTAATTCTTTCAAAGTCACAAGCACGGCAGAGGAATCTTGCTTTGAGCAGCGACTGCAAAAGCCGAGTGATCCCGAGCCCGGCTCCTTTTCTGATCGCTGCACAATCGCAAGGTTAAGCAGCTGCTCCCAAGGAAGAGCCTTGTTTCCTCGGAGCAGTGCTTAGAGGTGCTGACCATGTAGGTGTAAATACATCTGTCTTTTGCCATTTGCAGTAATACATGCCTCCTACACTTCTCCCAGTGAGGCAGATGGTCCCTGTCCTGTCGAAATATTACACTGCACAGACTTCCAGTGCTATGTGTTTGCAGAAATATGAGGGCAGATGTTAAATATGTTAAACACACGCTTTGCCCCCTGGAGGTTTAAGTTAAGGCTGCTGTCTCAATTTGGTCATTTTAGGCATGCCAGGCTTCTTGGATCCTAGGCATTCCTCTTAAATCCCTGCTTTATAAATAACAGCTTTTCATGTTAATTTTGTGTACTTTCATCAAATATTTTGGATGCAGAACAAATGAAGGAAGCTCTCGGCTTAGCGTTACAAGGCTACGTGGGCTGTGCTGAAAATTATGATCCTCATTCATGAAAACTCTATTTACACAGCAGGGTATTTCCCATGACTGTTGTTTTCCCCCTTACATAAGCCTCACTGAGCATTTTAAATTTAATTAGTTTTAAAAATTACATAAAATGGAACAGAGACAGTTTGTGAATAGTATAATTTACTGGAAAATTATGAATATGAACACCGCAAATACGTTTTAGATGTTTAAGAATAAAACATTAAATAAAATATTGCAGACCTATTACAATTGCAATAATTTTAGAAAGGTTTGCTGGTATCACCATAGCATTAAGGAAACCTTTGTAATGAATTTTGCCTTAATTACTACTGTAAACCAAGAGCTTTTTTCCAAATCCTTTTCCTCACTGCTCCTATCACCAACCTCCCCTGGCAGTTCCTCAGGTGAATTTTTAATTTCTTTCTCTGCCGTGTCCCACCTCGTTCTACGTGTTTATTCCAGTTCTGGGAGCCCACATTTACATTTCTGTCCTTCGCTGGCCGTATTCTTCAAGTCAGGTTTTTGGTATTTCCCCTCTTTGAGGAACTATGACTTCCTGCCCTGTGACAACCTCCCCCTGAGCCCACCTCCCTTCTCTCATCCAGGATCACACCTGGATATGCTTCCAAAATTCACCTGAGCAGCAGCACAATCTTTTTCCCTCCCCTGCGTTTAAACTGCGAGCAGAAAACTAAGGCAAAAATAAGCAACTGAAATGTGTCTGTGGAGGAAGCTAAACCTCAACATGACCCTCAGACTGTTTCTTCACTGTTTCTTAAGTTCCATTTACAATTATCTGTGAAGTTTAGGAATTCCTCTCTGTGCTTGGGGCAACTGCGTGTTCGTGGTTCACGTTTGGCTCAACAAGCCCCGTGAAATTCCCGTTTCACGGCAAGGGCAGGAGTGGATTGTTGGATAGACACGAATGGATACACATGTGCACACCCCCCAGCTTCTGTCAGCATGCACACCCAGGGCACCCAAATAAGGGATTTTACAGTGTGTCCTGAACTCAAGCACGGAATATGGGAATTACTCAGGGAGAGAGAGAATATCCGTGAGCTCTCGCCTGAAAAATAATTCCCGGTTCATGAAACACAAGGTAAAATTCACCTCACGAGCAGGGTTTGAGCAAGAAAGCACTGAAGCAAGGGAGGCAGTGCCTGCGTTTGCCAAAATGCAGGGAAAGGTTAGGAAGCTGTAGGACTCTCAACTGTTTTGTCCAACCACAAGCCATACTCGATCTACTTTCCTTAAAAATATAAAAGCCCTCCGTAAACTAATGGATCAATCAGATTTTTAACTAGAAAATATCCAGGAATTCAAACAACCAGAAAATGAGAGAGGAAAAACGTAATCATCACCCATTAGCTTTAACTGCAATAAAAGAATATTTAAAGTTTAACAAAAGAAAAATGTCAACTGTTGGACAGTATCAATTAATTTAAAATTGCTATGGGTTATGAAGCTCATAAAATCGTATTATATACATACATTTAGAGGAACTTTTCCCAACAAATATTTTGAAGTGCTTTATCATGGCACACGAGAAGTACCAAAGTGCAGCTGGCTCTGGAGTGGAAATCCACACGTGAATTACCCAGTCCAGAACAGTGCAACAGAGGAAAAATAAGGTCAAGAAAACAGCGGGATTAAGTTTTGCCTTTCTGCTCAACCTGGCTTACTGTCTTTCCAGTTCTGATGGTCAAAAATCGTTTCTGCTTGAAAAGGTTGGAAATCAAAATAAACAAACTTGGAAAAAAAAGTAAAACCATATTTTATTCTGATTGAATACAGCTCTGCTTATGTTTCATTCCAATTCCTGGTGTGAAAAATTCTCCCGACCCACCCAAATGACTATTCCTGAATTTACAGAGGTTTGTTTTCAGGTTGTATTTATTTATCTGATGTTTTCAGTCTCCTCTTCCTCCCAACCCCACTTCTGCTGCCATGAAATTACATACACTGAAATTAAAATACGGAATAAAACTAATTCTCACTAATAACACAAATGATTTCCACATGAATCATAAAGGCTAAGAAAGGTTTGTGCCACTTACCCTGTGCGTTTGGTGATGGTCCCTAATGTCATTGGCTGCTTGATTTGAGCAAGAGGCAACACCACAGTCAAACTTGGGAGAGGCAGGAGTCGAGGATTCCCTGGATTGTTGTTTGTGAAGTTATTGTAAGTGTCTTGGCTGTTCAATTTACCTTGATGGAATAGAGATGCAATAAAACACATTATTGGAATTTTTTCTTCATTTATCATTTCTACATCTGCCTGAAATAAGATAAAAAGACCAAAAAAAAAAAGAGAAAGAAACAAGAAGCTTCTGTTGTAATAAAAGAAAAAAATCCAAAAAATTAATCTTCATTTCAGATAAAGAATAAATTACAGTGGAAGAAGCAATTATTAATTTTACATATGGGGATAAGGAAGAATTC
The DNA here is from genome assembly GCA_013398115.1 of Falcunculus frontatus. Classification (NCBI taxonomy): domain Eukaryota; kingdom Metazoa; phylum Chordata; class Aves; order Passeriformes; genus Falcunculus; species Falcunculus frontatus. The sequence continues at coordinate 615,504 of VZRV01008886.1, forward strand.
CTTTCCATGCAAGGGAAATTATTCCTGCTGCTGCTGCTGCTTGCCTGGCAGTTTTGTTCACCGAAAAGTTTTCGAGTTCGATTTAAAGGACAAGCTCTGGATTCCAATTCTCTATTTAAAAAAAGGAGTATCTGGAAGGGAATTATTTTCCTAAAGTACCACATACAGTGTTGGTAATTGGAAGTCCTGAAAAGGTCGCTTTTGTTGTCTCGACGGATAAAGACACGCAGAATAATCATCTGCAAAACTAAGGCTGAAGGAAAATATCGAGTAACTATGTCAAATAAAGCCATGCCAAACTACATGCAAAAATCAAGAAAGTATCAAAAAAGTAACAAATTTCATATTCATTCAAAAAGACGAAAATGAAACATAGGTACTGAAAAAAAAAGAAAGGGAAAACATAACAAAAAACCCCTCAACAACCCTAAATTTAGCTGGTTTCAAAGAGGTCTGTGCTGGATGGATGCCCAGTTTGGATACGCTTTCTTACTCGCTGTATCACTCTGTAGTCACAACCTTTCATTCTTCAGCTGGAAAAGGAAACTAGCTCCAAATTTCATGGACAGTAAAGAAAGAAATGTGAAGAAACCAAAGAAAGAAGTTAAACATAAAAAGGGGCCAGTCTGTTTATAGCAGAATCAAAAGTACTTTAAATAGACAAGCAACCATGAATTAAAAGGTTTAGATCATTAACTTGTTTTTCTGTGTTCCTATAATGCTGTGAAACGCTGGCTTTGTTCTTAATCAAAAGGGAACCATATTGGGAATTAGGTTCCTAAACAACCGATGCATTCTACACAGATATTATACAAATCCCAGGCCAAATCCATACAATCTGCCTCAAGAGCAGCCACCTTTTTTCAAGGAAGAAAAACAGCACAGCAAAGGGTTTCTCACAGGAAGCTGCCTGAAAAGCTTTAATGGTACTTCAGATGGATTGAAAATAGGAAAAGGAAGGCGGAAAAATCTTAATGAATGTCTCATCATCCTAAAGACACTCAATGCTTCCTTCACCCTTCTTTTAATACTATATAACTGTAAGCTTGGGGGTTTTATTTGGGTTTTTCTGCAAAGTCCCCAGACCTCTGCGTCTCAGAGGAGCACAATAACAGAAATGATGAAATTACGAAGTGTATTTTGTGGTAAGTATCTAGCCTGAGCACCCATCAATACGTTTTAAGAGAAATAGCAAGGCTTTAATGAAGAACAAGCCTATTGAAGTTCCCAGAGAGCAGATTTCATTAATAGCAATTTTCCTGCACCAACTTGGAATAAAAAGAAAAGGGAAAAGGAAAAAAAATCCAGCTCAGTTTTAAATAAGACTGAGATGCAATCAATTTTTTTTAAGATTAGTTTAATAATGCACTTTTGGTTCTTGCAGGAAGGGGTATGAATAGTTTTGTGCATTACTGTCTAATTAGTTACTGTTCCTGCAGCCAAGGCCTCTCTGGAACTGTTTCCCTCTCCCATATTCCCCTGGATCCACATGGGCACAGCAAACACTTGACAGTATCTACTGAGGGGGCTCCAAATGTCTGTAATTTGTTTTCTTTTACTTGTTCAGAATATAATGATTAACTCTGAACTACTGATCCAAAGGCTGTGTTGGAACAGCTCCCTCTCCCCTCTCAAGGCACATTTAATGTCTCAGTGCCCTCTGTTCCCAGCTTCCTGTGGTTTTCCATATGCAAAACCTTCAATGGAGTATTTGCATGCAGAGAAATAAGGAATTTACAGACGTTCTTCCTACACAAGGATGAGCTGCTTTGCTTCCATACAAGTTGAGGAATCCCAGAGCAGTTAGGGATACTTAGAAAACTGCAGGATTAACTCATCCCTTCAGAGTTTTTTATTCATTTTAGGAACAACATCTTACAAATTCTTAGGCTCACATAAAAGAAAACATAATTGAACCCAAAAAAAAGTACTAAACAAAAAGAAGAGAATGAAAATGTGTAAAAGATATTCTGAAAGGGACTAAAATATAAGATGATTCTTCTTTGAGAAAGAAACAAAAAACCATTCAGGAGGTCAAGCATTTAATTTGTAACTATGTATTTGGAAGTGTAGTTTAATCTGATGTATACAGACCTCAATAAAAAATTAACTAAACCAGACCTCATAACACACGGCACTTCACAGCACAAACATGATAAAAAAATTCTGCTGTGACAAATGGAAAAGCTGTAAATACCAAACATATGTCACAATAACCATTGCCTGCCAACCTGCATTTTCTGCTGCAACAGTCAGTTGCTTAACTGCAAAAAATGTAATTAAAAGTGATACCAGTCAAAAATTAAAAGTTGGAATGCTACAAAGAGGAGAGAAATTATTTCTGACAGGAAAGTTGTTCTTGAAAATCTGACTAAAGTAATATTAATATGGTGGGGACGATTAAGGTTAAAGAAAACCCGTTAATTTTCTGGTGTGCTGCCGTAGCCATCCAGGAATCCAAAAAACTACCCTTCCATTCCTCCAGCCCTTCCAAGTAGGGAACTCCTGCAGCAAACAGGAGTTGTGTGTGCACAGGGCTGTCGGATCGGGCCAAAGGAGCACAAAGAATGCAGTCAAGCATCAACATTATTTCTACAGCTCAAGCCGTTGTTGATTCACTGTCAAAGGACAAGCAACAAATAAGCCAAAGTTTAAGTCGGGTAGAAATATCCAATATTTTTCATCCAGCAGAACGCTGAACTCAAGTTACCTCCTGACATGTGGACAGTGCATTTAACTGTAAATGGTTGCAGACTGACACACAGATCACATCCTACAGACTGCTCCAGGAATACTTTTATTGCAATTAATCATCACCATCACAATTCCATGGGAAACATGCACTCTCAAGGATCATTTCCAGTGCAGCATCCTGAGCAAGGGGGCACTTTTCTTTCAGCAATCACCCAGAGCCCTCAGGACCCCATGCAAGGCATCAGGTCAAGTATTTGCCTTTCCATGGGCTGCCATAGAGAAGATTTTCATATCAGAGCTGTGCATGGAATACATGAAAGCCAGCCTAGGCTGGTAAATCTCTTACTAATTTTACTAAGGGACTTTCAAACAATTGAGGATGCCGTGGCTCTGGAGTCTGACAAGTTTATTTTCAAGTGCAGCCTTACCTTGGGTAAATGTTGCGTACTGAGACACAGAAAACTCAATCCATGGTTCTGGTTTCGGACCTGTTTGCTGAGAGTCTGCAAAACCACCACCGTCTCATCCCCCCAAAACCTGAGCCACGCTTTTCCAGACATTTTATTCTACTGACACTCAAAGGAGAAATGGATTAAGTTGAGGATAAAAGTGAAGAAAGAAAACAACAATGGGCTTTGTTGTCAGAGGGAGAGAGCGGCCGCCGGGCCAGCCGGGCCGAGCTGTATTCCCAAACCGGCCATCACTAACAGACTCACTTCCACTGAGGAAAAAAGGGAGGCCTGAAAGTGCCGGACAAAAGAAATCCCAGCAGACAAAGAAAAAACAAATTAAAAGCACCATTATAAAACACAGATGCTATAAGGAAAATAAACTTCACAAGATTTAGTGGTTTTTGACAAAGCTGGACATCTGTGGAAAAGCCATCAGGAGCAGCTCCCAGGTATGGCCGGACAGGCTCCTGGTCCCACGGCATCGCTTCCCTCCTCAACCCCTGGGCAGAGACACCCTCAGCTCTCCACACGCCTCCACCAGCACAATGTCAATTTATCAACAGCTAAAATTTTACTTATGATTATTTTATTTACAATCAATGTTAAATCTGTAAGTTACTCTTTAGGCCTGAATATGAGATTTAAACATTTGATCAAACCATACTTTTTCAAGTTTTCAAAAGAAAGGGAAGCTACATCAAGGGAAAAACATTCAAGACTTGCGAGCTTCTAACAACGTTCAAAAAGCAATCAATCAACTGAAAGCAATTAATACAGTTACATGTCCTCTTCTGATCAACTAAGAGCCTTGATGAATTCAGGCCAGATTTCAAATTGGTCGGCATTTGAGCGGAGCACTTGAGGGCACTGCTGTCAGAGATCAACACTGAGGAGAGAGGAGGAGAAACACCCTGATTTTTGGCACTACTAATGGCACAATTATACATCCAAACGCAGCTTGGCAGGCACAGTCCCCAGCCTCAAAGATTGTGTTCAGCAGCAACACAGTGTGGCAAAAAGACTTCATGGGATCCTGAAAGAATGATGTGGATGCAGCCCCCGTTATGCACAGTTCCACATTAATGCAACCAAATCACTTCTTATCTGATTTCAGCCGAGTTTGAATCTATCAGTACCAGAAATCCCATCCATGCACAGAAATGGAACTCCTAAATCACAGCCAAGCTTAAAACCAAAACTACACCCTCACACCTATGGGATGCAAACACCAACTCAAGAACAAACTGAAATGAAACTCTTCTACCTGTTAAATTTCAGCATGTGTATGACATGTCTCCAAGTGCTGCAGGATTTTCTTGGGTGTAAATTGTCAGTGAGCAAAGCAAAGACGACTTGGCCCAGACAATTTTTTCTGGTAGGAAAGTAGTGATCAGAAGGATTTTAGTTTCTCTATACACTTTATTTGAAAAACTGAAGTGGTATCAAGCACCTCTCAGCCTTATAATAAAATGCTTCTATGTTGATTTTTTCCATTTTTCTTCCATTACTCCAATACAAAAAGCTTAGTAATGCAGTGTCATTAAAATTCAAACCCCACTTGATTAGCTTTTATATCTTCCAGTATTTAACAGACTCCATTTCAAAGGGTACCACGTCGTCTACTGACATTAACACTACATATAAACATCTATAATTTGGTAAATAAAAACGCAGTAACTCCAGGCTATGCAATCATGTGGAGGCCAAGTTACAGGAAAATGAACCATGTTTGGCCATTCTTTCTGTTTAGTGCAACACTGAGGATTCCTCAGCTAAACATTCCCTAATTGTATAATGCAAGGGAAATAAAATCCTTTCAAACTGGTAGGCAAAAAACGGCAGGAAAAACAGAAGTGTCATGGATGTGGTGGTTTATTTTGCTTTGCTTTTTATTCAATACAAAAAGTTTCCCGGATGAGAATGGAAAGCTTCCCAGCTTCAGTTCCAAGACTTTCACCCTCGTTTCTGACCTTTCCTCAGACATGTTCCAGTATAATCTGTAATCTACTACAGTCGGAAGAGGAAACAGCAGCGCCCTGGTGAGAAACGCTGCCTTGTGACCTGAGCAGAGAACCCAGCGGAAGCAATGCTGGCTCATGGAGTCCTTGGAAGAGCCTGACAGACAAATTCAGTAATGGCCCAGGAAACACACCCAGCACCACGAGCCCTAATTACTGCCAAAGTGGGCTTTTTCTTTCATGTTTTGTTTTATTCAGTCCAACATGTGTTATCTTTGTAAAATGTTAGACGTTTTCCTAGAAAAAGTCAGGAAACTAATTATTTTAGTAAACGATTGCCTCTCAATTAAAGTTACATTGCCATTTCCTTGAATTGTGTCCTATCAAATTTAAACTCATTTCACACCCTAACCCTCAATATTTCCAGTACAATTAGACCCATTAAAGGAGGAATATTATGTCTTAGCTACTGCACGTGCACACACATCATGTAGCTACTCAGAGCTAAACCTATCACTAACTTGCTTCCATTGGAATGGATGGGAGAAAATAATGCAGCCGGTTGTTTTTGTAACATTTAAATCCGTTTGATATGGAACCTTTGGAAACACAGCTGCACTAAATCTCACGACTGTCCTAAGAAAGCAGAGCTTGCTCTCTGTTTGCATCTAGGCAAGGCATGTGATGGTGACAGCTCCTAAGTCAGAGTGCTCTGCCGAGACACACAAGCGCCGGTCCAAGTGTCTCAGTCACTGCCGGGACAGAGTCCGCTGCCCTCTCACCCGAGCTCCTTGAACTTCAGCAACATCCACTCAAAATCTGAACATGGCCTCATAACAGCCTCTTCCTCCTTCTGGAGTTTTTCTGCTATCTTCAATTTTAGAAATTTTGTCCCTCAGCTATGAAGTGTCCCACTCACTGATACCCAATCATCTCCTCTTGTCCTCAGCAGAAAAGGAACTCCCATGACCCCTTTGCTGCCTGTGCCTCTACCTGGCCAAAGATGGATCATGAAAGAACAGTTTCAACATCAAGCTCCACCTGGATTTGAACCCATCCTTTACTTATACAGTTAGTGATCTACGGTTGGTTATTTCTCCTACCTCCATGTGTATTTTTTCTTTTCCTGTATGGAAAAGAAATTACATTGACAGTCCAGAGGAATCAAAAAGGAGAGGAAACCATTCTGCCAGAACAGAAGCAATGTCTTGGGCCCCATGACACCTCTCACAACAGCTGTGAGGACACCTACAGTGTCAACTACCTTGTGCAAAGAGTAACTCCTGGAAAATCTGACACAAATATCTGCTTCTTCCCTTGCTGTTTCACCTCCTCACTTTGTACAGACACTGTTTTTTTGTGCTAAAGCTGCTCAAAGAGCTGCACAATAAAGGTGTCTTGTGGCATTTCCTTAGAAAACAACTCCTCCACCACCACACACACAAGTCCGGCATAAAAATCATCTTTCAGGACTTATTTGACTAAAAATACTGTTTGTGCAAAGCTTAAGTCCATGTATGGGCAAAACTCAAAATAAACCCAACCAAACTGGTTTGCCAGCTGTTGGCTCCAGGCTCTGCACAGGCAGCGGCGGCAACGCTTCAGCTGGGCTGTTCCAGATGGTGTTACCAGCCAAATCAGCCAAACTGGCCACCATTTGCTGGGTCATCTCCAGCAAAGGCCAGGCACAGCCAGGGCCGAGTCCATCCTCTTGAAACAGATCTCGCACCTTCAGCAATCCACAGATGGGAAGAGTGCAAGATTAGTTTCTTGCAACTACTATGGGTGTAGCTGCAGAGAATTTTGCAAACAAACATGAAGGAGCAGTGCCATCCTCCCCACCATGTGGCTGTAAGCCAGCTGTGGGCCAGAGGCTGTGGCTACCATAGCACTGGACCGGAGTTTGCAAACTCTTCAGAGGACAGGACTCTGTGAGCTCAGACTAACACTGCACTAATGAGGTTATCGAGCAGGCAGCCTCCGGGCGCTGCGGAGACACTCTGTTGCTCCGATTTCTTGCACATGGGAATTTTGCTAACACTGTCTGCTGGTGAATGATGAAGCGCTTGAGAAAACAAGAATGCACTATTGCTGCCCCTTGTCGTGTCTATCCATCATAATTCAGATCAGCACAGCTCTGAATTCAAAGCTTTCTTTCAGGGACGACTCCGAGACACTTCAGCATTGTAAACTTTAGAAAATTTCGGTGTCTCAGACTTCTCTTCTAAATGATACAGAATAAAATCATCTTTATGAATTTCATTTTTTTTGTGTTGGGACAGTACAGCCAGAAAAACTGATCAGCCTGTCTTAGAAACTGCAAAATGAACCGGGCTGGGAATTTCTGAAGGACATCTCTGTGTGCAGATGTGTTTGGTGAGAAGACAGGGAAAGTTTAATAGCAGCCCCTAACCCAAAGGGCTGAGCTTACTACAATTTAATACTGATGATAAACTACATGTTAATACATCTGTGATTTTTTCTCCCCACCTTTCCACCTCTTCCTTATTTTCCCTCCAGTTGCAACCATAAGAACAAATATTTTAGCATCTGAATTCAATCCGGGTTGAATACACGGGATTTATCCCAAGTTATGTGGAAAAAAAAAAAGTGCCTTGAGAACCACGGCATTTGAGAACTTGATAATAATATCCATGGGTAATTATAATAAATGGCTTGTCTGAAACACCCATAGAATAGGAGCTGAAACAAACCATAGCAATCTGTCCCCCTTGCACCCACCCCACACTCTCGGCAGCTCTGCTCTTTTACCCATGACCGCTGAGGATGTTTTCTGGCTCCGTGACAGCATCGTGACTCAGGTCATGAGAAGTGTCAAAGATGCATTTCCTTGAGATGGGAAAAAGCAACTGATTTTAACAGCCCACAAGGACTAAGCGAAAAAGAATAAGCTCAATCAGCATATTTAAGGGTAAAGATAAACCTTTTTAAAAGATAGAAGTGTATTTTATTTCTAATCTTAATGCTTACGTTTCTTTCCATAAAGTGTTTACATTTTTCAGGCTACCAAAGATGCACAGTTGATTAAATGCCTTACTTAAGAATAATAAACTGCAAGAAAAAAAAGAGGGCAACAAGGCCAACACCCATTTACTGCATAATCCATCACCAATCATATAGACAGGGAGTCTGATTCAGGCTGCAGACACGAGGGAGCAGCCCTGGATTCCCAGAATACCCACTGCCAGGGGAAGCAGAAGGTGTTTGGGCTTGAACTCAGCATGTCCATCAGATAAAATGATTGTTCCCACCAGCTCTTGTCCCATTCCTTCCCCTCGCTGGTTACTAACACGGAGCTTCACATGCTTTCACCTTCCCTCATGCCAAACCTCCCTTGTCATGCAACACCCTCCATACTTAAACCTCCTCCTTCAGCTGATACCGTCTCTTGAAAAACTCTAGATTCTACTTTCTCACCTTCTGATCCAACATATTACAGGCTTGTATCAGGTGAGCAAAGCTACTTTTTGTCATTTCACTGATGGCAGCTCCCTTGAACCACTTACATTCCTTGACCCACCAACAAATGTCTGGACAGCAGTGTCTCCCCTGTGCTAGTCCACTCTTCTCCTGACCTAATTCCAGCCTTTCCCCTTTGTGCTTTGGCCATGAACCATGTAGAGAATCTTTCCTGCGTCACTCCTTCAGTGACCAACTCTTTTCAGCTGGGCTGTTACTCCAAAGCTCAATCCTAGTGACAGCTTTTATGCTGATCACACTCATTTCAGCTGTACACAAGTGTATCTAAACCTCTGCACTGACACACTGAGAAGACATAAAGTTGAGCATGTTCCTTTTCATGGATCATTAATATCATTATTTATCAATTTCCAATTGGCAACTGCAAAACCCAATCAAAGTGCTGCATCAGCTGCAGGATGTCGTTACTACTTGCAGTGTACAGAAGGAAATGTACCAGCCTGTCTTTTATGTACCTGGTTAGCTGGGGAGATTTGCAGATGGAAAAACATGGGTTTACTGTAAACTAAGAGGGAGTAATCGAAGGAACAATTGAAATAACCATAAAATTCCAAACCGTCATTCATTAAGTCATTTTCAGATAAACACTTAAAATTCCAGTTACCACTTCTTGGACTCCCTCAGTACCTGACTCTGACACATCAGCACTTGACCCTCTCAAAATTTCCTTCCATTTCATGCTACCAAGACTGAAATCATCCATCTTGACAGGAAAACTTCAGTGGGATGCTCACATCTGTGGTAATCCCACTCCTCTCTGCCCTCCCCTTTCCCTTCACCTCACGATCCATCTCTGCCATCACGGTCTCCTGAGTGCTGCCGATTATTTCCCCTCCGCCTGCCTACCCACAACCTTTCCGAAACAGTTTGCTCTGACCACTGCTCCAGCATTTGCTGTGCTAAATCACTCAGTCATAGATTTTTACACTCCGTATCTCAAGAGCTGCAATTCCCGTCTGATGTCCATCTCATTCAATTTTCAATCTATCCGTAATATTCAAAACTTCTCTTTCAAATATCAAGGCGAACCTGTATTTGCCCCAGTCTTCAATCTACGCTGTTAACAAAAACCTGCTTCTGAAACACTTGATGTACAGACACGAGCTTCCCTTGTGACAGAATTTATCAGCCTATTTCCCTACTTATCTGAAGGGAATGGATCTTTTCCTTCCACTTCAGAAACTATCCAAAATACACCACCCACTTCTTTCACTCCACTGATTCTCTACCCATTACCAAAAAAAAAGAAGGAGGGGGGAGGAAGGCGGCTAAAACACAGCAAACACAGCTCCCTTAGACCCAGTAAGCTGCTGGACGGTTCCCAAACTGGTGATTCCAGCTCTTCCCACCTCTTTTCCCAGCCCTACACGTGGGACCTGGGCTTGCTCTGGGCACTTCCAGAGCCAGCGCTGGGACTGCTCCAGAAGGAAGGAACCATCACAGAATGGTCTCTAAAAGTTCATTAGCAGAAAATTCCCACCAGGTAAATTAATTCTGGTTTTTTTCCAACTTAAAACCGTGCAGAGAAACTTCAGGTGAGGGTGTGAAGAAAATCACTAGGTGCTTCAGGCAGCACAGTGAATGTGAAGGGTTTATATTTGCAAATCAACAAATATTTATGTTACCTATACGAGTGGTTCAGCGTCTGTATTAGTGAAAAAGAGAGTGTTTTATCCTCATCGCCACCATTTGTCCGTGTTACGGCGGTTCCACGCCAGGTCCCCCCACAAGGACCGGCCCCGCCTGAGGCGCCATGGCCGGGGGGAGGGCGCCCCCTGCAGGCCGCGGCGGGCAGAGGCGGGAGCGCTGAGGGACCCAGCGCGGGCGGACGCGTCCGGGCCGAAACCTGCGCTAAGAAACGGAGCTGGAAAAATAATTATTTGAAATTATTTGAAACGACGCGTAAATAAAAAAAGAGCCGAGTGTGACGCTGTGGAGAAACACGACAATGCCACAAATAGGAATGTTAAAAGCACGTTAAAAGAACGCGGGCCGATGCTGCAGCTTGCTTGGCTGTTTCCACGCAAACTGTTTGTAGCGTGAGACGCTACAAAGAGAAAAATTAAACTGAATAGAGAGTTTTCCAAGAAGCGTTTTCAGCTCGTGTTCACAGCGTTTCGTGTTAAACTCCGTGAAGGAATTGCCCTCCAGTGCTTTAAGTTATTATACAGTTAATTTTCTTTGAAACTATTTTTGTCTGCCTCTCTCTAAATAGGTGGTTTCTTAAGTGAGTGTTACTTAAAGGAAACCAATCTGTTTTTCAGGAAGGGCTGATGATGTCAGTCCTTTCAACTCTGCTTTCCCATAAGAATTCTTCTAGTAAAAGGAGTTTCACTCTGGGAAATAGTGAAAAGTAACGTGAAAATATGTAAAGCATCTCAGGCTGCATGTTTATCAAACTTCCAGTTTATGCTTGGATTTTAATCATGTTGTGATTGTGACATGAAGAAAAAGCAAGAGAAAACCTTTTGATTTTTAAACTTAGAAAAGATTTTGCAATGAAAAACGTGCCATACTAAAATATTTATAAAGAGATAAATACAAGCCTGAATGCACTGTATCAAGAACAACATGGTTTTTTCATAATTCTAAATTTATATACTCCATCTCAGCATCAGTATTAAATCCGAAACAGAACCACGGCATACTATGAACAGTTTTTTGGCAAATAAATAAATACTTCAATCCCTAATGAAATGCAGGACAAATTCAGAGAGAATAATACTATTATGGAATATTTTTAGTAGGTGTGGATGTGTAGCTGTAGATGCAATGTTAATTTACTGGATTATTTTTTGTTCTGATACTGGAAATTCCCGCAGCCAACAACAAAGAAAACCGAGCGAGCAGAGCTACAAAGACTTTAGTTCACTTACTGGTAGTGCAAGAATTAATGATAACAACATCCTGTAAATTTTAATTTGCAGCATCAAAATAATTGGAGTTATATGTAGTTTTCAACCTTCCAAGTAAAGCACTGCATTTTTACAACTAAATGCTCCTTGCTATTCACATGCTGGTGTCCTGAAGAGAACAGGGAAAAGTTTGAATCACCAAGGACATAATTCTGCTTTAAATACTCACCCCTTAATCCTTATGGTGCACCTGTGAGACAGGTAAGGACCATAAACCCCATTTTATACAAAAAAATGGTCACGTAAGGCCGTATTTTACCCTAATGTTCACCCCAACAACCAACCGATGTCGTAATACTCTTATAATAGTAAAAGCCCATAAAAGGATCCCAACATAACTCAGATATTCCTGACAACACACTCTGGCAATCCAAGGAAATGACAAAAATACAACCTCGCTGGATTAACAGACAGAACAGCCCAAACAAAATCTCTGTCGGCTATAAAAGGTGCAAAGGAAATATCTCTTTATCATCCTCTATTTAACAGTTTACTTCATTGTGCTGAAAAGAACAAAGCCAAACGATGATTCATTTGGAAATGAAATCATCCCTACCCCCAGTAAAGGCTGACATTGTGTGGGTAAACAGTCCTGGGGTGCTCCAACACAATGTAAATAGATTGCGTTGCTACTATATACACAGCAAGAGGTTTCATTTTGAAACCGGGAGGCAAAAAAACAAGTGAGAAAAATATGACAGAGCCCGAACTCTGAAAATATTTACAAGAACAAAAGCTAATCACAAGTTACCATCAATAAATTACAATTGCTAATCAAAAGGGAAGATAAGCCAGTGCAGTTTTTTGGCCTAAGGTTGTAGCAATGATACTGTAATGCAAAAGGAATATCAGCAAAAGGATTAACAGCAGGGGTTTTTTTTTAATGTAGGGTTTACTGAAAACTGGAAAAGATGTAAGAGGAAAAATCGTCATGACGTGACTCCACACGGAAAAATCCTCCAGTTTGCCACAATCTTCTCTGAATCAGTCACTTAATCAACACCCTGTCCCAGAGCAATGGTGCTCTCCAGGACATGGTCTTTGGCTTTATTTCCTTTATAATCAGCTGCACTTAGAGGGGTGAATAAGGAGCGTTACAGTTATTCTTCTTGAAGAAAGATACAGAATTAAAGTCATTCCACACACGGGGAACACAGAGATTATTACTGCTGTCACACAGCAGAAAGCTGACAGACAAAATCAACTGAATAAAATTCACCACGGGTTGCAGAGTGAGTTAGAAGTAAAACAAAGAATTGAACCCAGAACTGCTCATTTCTGTTTCGAGTACTCGTTTACGCTTCTGTCACCAGACTGCCGTGACTCCTCCAAACAACAATAATTTAACGTTATAATATGGTAAGGAGCTGTTACAATCTGAGTAAACACATCTTAGCTCACAAATTAAAATAATCATCGGTCTCTGGCTAATCCGGCTGCCACACACACACACACAATCCCTCTGCTGAAAGTCGCTCTGAACTTCAGGGGTTTTTTACAAGTTGATGATAAATGGCTTTTTATAAAAAGCTTAGAATAGGGTTCAATATCCTGCCTGCCTTCAGCCAGGGGAACTGAAAGATTACTGAAATGAAAAAGCAGCAATAAAATTACTGAAAATATTATAGTATTTTACCAAATGGACTCTTTCAAACACAACTATTTTATTTTTTTTGCCTAATTTTTTTTAAGACATCTCTGCTAACTCCTCTACACAATCCCCACAAATTTCTCCTGGAAAATGTTCATATGAAGTTTTGGAAGTTACCAACAGTCTTAGCACGTGTCCAACTTCTGCACTGAGGAAGTGATGAGCACAATCTGTGTGAAGTCCTCCAGGAATCGAAGTCACCTTCCTGCCTTAATTCTCAGCACCCACGTGCAGACTTCCAGTGGAGCTGATTGTTTAAACAGAGCTAATTTTTCAAGCAGTGACGACTGCACAGAGATCTTGAAAGAAATCTGATTTATTGTCTTTCAAGACAGACATTTGCAAACTGAAGCCTCAGAACTCTTGAGACACTCCCCTAAAAGCTGCTGCCTTTCTCTCAGTAACTCGTCCATGCATGCCTGGCTCCTACCTCCACCACCGAGCATCCTGAAACTGCTGATTCTTCTTTAAAAGAAGTGTCAAATCTATTCAAAACTTCAAATGTACCTCAGAGTACTGTAAAGGCAACAACTTACTGCAATTTCCCTTGACAGAAAATAGAATTGGCTGGGTGATAGCCACACAAATTGACAGTTCCTTCCTCTCCTCTCCATGATGTCCACAGTTAAAAGGGGTTGGATGTGCCATAGCAAACCTTTAGAGCACTCCCCAGCCTGTATCAGGCTGAGCTGCTGTACAGAGATGAGAGGAAGTAAAATGGTACATACACAACTGTCTCCAAGGAGGAAGAAAGTTCAGAGCACGTTTTGGGTGCCTTCCAGTGGCTCCGGGCAGAAGAGGATGGCTCCAGAACAGCCACGCACAAACCTTTGTTCAGAGAACTCCAAAGAAAGGCGAAAATACAGAGGCTGCTTCTGAGGCAAGTCTGGTTCCCTTAATAATCACCAAGTCATAAAACAGTTCCTTTGATTCAGAAATCCCACAAAGAAGGTTCTCTCTATAGCAGAAAGCCCAGCACAAAGTTGGGCTTTCACAAGAGCTCCTAATCCTACTCATAATTAGGGAAGAGGGACTGTTCCTGGCCATTTTTAATACTCTCAGACTGGAAAAGGGCGGCTACCCCAAACAAACTGCTACTCAAACTTCCACTTCCATGGAACTTGTGACTTACTCTCAACAGAAAGGGGGCATAAGGATGCAGCAAATCCTGAATGCAAACAAAACAGCTTCTAGCACAGACCTCATGAAAGAGGAGGGCTGAAATAAAAGACAAAACTGGAGAAGCTGTGACACTGATTATTTTTGAACATTTTTTGAGGCTCCCCTTCACATCCTTCGAGTTTCTCCAAAGCACGTCCACCACAGGAGCAGGATGGACACATCAGTTCTTACAGATCATTTACCTTTGCACATCATTCGTCACATTGTTCCCACGCACACAAAAAAAAGTGGACAAAAATCTGTGCCATCAGCTTCCCACTGCCTTGTTCCCACATTTCTCCTCGAGCAGTATTTATTGTAGATATCCAGATGTGCTTCGTGCTCATCAAGGCCGATGAGCAATGAGAATTTTAGGCAATAAAATTTTTTGAACACAGAGCAGTTTACTGACCGTGTGCTACATGGAAACAAAACTTGAAACCTAAAGATCCCCAACCCATCAGTTTAGAGTGGAAGTTATTAACACACCTTTGATAGCACCATTTACTTAAGCAAGCTGCAAAACTCGAACTGTCTTTCTGAAGTGTTTCCACCTTGGCTCATTCCTGTAATATCTGCATCCAGCACGTATTTTTGCACAATATCTACAGCACCTCATTTGATGAAATTCATATTATCTTCACGATGGAAAGAGAGGAAGAAAGTGGATTTACCATGGAGAGGTGAGCCAGAGGGGCTGCTTGACAGGCCGGGCACGGGGCTACAGCGTCCTCCCTGCTTCGACGTCAGCTCCTGCTCGATCTCCTCCAGCCCCGCGCTCTTCTGGAAGCGGCTCATGCGATTGACCACCCGTGGGGACATGTGAGTCCTGACACAGGGCTGGCCTCCATAGGGATTGATGGGGAAAACATGGGAAGTGCCTCGGAGGGTGCTGACCACCACCCAGCGGCAGTCGTGGCTGAAGGAGATATCCTGTACCTGGAAAACAGGGGTGACATGGGAATGAAGGCACCAACGTGCACACCTCCAACAGAAAGGTCACGCCTTAAACACAAATCTGAACTCAAAATGGGAAAAAAAAAATCTCTCAAGTTTAGGCAATAACTTGAATTTTGGTGCATTTATCAATGAACTTAGTAGTCAGTGTATATTATAATCTGCACTGTAACTCACAGTTCCAAATTTTATGTGCTTTTCAAAATATTCTGAGAATATGAAAACAAACCATGCTGCAAAGTGCTGCAGAAAGCCACAAGATCTTGGTGTCGTTTTCAAATAGAATTTAGTTCTAAAAAGAGCTGGGAAATTGTTTCAATTACATGTTTTGTATTTGCTTGTTTAATCTTTAGAGATTGCCCAAAAAGGGGAAAAGGGAGGGATGAGAAGAAAAGAGAGAGATCTCACCACTGGGCCTGATTTTGACAAATACTGGCACAAGTCTTATTTTAGCTTAAAACGGTCAGTTTTGAAGCAAATATAAAAATACAGTTAAACATTTTCCACTACAGTTACTCCTTGCATAGATCTCAGATACAAAGTCCAGAAGGATTTAATTCTCTTTTAAGTGTGCTTTACACAACGCTTTGATGGAAAGCAAATTCTTGTTCCTGAAGGAATGCTTTAAAAGAGAGATTAAAGTTTGTTTCCAAGCCCATCCTGGCAGACAACTCAAGAAAACAAGTAGTTGAAGTTAAAATGATTTATCATAGAGAATAAAAGTCCTACAACAATTCTTCCAAAAATGTTTTTAAAGGTAAAAGCTGACTAAAAGGAACCATGGACACAAGTGGGATTTACCCCAGCAAACAAACATATAGACGAAGGATTAGTTTTCATTATATTATTAAACAGCATAAACTAAATAAAATTCTTTAAGATTTCACTGAAGCCAGTTTTACAATACGCTAGGTACTCAAATTGGAGTAAACATTGATAAAATCTTGACAAATATTCCAGAAATGCACTCCAGCTATTCCAGACAAAAGCAGCAAAGTGTTCATCAAAGTGCAAGTTTCCAACGGAGCCCTGAAGCCTCGGAGATGAAAAAAGGATTTAAGTCTTGTTAATTGTGACAAGGTATCTGGTTGATGGACTGTCAGGGCACAAAATGCTTCATCAACATTACAGAGATAGACTAAAACCCAGCGTTACACACCTGCTCCTTTCAGCCCTGGTGACATCCCCAAACGAGCTGCCAACGATGCAGCTCAGTGAGCTCCCCAAAACCTGACAGCTTTTGCACTTCCAGTGTCCAGCCCTTACTGACCTACAGTCACAGCACTCAGAGCTTGCTTACAAAGTGTTTCACCTTAGAAGATTGCTAAGAAAGGATTAGAGACCCCACAAGGATTAATAAGGGCTCATAAAAACTCCTAAAGCCGTGGAGTCAGGGAAAAATGATGGCATCAAGAGTATTTCAGTACTTGGTGTTAAAGTGGCAAATTCTCCTGGTCAAAATCAAACACATGGTCAAGGTACTGGAAGGCCACTGTGTACAAAATTGCCACTCTCAGTTACAACAGAACTATGAGATGACAGAGAAAAAATTCCATCTCACTGTACCGTGTAACAGAACTGTGTGTTTCTACTTTAATACTCAGTTTCCAGTTGGCACCTTGAGGGTTATGCTGTTTCAAAAACTACATACAACATCCCTGGCAAACGACAACCCCGGCCAAGAGACTGGGAAACAATCACTACAGGATGTTTTTTTTTCCTCAGTGTAAACATTACACAGAATAAAAGTATTCCTGATCTACAGGAAGAAAGTGTGGAACTCTGTAATGCCAAATGCTCTCTTTAAAACAGCGCTCACAAACACTCGCTGCAGTCAGAGTGGGCACCGTGGCCATGATTGCCTAAAACATGGCTGAAACCACAAAGGCAGAAGGGTTTTAATGCTCAGTAATAACATGGAAAAAAGTTTTGACAAAGCAGTGTGCAATGAATTAAGATTCATAGGAACAGAGCTATGAAACCCTACTCAGCAGTGACAAAGAGTATTTTGGAAGCTGCTGTTTCCCGTGATTCACCTCTTGCTCACTGGTCTCAAACACGGCCTCGTTTGTCTTTCACAGATACACGAGGAGCAGCAGAACCACAGACAGTTCAAGGAGGTGATTCAGAGAATATTTCCAATTCCAAAGGCATGAATTAAACATGCTCACATCGAACCAGCACAAATCCATCTGTGCAACACGAAGGAGCCCGTAACTCTGCAGGAGAACTGGAAGAAGGCATGGACCAGGCTGAAAGGACAATGCTAGTCATAGCAGTCTCAGAAATTACTTTGAAAAATCAGCTGTGTCCATGAATAAACCCCTATAAATTATGCCCTGGGCCGTGCTGTTCCCCACCACGTTCCTGTACATTACGCCGAGTTCTCGACTGCTCAGAGTATAAACAAACTGCACAGTGGCCCATTAGTGGTTTTCAAGTTTATGCTAAGCGTTGCAATTTATTGCTGTTCTTTAGGTTAATGTACTATTATTTCATGTATTTATAATATATTTCTGGATTTGTTGTTAATTATGATGCAATGTTTAGATACCAAAGATCAATCAAGACCCCATAGTGTTTACAGATATATGTTAATAAAGTACAAAGTACACCAGATCTCTCACGATGCAGAGTTTATTCTATAGCTCAAGGTCAACGTCACATTTAATATTCACGTCTGTATTTTAAAATTTTATCTATCCTCTTCTGTCTGGACCAGTAAAGGGAATTACAGACCTGAGATTTTGTTTAATTTGGGAACCCTTAAGATGTTTTCAAATTCTTTTCAGTCCTAGACTCTCTGTGTCTTTCTTGCAGGCTCCCTTCAGGTACTGGAAGGCCACAAGTACACCACTCCAAAGCCTCCTCTTTCCCAGGCTGAACAATCCCAATTCTCTCAACCTTTCCTCATATGAGAGTGGCTCCAGCCCTCTAAACATTGTGGCCTCCTCTGGACTTGCTCCAAAAGGTCAACGTGTTTCCTGTCCTCTCCTGTCTTCCTCCAATTACTCTTCTAGGCTTCTTTCTAACTTCCACTTTTCTATTTCCCTGTGTTTCTAACATTATGATGCAAAATCCTCCAGAAATGTAGCTACCACTCAGAGCCTGAGTGACAGAGTGGGGTCATTTAATACACAGAGGCCTCCAAGGACACGTCACATGTCAGCAGCTCTACTGAGGAGCAGCTTCCAAGACTGTACAGATCAAAAAATCATTCCTGATATTACAGAATCACAGAATCCCAGGATGGGTTGGGCTGGAAGGAGCCACAGAGGCTCATCTGGTCCAACCTCTCTGCTCAGACAGGGTCAGCCCAGAGCACACGGCACAGGACTGTGTCCAGGTAAATCATGTAACAGCTAGAAAACCAACCTCACAATGCTGAACCTTGTATTTTAATAATACTGACAAGAAATAAACCACATTTTGATCTTCCTAGTACTCTTTTTTTTCTTCCTCCAACCCCTCTGTCAGTTGTGTGGAGTTACACCAAGTGCAATCTGTATATTCTTGTGCATTTCACTGCATTTAATTAAACTTTGAGAGTAGGACCAGCACTGCTGCAACAGGAACGTGACCTGTTCATGATCACTGTGCTGTGTCACAGAGAAAAAACACCCTGATTTGAAGCACAGGACTCAAGTATTTAATTATGCTGTGCAGGGAGATGGCAGAAAGAAAAAAACAGTATCATTACACAATGAAAAAGAGCAGCAGTCCCGAGGAGGTAAGGGTCAAAATAAATTAGAAAACTCGTCTGTATGTGAATTTTTTTGGTTGAGAAAATTAAGGAAATGATGTAACAACAAACATAAATGAAAAAATAATAAAATCATGGTCTACACGATATGATTTATCAGACACACACAGACCCAACTCCGTCTCCTCAAGTCCTCAACACTGATTTCAGTTTCATGTAAAAGCAAGGGCAGAATGTGGGCACAGTGAGAGATTCACGTGGGGCCTTCAACCAGAGCTGAGCTCTCTATTAATAACTGAGCCTGCAATCGCCGCTGCTCAGGGCTCCGTCTCCTCAAGGCAGCCAAGCCACTTCTAATTGCAGCAGCTTGTTCTTGTCAGCTCTCATCCGAGACTGATCAACTTCCCCAAATCAATCTTTATTATTTCAAGCCCATCCCCAGCTTCTTCCTTAGAAATAGGAAAGTCTCTCTTCCAGAGACTTCCAATAACTGCAACTATGAGCACGTCAAAAGACAGGAAAAGAATTTCTCGTGGCCATGGAGGTTCACATCCAACATTTGGAAGCTGTTCCAACGCTTTGCTACCTGGGCACGGGATGTGACACAACCTGGAACAGTCTCACGGAGTCATGTCACCAAAACATTCACCCATCCCCTGGAAAAGCAGCAAATCGCCCGTGTTCCGCGGCAGCCGGGCTGGGATGTTCTTATCATTCCCTCTGTTTACCTTCTCTGACTGAAGTCAGTTCTAGCTGCAGTTTGGGAGTGGGAATAACAAAAGTCTGACAGAGTAAAGGATTACAGAGGAGCTGGCCAGCAGCCCGCTGATGCTATCGTTACGTTTATTTGTCCTAGGCTGAGATAATGCTGTTTTCGGGGATTTTGTTTTTGCTGTTTACAATTTCAGATCAAAGAGAAAGGATCATCAGGTGACGGGCTAACTTTCATCTGCAAGTAAATGAGCTTCCTCAGTTCAGAACATGCTATGACTTCATTAAAAACCTTCCAGAATGCTCTTGTGTAAAAATATGAGCACATTAGATGTTGCCTCACAATGCAAGAGCTGGAGAACAAGGAAATGTATCCTTAACCAAAATGTGCAGCACATACATGTGCACATTTCTGCTCTTCAGAGCTGAACTGTGCAAGCACAGATTGATGCCTTAGGTTTTAACTTTTATATTTTCAAATTCTGTACTGCTCAGAGTGTAACTCTGAAGTTCCTTGGAGCCTGTAATTCCTGCTCTCTCGTACTGGGCAGACATAACAAAGCCTCTCCAGGCTTTGCCTTCAAGGACAACCAGGCTGTTTTTAGGCCCAAAATGTGTAAACTAAAGATTCTAAGGGGGAGCAAGCTGAGGGGAGTTACATCGTTAAACTGAGGCTTTAATTGGAGAATGAACCCTGATATGCAAATGATCCAAACCTATAAAAGTGTGAAGAACTCGTGACCTGGGGTCCATCTTGGGGTCCAATTTTTGGAAGCAGCCTCTGGCTCCCCCAGGGTGTACCTTGAAGGCCCTTCAAATAAATACCTGTCTTTATTCCCTTACTCCTGTCTAGTCTCTGTTTCTAGGTGGGTGCAGGAGGCATCAAGATCCTCTCAGAGGTTCAGTTCTCTCTCTGGCTCAGTTAAGTACAACCAGTGCTTGCAATGGACCTTCCTGGTGTTATTCAGTGCTGCTCTTTGTCCTCTTAAGGGAAAAAAATATAAAATCTAAAGCACAAGTGGCACTTAAAGGCTAAAAGATCTCAATCTGATCTAACCGAAACAGGGACTTCTGTGTTTGCAGAAAAGTGACTTTGAACGTTGTGACCTTGGGACTCAGTGAATTATCTGAGCACTTCACATTCTTGCATGGTCACTGTCTTCACAATTCCCTTCTGAGGCAGAAGTCCACCTTCCATCTCACCCCATCTTCATCTGAGTCACAAAAATGAGAGTCTGGGAAATGTGGGGTGAAGCTCTGTCGGCCAAAATCTCACATCCAAAAGCAGAGCTGATTTCAGCATGGACATTAAAATCCCACATATAACACAGCCATAATGATGATGTTTAAACAATTTATAATGGGTACTAGCTAAACAAATTCTGACACTGATAATCACTCACGTCCATCAACACAAATTAGAACTTTTTATAGCTCCAGTACAGAAGGTGACCTTTAAGACCATTGGCCTTGATTCACAGTTAGTTTTAAACCAGGGGGAAAAAAAAAGAAAAAAAGAAAAAAAGTCTGGTAGCAAATGTATAAATACTGTTCTAACCAGAAGGGAGGTACAGAGGCTCCCAGTGTGGGCTCCACTGAGAGTTTTATATAGAACAGTCTCCAAAATTCTTGTCTAATGCTCCTCATACGTGAAATTCACCCAACAAAAGAGCAGCACCACAGCAAACTCTCCTCTCACTGAACAGCTACAAGTGCTGTTATTCCAAAAGAAAAAAGTAAAACAGTCCATCTTATTATATAAATATTTCAAACTATATGTGTTGAGAATCACAGGTACCAAAGCAATATTGTGTAATTATCCAGGGAGTTGTGAAATCCACCAACACACCTCAGACTGGTTAGAATTTTCTCCATTTTATGCCATTCCAAAAGCTATACTGTTCACATCCCAAATGAAAACTGTGTGGCAAACTAGGAAAAAAATTTACTATGTTGATTCTGAGAATTTTAATGCAATGCTTTCACAGAGATGCTAATACTATATCCCAAAAAAACATGTATCAATAAGGGTTTCTCTAAAACATGTTCTGTTTGGTTTCCAATGTGTGCCTTGAAAACAAATTTATCAGCTGTAAAAACCAGAAGAACATCTTTGTTCCTCATGACTGAAGTCCTGTGCTTTGGGCTTCAATATTGAGTCTTTGTATGAAGGGAGAACAAAAATAACTCTAAAACATTCAACACATTATAGAACATGCCCAAGTAGAAGGCAGAGTATGTGTATACACACAGACCTCAGTGCTCTTTGTAGTATTTATAAAAATTACTTGTTAGTACTATATACATTATCCCAAATGAACCATTTTTCCTGATTTCCTCTCACCTTCCAGATTGGTTATTCCTTCTTATAGCAAACCATTGCCTGTAACAGCAATTACACTTTTCCAGAATGGCAGCAGGAAAGCTTTAGAGTATTTAAAATACCAGTAAAGCAAATTCACCCAGATCAAAACTTTATCAACCACTGTTATGTTCAATAAAGCTTTCACATTCCACTTGTTACAACGGCATGGCAAGAAACTTAAGGGAAACTGCTCAACTCATAAGGAAAAAAAAGGTTTGAAGGAACTGTAATCAGGGTACCAGAACCACCCAAGCTCCCAGTGCCAGGGTCATAATCCCAGAGCCCCAGGCTCTCCCTGTCACAGTGCCTTACGTCTGCCAGGCTGTCACAAGTCTGTGCTGTCTGTGTGTAATTGCATCAGCAAGTGCAATACTCATTTCTTACCCTGTGGTGACATTTTTATTCCTGTATTCAAAGCAGGTTCCTCAGCAGTTACTCACTGAGGTGAGGTTCTGCTGGTGCCCAAAAGCGTTGCCACAAAGGACTCGAGCAGAACCCGCTGCTGCCACAGCCACAGCTCTGCCAGCAAGAGCCAGCTCCCTTCTCCCCCCTTCACCAGCAAATCTCTTTACTGAGCATTATTTAAAATACAATTGCACACTTTTCCACCCTTGGATAATATCCTAACTTAGTCTTCCATCTCTGAGAGGGGGATTTTTCAACTGGGAAGTTAAACTGGGAAGTCTCTGCAGGTTCCCCCACTTTGGTACGAAAAGTTAATCACAGCCTTTTGATTAACTCTTCCTTTCAACTCTTTAATTGTCTGTCTGTGGCTTTTACCACCAGAGTCAAGCAAACGCTGACAGTTCCTTCACGGGCACGAGACAAATGCTGAACATGTTACATGAGAAAAGGTTAAGTGCAAACACAGCCAATAATCGGGGCTCTTTGGAGGCAGTGCCAGATCTGAATAAATCTGACAGCACCTCATTGCAAAGGGCAAGAATTTATTATTGTCCAGGTTAAACGCTCTGCTCTTATCCCTTCTGTGGCTGGAGCACAAGAAAGGCTCTTTGTGCGCTGAAACAAACATTAAAGTGCCAACATACACAGAATGTATAAGGTGTCTGGGGATTATTCTTCAGCAAAGAGTTTAACTTACTTTGGCTTCAGTCTCTCCCCTGTGAAGTGTGTACAAATGATGGACGGCACTTTGTGAGGATGACCAAGGATGTGTCAGGATTTGAAAAACATGGAAATCATGGCCTAACGTGTCAGTGGTGACCAGCAACATCCCTGGGTAAAGGAAAAAAAAAAAAAAAAAGAAAAAGAGAAATGAAATACAAAAGCACAAGAGATTAATCACTGCAAAAGAAGAGGCTTAAAATGTCTATCTAAAAAACATTGAGTGTGGCTTACATTTGGGGTTTGGAAACAAGAAAACACAGAAAATTACTGATTTGAAAGGGATTCACCTCATAAAAATGAATCAGAACTTCAACTGAAGTCATATTCACAGGACTACTACTTAAGTATTAATATATTATTAAGATAGTATTACAACATAAATCTATAAAAACATCTGAAAAATCTGAATACTCCAACTAAACTTGAGAACTGTGTGACCAATATGAAGCATTGAAGTGATGAATGTTACAGTGAAACCCCAAAATGCTCTTCCCTGGGCAAGAGCCAGTCTAAAAAAGATTGATGTCTCCACAATAACAATTTTTGGAAGAAGAGATTATCAAAACCCAGCCAAAACAGCCCAGACCAAACCAATCCTGAAGAAGCATCATGAAAGAAACTGTCTGATTTAATGGTGAAAGGCAGCAAATCAGAGTTGAGAGCTTTCAAATGAAACACTAAATGAGGTACCAACTCCACTGAAAACAGGTCACTGGTGGAGGAACTGAAATGATTCAATTAGAAGACCAGCAGAACCACAGTAACTTTCACTTGCTATTTACTTTTTTATCCCACAGTATGTCAGCCCATAACCCAGTTTTTAAACATTTACAAATCTATTTGAAGTAAATTTGCCATAAATTTATACCAATTTATACCAAAAAATAAGTATTTTTGTACATATGAGGAAAATACAGCATCATGGCAGAACTTAGGACTATAGTAACAAACTACAGACTTATTTTTCTGTTATTAATGAAATTTAATAAGTTATCACCCAAACCTCTGACATTTAATTAACATCAAGTACGAAGCGATTATAGCAGTTTAACAGTGACATTCTGAATAATTTTCAAGGTACCCATCTATTAAAGAAAAACCAGGAATTCCCACACAGGTCTGTTGCAACAATTCTCCACATAAAGCACAACTGAAATATTGTATCCTGTAGGAAGACAACTCCCCATGTTTTACAGGACACTTATTCAGAGAATAAATGGTTATCTTATTTCTGCCATAAATGAGTGTTTGCTGTCTCAGTTCATTTACAGGTGGCACCAGGAATTGTCTTTCTTTCTGCTGCCCCAGATACCAACAGGACATGTTGGAAACCTCTCACAGGTTACCATTGAAGTCCAACCTTATGACACTTGGAAAAATTTAGAATTAACAGGAAAAAGTGTGCCAAGCAGCAGAGTACAGATGAAGTTAATTTGCTTTTCTACTGGACCACCACTACATCACTAGATTGGCATCCTGAGTGTTTTCCCTCCTTGGCAACTCTGGAATCCAAGAGATTGGGTCCTTTAGGCCCAGACAGAAAAATTTCAGTGGTCAAAGGCTTGACCTTGTGGGCCCAACATCCCGAACACCCCACCCAGGGCCAACGTGGCACCCTCAGAGCCTGTGTGGCACCAACAGGGCACACTTCAACTTCTCCCAAATCTCCCGAAAGAAGGATCCTGTGATGGCAAACAGGCATTTCCAAGGCGATGAGGCCCACCAGCAGCAAGGTACAAAATGAGAGAAATCCAAATTGCACTCGGAGACAAGACTGCCTCCAAGCTTCCCCTCAGCTTGACACTGAGGCTGGCAGGGCCTGAGCCCGGCGAGGCCACCCACGCTGCACCCAGGCATTTCCTGCAGCTCGCACAAACGCACCATCTCACATCTGAGCTCAGCAAGATTCCCTCCAGCAGACACACTTTTACTGTTCCCGGCTGTTCCTCCAGCCCCGAGTGTTGGAAATGAAAGGGAGTTTGTTATGGAGCTGACAAATCTGGGAGAGCATTGGGGTATTATGTTTGGGCGGTAAGGCATGTGAGCTGAGGTTGGTCTGGATGTTAATGTTGGCTTAACTGGCAATTTCCTTGATTTGTAGTGACTGTGTTGATAGGAAATACAGCTCAAGTTGCTCCGGTGCAAGGCAGCCAAGCCTTTCGTGTGGGATTATGCACACAATTTGCATTAATTCTGTTCTGCAACATCACAAACTACACTTCCCTTCTAGTGAAGTGTGCGGTCCTCAATAATATATAGCATTTCCAGCAGAGAAAGCTGGAAGCAAAGAGGGGTTTGTGTGCTGGAATTAGGCTGCTGCTGTTACTGGAGCGAGGATATTCCAAAAGATCTAATTCAACCCAGTAAGAATTTATCTTCTCCATTCCCATGTTTTTCTCTCCTCACGTATTAGACAGCTTTATATAGAAGGAGAAGGTGCTTTGGGTCCTTTTGTGCTCTCACTTATTCTCCTCCAAAGGAAAGGACCTTTGGAGGAGAAGCTGGAGGAGATGGATCCATAAGACTTCTCTCAACACTGAGCAGGCAGGCTCTGCAAACAGATATTTTTTCTTCCCCCAAAGCTGGAGAAGTCTTTTACAAATACAGACCCAGGGCTGAGTGCACCCAGAGATCCCAGCAGAGTGTTCTTCGTGTGGATCCCAGCACACGGCACGGCGCATGGAAGATCATTAAAAAACCTCTAAATTGTGCCAAAAATCTGTCTGGAACTGGAGACAAAAAGCTGTGTGATAATCCCGAGCCAGTGAAAACACTGGGATCACCATCCTGCGTTGTCCATGCAATCCATGGGTGTTCAGCTCAGCAGGATCTGGTTTCAGTGCTGGCGAGAGCTGCAGGTGTCTGTGGTGGTGTAAGGAGGGTATGATCCCACCCTGCTCCTCACAGGCTTCTTCCCAACCCTACAGCCCTGTCTGAAGGCTGAGCAGGGCTCACTTTGGGCACAAACACCCCAGCCTGTGGCAGGAGAGCCCCCAGGGCCCACGGTGCTCCCTGTTTATCCTGCAGATCCCAATGGGACATTCATTCATCTGCCTGTGGCTCTGAGCAGCTCCAGGTGATGCTCCCAGCTCTTGGTTCCACGTGTGCTTTGCCTTTGGGTTCTCTGGGTTTGGTCTGGCATTTCTTTTCTCTGTTTTTGCAAACTTGAAGGAGTGCAGAGGTGAAGGATAATACATTTCTGGCTGGAAAGGAATTGACTTAAAAATAGAAAGATGGGTGGTATCTGATTTGGCAATTTGTGTCTAATCTAAACTCCTGCTGCCTGTCCTGTTTGGAATAAGTGCATTTATTAGATGAAAGCCCAGGGAAAACAGGCCCTTCGCTTGTATTAGAGACTTTTTCAGTAAGTTAAAGAAGGACCTTTCACACCCACATTCGCATTTGAAGTACAAATATATTCTGGCAGGACTTGTATCAACACGGAGATCCCAAGCACAACACCACAGATGGGAAAGAACGTGCATTTATAAAACAGCATTTTGAAATCTCTTCCTCGCTCCTGTTATTGAAACAATAAATCACCCACATTTCTGAACACTGGACTGGGGTTTGTGGTGGGATTTTCCAGCTCTCACCACTTCATACTGAAGAATCTCAGTTTTCCATTATCCCAGCTCAGCCATTTCGTTTCTCTCTCCATCTCCCTGCAGCATCCCAGCAGGAATACCTAATCCCAGTGGAGAACCACGAACTGGAATCCTGGTCCTACCTCACTTTCACTTTTAAGTGCAGGAAACTTCAACTCCAGCTTCTTAAGAGGCCCTGTGACAGTTTTCCCAAAGAGTTGTTTGGACGGAAATACAGGTTAAAGCTGTGCTAAGTTCAGTCCAAATGTTTTCTCCTATGAGGGACTTTATGGGTGAATAATCAGAGATGAAAAGTGAATAATTCTTGAGGATTTCCTGCTTATTTTTCAAACTGGCATTAATCCCTGTTTAACAGATAACAGCTGAAATCCATTGGAAGTCTTGCATACACAGGACCCAGTGGAAATTTATGTGTAAACCAGACTTTATTTAGTACATAACTGACTGCAAAAATTCTGATTTTGCTTATCCACAGTGCGAGGGTGCAGCCAGATTAAATTAATGACTGTTTTACTGTGTGGTTGTTTTAAATCCACAGAGATGATTAAAATTCAGCTTAAAAGAAACAGATATCCTAGATGGGGGGAAAAAGAAAAATTAGCAAAGCTTTGTTTTACCTGCCCTAATTTACAGCTTCCTACTTTTCCTGCATTCTGTTTGGGAAAACAATCAGCTTCTTTCAGGATAGAAATAAAAACACGACGAATATATGCATAAAAGGAAAAACTAGTACAGATGTAGACTGTGGGTTAAGAGCTATTTATGCAGTATCAGAAGACTAAACCAGACTCTGGCCTGGCCATAAACTAAGCCCACGCCCTAAATGAGGTGCCAAGCCACAAAAAGCATTTGCGTCAACTGGGAATACAAGGAAAAGAAGGACTTCTAATTATAGGGCCTGGAAGCGGAAGCCCGGAGCGATTAGGAGCTGAGGCTGCGCTCTGTTTATCTGGGAGCTTCCTCCCCTCGCTCCTCTGACAGATGAGGCTTGGCCTGGCAGGGTGGGACTGGAGCTGCTGATGGGACACAGAGTTCTCCGGGCACCACCGAGCTCCTGGCAGCCCCAGGGGCAAATTACAGAGCGCTGGCAAAGCTGAGCAGCTCCACCACACATCCTATTTATAACACCTCTCTAATTGCAGAGCTGTTGATTGCGTGCATATAAATGAGGTCTGCACAGCTTGGAGCTTCACCAGGAGCTTCCCTTGGATTTCCTGAGGGAAAGAAGTGGTTCCACCTCCCCAAACTGTGCCACCCTGCCAGTACTCACTGAAGGATTCAACACCTTCTGGCTGTGTTGGATTTATTTTCAAAACACCAAGGGCACGAGTGCTGGGAATTGGGCACACATCTGCATGGAGGAAATGTGTATCCATGGCCAGATTGAATTCAGGAATGCAACTCCTACACTTCCATGGCAGCCATGGAGAGAGTCCAGCCACTGCACCGACCCACTGTCTGTCCAAAAAGTGATTAAAAATATGAACTTCTCACAGTTCACTTTAGAAATCTGAACTTGGATGCCATGCAAGGTTGGTAGTGAGCTTTGGAGGTTCCCAAATTACAGGCTCAGAGCGCTCAGGGGAACCACAATGACTTAGAGCCCCTCCTGGTTCAGTCCTTACGGATTTTTCCTGGCATTCCCACCTTCCACAGGCTCACTGGGACAGGATTCCTGTCCCACTGCAGCTCCCTGGCCAGAGCAGTCGCATTCTTGTTAGAATGTGACAAAGTTTATATGGCCCATGGTTTTCTGAAGCATCTGACCCGACCCAGGAACAGCAGCTTTATTTATACTCACTGAACTCCTCTCCCAGGCAAGTGAAAATCCAGCCAAACATCAGAGCTGCTCAGCCCCTGGATACTCCAAGTGGAACGTGTGCTACAGTTACAAAATTAGGGTCTCAAAACCCCTTAACTAAATAATGAAATTCTGATTTTAGCAAAATTCACCGCAAAATAAACACAAGCACGTAAAGATTTAACATAAATATTTAAAAAATCCCAAGAAGTCAAAAGAAAGTGAAGCAAAATAAAATATTATTTTGTGAATAAATAACTCCCTATGACTCTTGTAACTCCTAAAATAATCCATGGCTACAGCTCTTCCTTCACAACCAACTCAAAATGCAAATGCCATCAATCATCAAGGATTCCTCCCCTCTTGGTGACATGGGACACAGGGACACAACATTTTTAACTGCAACCCATTAAACTGCCTTAATTTTAATATATTTGTCTCTCAAGGCAATAATTCGAGTTGAAAACCAGAAGAAAATGAACAGAAAAACTAAAGAATTATTCTGTCATAAAATAATTACAGCTTGTTTTACTCTCCATGAGTGTTTTCCTGCCCACTTTCTCTGATCAACGGGAAAAAACTTGTGCAGAGATGTTCCAATTTCATCCTCTTTAACTATTAACTCAAGGCCACCATCACGTTTCAATACAGAACATTAAAATAATCAGAGCAATTTCAGGTCTGTTAAAGGTGCAGTCAGGCATCCCAAGGGGGACACAGTTTAATCTGTTTTACTGCTGGCCCAACATTAATTTTCTCGTTATTAATGGGTGGAAAATCTCTTTTGTAGCCAAGGAAGCGTAATTATTTTAAATTTTCAATGTCTTGCACTTCACAGCTCTCAGCTGCCAAGCTGGCAGGAGCAACACTTCTGGAAAGCAGATCATTTATTTACCACATTTAAAAGAAAAAAAAAAACCCAGATATTTATAAACCAGCATCATTTTTAGCTGTTTACTAATTGAGAATCTTATCTGAAAACTTTCCTCTTTGACACTAAAATTGGAATGTACCTGCCCCATCCCATTGATTTAAAAGCTACTCCCAAACTGAGTGTGGATTTAGCTGCAGCTACAGAAGTGCTTTAATTATCGTATTTTCAGTTTGGTTTTAAGGGCTTGTACTGAAAAATACTGTGTCTTTCACCCCTCTAGAAGGGTGAGAAGCCAGGATCAAGTCCTGCAGCTGGAAAACCCCTCCATGCTGCTCTTGAGTGTAGAGAAAAGCTTTTATTGGGAAAAGCTGTCCCAGGAGAAGACCACCAGGAAGCTTTTGTAACAAAATGTCCTTTTCAGAGCCTCTGAGGCTACTTACTCCCCTTAACAAATCGGCAATTGAAGCAGAAGCTCTAAAAAAATCAAATAGGGGATAATTCTCATCTTTCCTGGCTGCCCACAGGGTTTGTTGTACATATAGTTCTTGGCAGGGCAGCCTGCTGGGGAAACGAGGCACAAACCTTCCAAAACCAGGAATGAATGATTTAAACAACCTTTGAATAGACATGAAAACTTCTACACTTAACTTTAAGCCTCCCAAACCAGATAGAAGGGATGGAGATGTTTGTAGGGATGCTCCTGGAAATCCCATCCAGAGCCCAGGAGGCCACGTCCAGGTCAGGCTCTGCACTGACCACGGGACACCACAGGAATTGGGATCCTGGCACAATTCCCTGCTCTGCTGGCCTCAGAAGCTCAGCCCAACTTCCAAAATTATTCACTGCATTGGTCTGCAGCACTCGAGGCTCCCAAGGAAAGTGGAACTCCAGACAATGATGAAGATGTCCTGGCATCCTCCAACACCAAACTCAACGCTCAAACACCAAGACTCCACAATTAGTGATCATATCTAAAATTGAGGGCTGATTTCTCCACACTTTACTTCATCTATAAATTGTGAAAATGACATCTCTACAGGTTTTCATGCCCCACTTATTCCCACATTGCATCCTCGAGGCCTCGTGCCCAAAACATGCCCTTCTTGGGGAGCCCAGAGGGTCTGGCCCTTCCTCCCCTCTGCAAGAGCAGCAGAAAGAAATTTTATGGGCTAAATGAACAGACTGTCCATTAGCTAGGGATAAAATTATGTTAGAGACAATAAAATTAATATGATTTTAAAGCCTTCACTAAAACTCTCACCAACCATCTAAAATTTAAGTTATAAACCACAGCTGCTGTCCAGATCCCGTACCAAAAGCTTACCAAAAATCAAGATTAATGTGTGCAATGATCAATACTTTTGACATCCAGAAAGTTGTTTTTAATGGGAGTAACTACAGTTGATTATGAAATATTTCCCTAGTCATGAAAAGAAAAGGACCAAGCAGAATTGGGTCACACATTTGTTGGCTGAAAACTTCAGTGCAGGGGACATCTAAGATTTGGTGACAAAAATCTCATTAATGGAAAAACACTTTCTTAGGCAATAATCACAAAATACATTATTTCCATCTAAAAACTTGATCATCTCGATATCCTCACTGTTTTTATTGGAAATAAACCCTGGAAAGTAAAAACTGTGATTTATTAGTTCCACCTCAATGCACAATTCAACTTCCTTCCTCGGTGTCTGCAGGAACCAGCAGCTTTTGGGTAAAACACTTCCATTTGTTGTGTCAGACCCAGTCCAACCAGTAACTCAAGTTAACCTAAAAAGAATATTCATCCTTGTGCTTCATATTTCTAGAAATCCTAAAAAATCCCAATTTTATGACCCTAAACCACTCCAAATAAACAGAATGCATGTGTCAGCTGCAAAGCTGACTGCGAGAACTGAGAAATGAGTTTCATTTTCCAGGCTCAAAACTCCTGTCCCACACCAGCCACGTTTTGTACACAAAGGATATTAATGTAAGCAACAGATTTTGGCCTTAAAAAAATAATAAATGTGGAGAAAGAAATAAAAATGAGGAGGTTGGTTGTTTTCAGGCCTGTTGATAACATTTCTGCAGAGAGATGAGCAGCTGGTCCAGGCTGAAACATCCATTTCCTGTCCCATTTACAACCCAGCCTCGTTTATTGTATGAGGAGGGAGGTAAAAAGAAATTCCCTAAGTTCTACCCCTGTGTCATCTGTATTAAATCCTTGATCTCTGTAATGTTCAAATTCCAAATAATGTACTTTGCTCCTTTACCAGCTTCTGCCAAATACCAGTAAGAAATACCTAGATATTAAAAATCCAAATGTTCCACATTTAACTAAAGAGTTAAAATAAAAATATCGGCATTTTCAGCTTCAGCGTTTGTAAAATATAATTAAGCTTTACATGGCTGTTAAATTTTCTGTTTTCCTGGAGGATGGAGGCAAAACTTCCAGGTTATCATGAAATTCGGGTAATAGAACTGGTAAATAAGGTAGAAATCTCTCTGTCTGGAACTGATTTCTGAAGCACTGATCTGATTTCCTTCCTTACAGACTCTGTTTTTATTGTATTATCTATGGCTGTGGAGAACTTGCCCAAGTGTAGACAACAATGTATTTAGCAACTCATATTCAGCTTTAGCACAAATAAAACATCTATAATTTGCTTTTAAATGTGGTGGAGTAAAGACAATTGCCCGAAATAAAGCTGCAGCTCAGTAGACTTCATTAAAATTACTCTCAAAAGCACATGTACCAATTCCTGTAGTATGGAGAGCTGTGGATCATTTACACACAACTTGGTTTTAATTATCACAGTTCAAAAAGGCCTTTATACCTCTGATCTGCCCAAATGAAGGGAGGATTCTGCTCGTTTTTAACACAGCCAAAATCTATAAAGGGATCCTCCCAAAACTGAGACCTGAGCACCTGTGCAGCTCCTGGGCTGAGACACGATGGAATTAAGGGGTTTAATTAAAAAAATTAATACCAGAAAGTAAAATTTGCATTGAAAAGGAGCTGTGCTCCCTGTTTGCCTCCCCAGCACAGCTTTGCAGTCGCTGTGCTCTGGTGCAGCCACACCATCCCTGCCTGAAATCAGGAATAAAAGTGGGGTTTCAGAGCAAGCAGCCAAGGACAGTATCAAAAGGCACCTCTTGTTTTGTTCTCAGTAATGAGCTCAGCCTGATTGCCAATAGACCACTAGAGAATGGGCTGGGATGATGTTACAGCCCTGGCTTCAAACAAAATCCTGCCTTGATGTTAAATAAAGAACACAGAACCCTGGGCTAAGTGCTGCTCTCACTGGAGGCAGCTGAGGGAAGAGTTCTCTACTGGTTTGTCCCCATCCCTCCTGCAAATCTCCCCCAGCACACAGCATTTGCAAGAAGCCAAAAATAACACCACTTAAAGAAGTGTTTTGCCATTAAACACCATTAGATCTAAGTGTCACTCTCTAAATTATTGTCATTCCAGGACCTGAGCAAACCAAAGAACTTCACCATAATACAAGTATCCAGCAATCTCCAAAAATATCCTTTCTTTTGAAAAATAACAAGTTCATTTGGTTTTGCATAGACATTGTGCTGCCCTTTAAATTTACACAGTCCTAAAAACTCTCTTAAGGAGGCATTTAATTAATATCTATTTAGCACTCTAATTTAGGCAGCAGTATTTATTTCACTTATTCATTTCCCTTAGTTAGCATTGCTCCACTCTAGCTACCATCTTTTTTCCAGAGCACAAAGCAAAATGACTGTTCTAGAACAGAGGATTCTCAGTTCACTGTGCAGAGCTCCACAAAAAATTCCCTTCCGAGGAAATCCAGGCAGATGAGAATACAGCTTTTCTGTCACAAACTCCCAGTGAACTGCACTGTGCTGTTAAAGAGTTCTGACACAACAGATGGGGTGTCAGAATGACACCAACTGGTCAGCAAAAGTGAAAACATAAATGACAGACATTTAGTTTTATTCCCTGAAATGTGACTTCACCCTCATGATCTTCATGGCATTTGCTGCATTTTGGAAATTGTTCATTTAGGCAATGGAAGCTGTTCATTCTCTGACCATTTCCCTGAGCGCTGCTGCAATCAGCCAGAACATTATTTATCTATAGATAGTGAAATGTTAATTGTCAGATTAATAAGATCATTAATACACAAGGTTTGCAGTTGTCCCTGCTGCCCACTGTGACTGTTCATTGATAAAGAGAGAAACAGGTACTTCTGAGGAGTTCCTTACAAGTATCTTCAGATTAGAACTGATTTCACTCAGGAGAGAGGGTAAGATCACAAACTGCTCAGCAGCAAACAAATAATAAGTTACTTTAAAAACCAGTGAAACAATTTCATTTCTGTATTTATGGAGGACTAAAATTTAATCCATGTGCTGATCCTCTGGATACCTGAGTATCACAACATGTGTGCACCTGGCTGGCAGGATCTCAGTGCACAGGAATTCCTCAGCAGGGGAAGAGGGACTGAATCCCCTCCCTTCTACCACAGTAGAAGAGTTGCTAAAGCTTGAAATTTCCAGAAAAGACCAATTATACACCCAGCACTCCACAGAGCAGGACAGTCACGGGCACCTGCAGTGTCCCAGTGGGACCAGCAATCCCTCCAAAGCCATGGGACACATTCCCATGGGATTTACTGCCCTGTTTATCTATCCCAATAACCAGAAAAATCTCTTACCACTGGGGTTAAAAGCCATGCAGCAAATGGGCTTCTCATGAGCAGGGAAATGGGCCACGATGCCATCACTGTCTGAGTCCTCACTCACCAGGACCTGGGGAACAGAACAGAGCCCAGCATTAGGAGGGAAAAACACTCCAGGGGGGAAATCCCAATTTACTGACACAGGGATTGGTTTGTAAGGTGTCCACAGTGGAATTCACAATGTGACTGAATCAGCTGAACACCAACAACCCTCGGGAATTTCTTCAGATACAGAGACATGAGACCTGCTCTAATAACCTGGGAGCAACCAGAAAGGAATATCCACTTTATGCCTGGATTTCCTATTTATTTATCCTATTAGGGAAAACAGAAAACTATTCCTGTTTTGCTCCATGAATTATGGCTGAATGCACCATGCTGTGCAGGAAGCTCCATTTGAGGTTTCCAATACCAAAATAACAAAATCACATCCTAGAAAGAAAAAGGAATATTTAACCCTTACATCAATCAGTATTTTGATTCCAAGTACTCAAGGCAAACGGGTGGAAGAACAGATTAAACCCCAAAAAAAGTGGGTTTGCTTTCCATGAGTCCCTCAGGTGGGAATAGCACAGCTTCCATCCTGCTGTCAGTGGTGCTGGAATTGAGGGATCTGGATTTCCAAAGGATGCCAGGAATGCCAAGGGCTGGGAGTGTGTATGGAAGCAGCTGCACTGTGGAATTCACAGTTAACATGGATTTTCTCTAACTTGAAACTGCCTCACTGAACACAAGGTAACAGAATTACAAAAGTTGTTATCAAAAAATCAGGCCCTCATAAAATACCTTCTTGTGAACAAAAAAAGAAATTAAAATGTGGGAGAGAGTTTTCACAGCAGAGAGAAATTCAGTGGAAAAGGAAATACCTGGACTGAGATCTGTGCTGTGCAAGAGCTTCTGGGGAAAGGGACAAAGAATGAGTTTTTGAGGTTTTAAATAAAAGCAAAGTTGAAGCTGATAAAAATGGGCCAGTCCAACTAAAGCTGAGTGTGAGGACATACAAAGGGACAAAATATCCATGTTTAATCGTATGAAAAGCAAAGATATTCCTGGATTTATAGAAAAGAACCAGAAGATGTGTGAACAAAACCGTGCAAGAGCTGTAGGAGTATTTTATTCCTTGATTACATCCTCTTAAAAGCTAAACTAAGTAAAACAAAAAGAAAGATCTGTCAGAAAAGGACTTTCAAAAGGGGTTTTGTGGTGAGCAAAAACCCTCTTCCTACTAAGACAGTGCAAAACCACCCGTTTCAAGTTCTGAATAATTTGTCTGCCTCTTCCAAAATAATCTGCAAGGTTTTTAATACTTCCTATCCCAAACAGATATCAAAATAATTTGAAGATATTTTTCCGCTTCAAAAAAAAAAACCGAGGAATGGTCTCCTGGAGTTTGGAGAAGTCACAGGATGGGGCTGGAGGGGCCTGGGCCTGCCTGGCTGTCAGAGCTCAGAGCTCTGGCACACAGCACAATTATGGCTTTGCTCTCCCTCGTCAGCATTTCGTGCTCCTTCCAGAACCACGAAACCAAAGGGTCTGGAGATCTTCCGAAGGGTTTTTCAAAGGAGCACAGTTCTCCCTCAGCCCAGAGAAACTCAGGCACTCCCATCCATCATTTATCACAGCTCCCACTCGCAGGGAGCGAGGGCTCAGCCTCAGCATTCTGCTCTAATTAAAGAGAAGTGATAATCACAAAGTAACACCCTAAACCAGCTTTATAAAGAATTTTTTTTTTTTTGCAGGTCTAGCGTGCTAAATAAAAATATTCAATCAGAAATGTGTAGGTATCATGGGATCTAAATCATTGCTAGAAACAGTTATATGGGATATTTCATATGCATCACCTCTACAGGCTGTAAACTGGATTAATTCAACATGGCTTTATTTGAGAAAAAAATAAAAATGATAAATGCACTGCTGTTATCACCCCTGCATAAACCCCTGTCCAACAGGCAGGAACACGGCATGGCAACGTGATCCTTAAATATTTCTCCTCTGGAAATATGATACAAAGCAAAAAGTCACAACATTAAAAACTGCAAAACACCTCAGACATACAAATCTGAGAAGCCAAAAAGGCCAAATCTCTATTTGTATGTGATGTTAACTGATTCCATGCTTTCATTTTTTTTTTTTGTCATTTACTGCTTAAAAATACCTTCTTGAAAAAAAACCACTCCAAAAGGAGTTTTTAGAGATCTCCCCTTTTACTGTAAAAGCTGATTTTCAGGTACAGCAAATTGGCCTTTGCAGATTCAAATTCAAATATGTTCATCTCCTGCACTAACCAAGTAAAGCAAAATAAAAGCCAAAAAACCAACCACAAAAGCACCTTCATCACTCAAAAATTTGGAAATCTTGGACAGTGGGGAATGTGACACTCAGGGCTCCTTTCTCAGCACCTGATCTGTGTCACTCCCTGCATCAGAATGGACGTAACTGGCTTTGGGAACACACCTGGAAACAACATTTGCTTGTGCATGGAAAGATGAAAAAATATCCTTCTTTTTAAAATCAGCATGAAAAAATAAATCCTTTAGGAACAGAGAAAAATGCTTTTTTTAAATCACCAATTTCTACTGAAATCTTCAGGATTTGACAAGTCCTCCCCCTGCCTTTCTGCACTGCACAGTTGGGGGTAACAAACATCACTTTTTACAATTCCAACACCACAAAGGAAGGAGGGAAAAAAAAAATCCAAGGAATTGGACTTAACTATATCATCAACCAAATGTCCCTCCCAAAGATGCCACCAAACCAAAGCCTGGTCCCATCCCAGTTCAGAGCTTGCACAGCTTTAAACCCCATCATGATTTCCCCTTTTTTAAAGAACTTTAGGAAGTCAAAATGACACTGATACAACACCCAGTGCTTCAGGAATATCAAACCAACCCCCCCATTGTACCACCAGCTCCTCCAGCCAGCTGAGGGTTTCGTGCCCCTGGAAACAGCAGAGTTGGGAATTTTTCCTGGAAATCAAACCAGAGGGACAATTTCCCTAATAACACATGCAA
This sequence comes from Falcunculus frontatus, assembly GCA_013398115.1. Classification (NCBI taxonomy): domain Eukaryota; kingdom Metazoa; phylum Chordata; class Aves; order Passeriformes; genus Falcunculus; species Falcunculus frontatus. The sequence continues at coordinate 652,694 of VZRV01008886.1, forward strand.
GTGCTGTCAGGGAGCTCGAGGGAAGCAGCTCATTCTCCTTCCCAGAGAGCACAGAGCCCACAGGAATCCCGAAGCTGCAATTTTTTCCCTCCCAAACAGGCTTCCTTCTCCAAGGTAGTGGCCTCTAACCACTCTGCTGCTCCGAGTCAAAACCCTCCCAAAGTCCCTCACTGAGAAAGGTTCATCAATCTCAGCACTGCTCTGGTAATCACAGAGTCACAAGGATCTTCCCTGCAGAGCTCCCATCAAGAGACCAACACTGAGACTCTTCTACCAATCTTCTCTGTGAATGAGCCCTCAGCTGCTCCTGATGCCCAAAATTATTTTATCAAGAACTGCAACAGTTCTTGATAAAATTCTTGATAAAATTCTTGAAAAAATTCTTGAAAAAAAATTTTTTTTCCCAAAAGCTGCCCAGCCAAAGAGCCTGTGGCTGGATGTGCCCAGCCAAACCAGCTCTGTTACAGCACCATGCTGAAATTCATCAAAGATTCATCAAATCTTCTTTATCTCACCCTAAAAGAAGAGACAGAACATCGAGGGCATCATTACATTTACTACCAGGCAGCAGTGTTTGCTCAGAGGGCAGGAGATAACTGCAGCCAGAGCTTTTTTCTCCTGTGCCATATTTTCTTTCCTCCGTGGTATTTTCTGTACTGCTGAACAGAAGCCACTCGTAATTATGACTTTAATTATTTTAATCTTTAAAGGCAAATTACACCACTTATCCCAGTGGAGACATGTTTTTAAATAAAACATGAAAGTAACACAAATAAAAATGGATCCAAATCTAATCAAGCAGGTCCTAGTCTTAAAACAATTAAGAAAAGAGTAATCCCATCATCATAAAAACAAAGAGGTTTGGCAATAATTATAAATATGAATATTATATCACAAATATTTGCTGTACACTTGAGATCCCCAATGCTTTAAAGAGCTGGAGTTTCAGTTCCTCTGCACAAAGAGCCTCCCCCAAGTTACAGCCAAGGTCAAACTTCAGTGGAAAGGGGCTAAAAGTGATAGATCTGTGGCATTAACTACTGCACTCCTTTTAATAGAATCCAGCATAAACTCAAACCAGCCTCACGCTCAGCCTGAACCATTTATCTGAGACAAAAATGTCTTCTTGACAAAAACCAGATCTCCTTTAATAAAAGTGAGGCAGACAGTATTATGCTCTGAGGGAATCCTGTTGCTCTTTTTATATTCATATATAAAAAGAATTCTTCTGTAATACACGTAGATATAAAAAGTGAAGAAAATTGAGGCCAAATATCTGAGCATCAGGACATCAGATCAGCCTCTGCCAAAGCTGGTCCTAAAATAAAAGCCCTGGTGTTAATGACCAGTGGAATTATGTCTGCAGTTAAAGTTTTATTATTGAAGATGCTTTGCTCTTTGAGCTTCTTTTTGCTTCAGACCAAAGTTTCACAACAATTCCTGCTCCTGATAAGCATCTTGATTTGGTCCAATTGCTATCAACTCCTCACCAAATGCAAATGAACTTTGGGAACTGCAGCAGTCGGCTGCTTTTTTTCTGAAAATTCCTCTTTAATGCAATAAAAAGTTAATAGGGAACAGAAAAAAAAAAAAAAAGAAAAAAAAAAAAAAAAAAGCCCTGATCACATTTTAAAACATAAATAGATCAACGTGTTATCTTGTTTTGCTGAGCTGTTTTGAAAATATTCCCTCCAATATTTGCCCGAGTTGTGGATGAGCTGTGGTGAGATCTCATCAATCACAGCCCTGGCAAAGGCAGCACCCAGAATTGAGCTCTGTATTTTTAAATGGCCACATCTTTCTCTGTCAACCAACTGGGAGATGTTGAACAGATTTATATTCAGCCCCAAAACTGGAGACTTTTGAGCAAGGTCATTATTGCAGCCTGCACGTGGGTGGCCCAGTGGATGAATTAATTAAGAATACAGAAACAAAGGTCGAAAGAAAATAATTTTTCTTTCAAACCCGAGCCAATAAAGTCTTACACATTTAATTCCAATTACTGAAAAAGAGGACATCTGTACAGCTTTAGGTTTATCCATTTCAACTAATTAAGGGATTCAAATAAATAATCCTTCCATCTAACTGAAAAGTTTGCTAACACTTCATTAGAAGGAAGTTAAAACAAGCACACAACCTTGTTAACATATTTTGGTTTACCACAAAGTTACTTGGGCATCTCGATAATTATTTTTATTCCTTTTACAAATATCTCCTGACAGCCAACGTCAATAATTCTGCATTCCTCTGCATTTATTTAATTACCTCATAATTCAAATTTTCTTAAAGTAGCACCAATTCTGAAAGTAGGAGCTATCACATAAACAACTGCTGGGGATGAGAGTTTCCTACAATATCGACATTCATAAGGTTTATTAAAAATACTTTCCCTGCAGATTTAATCCTGCAAGATTACATGAGGAGAGTTCTTTGGTCTTTAACTGTGTATTTTTCAGTGGTGAGTTTGCATTTCAGCCTCTGCCATGGCAGCACGGTGCAGTGACTGAGACACATTAAGCTCCCTCTCACATTCCTTATATTTGATGCCTTGGAAATAGGAGAAATGATTTAAAAATTAGTGAAAACTTAAAGCTGTAGTTAAGTTCTCCTGGATTGTGTCCCAAACATGTCCCTTCATCATCCTACTGGCACAAGAATTGTTATATTTGTACACAGGCACAGAGCAGCTCAGTCCATCTTCAAAACCTGTTTGCTGTGCTTGAAATAAGTGAAAAAGTACTTGGATCATTAATTTGCATACATTTATTAAAAAAAAATACATTTAGATATATTTATTTTTTAAAAAAAGCTTCCCCATTGAAAAAAGTGCTTCTTTCTCCTCCAAAATGATGTTTGCCTGCCTTAGATTTATTGTCATTGCCTTCCATTTCCTTTCTCTTTTTAAAACAGATTTATTCCTTTCTCTTTTTTTTACTATATCTTATTTTGCAAATATATTTTACTACTTGGAAAATGTATTCTTTCACTGCAACACCCAAATTCTCAGTCAGGCTGTGCAGGTGATAGAAATCTTTACTGACCCGAGGGAGGTGTTTATTTTATATTAAGAGGGCACTGCTGATAAGGAAATAACTCCCTGCTTCTGCAATTCCCCTCAGTTGTGACAATGCTGAAAACCCACGTGAGCACACCCCAATCCCCACAGGTGCTCCCAAATCCCTGCTGAATGGGATTCAAGGCTTTCCAAGTGTTAATTTAGCCCACAAAATACTTGATTGGAATTTTTAATTCAGCATTTCCCAGTGAGTGCAGGAAGAGCCTGATGGGTACAGCCATGGAACATCCCAAACCAGGCACCTCATCCCAGCAGGAAGGGTTTGTTGATTCCACCCAGAACTCTTTATTTTCAGGAATCTGAAAAGTGGGGTGGTAAGAGAAGGACAAATCCCTTCACTGAGAGGGGTTCAGCACTGCAAGAGGAGTTCCTCCACAAGGAAGTGGAGTCCCCATCCCCAGGAGGGTTCAAAAAACAAGCAGATGTGGCAATTTGGTTCCATGGGAATGGCAGGATTCAGTCAAAGGTTGGACTTGATGATCTCGCAGGTCTTTTCCAAACTTAGTGATTCTGTGAATCTGTGATTCTATAAACCAATAACATCAGAAAAAGCACTGAAAACAGAGAGTGACCCTAAAACACCAGAGAGGCTGGACTTGGCATCCCCAACCTGCTCCACCACCACCACCAGAGTGATGACACAGCTCAGGTGACCACCCCCAGCAAATTGATTTTCCACAGGAGAGTAAAACCATCTCAGAAATTCCTGGCATGAGGAGCTCACACATTTGGGATCAGCTCCATGGAGTCCCTGGGCAGCCACGATGAGCTCAGTGAGATTCTCGCCTCGTTTAAAGGTCAGATGTGCTAAAACATTTCCCTGAATTCTGCCTTAAACCCAGCCAGGATCACCCAGCCAGTACAAACAAGTGCCATCCACACTGGAATTCCTTGCAGGAATTCTCCTGCCAGCACACAGCATCACATCCCTGCCAAAATCAGGATCTACCAGTTCCCATCTGCACAAAAACTCACATTTCCACTGGAAAAAGAGCTGGAGGGACAGGAAAAGACTCACAGGGACTGGGAGCACCCAGGACATTCCTCACGAGGGAAGGTTCTGTACTGGCAGTGTGGAATGACCAAGTACAAAGTGCATTTATTTATTCTGAATAACTTTCTTTTTGCCAGAGGGACATTTCAGTAAGAAAAAAAAAGTTTAAAAATCTCCTGCACCATGAAAATCTAACAAGGCAAAAGAAAGGTTATTTTCTTTTTCCTGGAAATAAATATAATTCTGAAAGCAAATTGCAGCACTGGGAATTTAACAGCATTTTAAAACTTCAGATGACAAAAATATGAATGTAATACATACACACAATTGGGATACACAACTTCCTAGAGGTTCAAGACAAAACTTATTTTCCTGGAGCTGATGGCTTATTTATGTTAGAGCAGCAGGGTTTGGACAAGACAAGCATTATCATTTTTACAGCTCCTCTCCTGTAGTGCCCTTTAGGCTTTGATAGCTCCCTACCATTGTTAGGGTCAGAGGACAAGTTCATAAAACCTCTAAATCATATATAACAAGCCTTAAAAACCTAAGATCTATCTTTTTTTTCCCCCTAGGCCTATGCAGAAGAATCAAAGCACAGACAGCGACCAGCAGAAATAATGACCACATTAAACAGCTTCATCAGAAATTTATGAAGTAAATTTTGTCTTTTTTTTCTTTCCTTGTTGTACATAAAGAGCCAAAAGATCTTTTTTTAATTTTTCCTGGAAACCAAAACGAACCCTAACAGCCAACAGAATTATTTTAAGACCTGACTCTAAGATCTTATTTTTTTTTCCATTCTCTTCTTTCTCTTATTTCAATTTTGGAAGAAAATGTCTATTCTGTTTTATGAACAATCCCCTTTCAATGCAACATTGCTTGGCTAAGTACTTCCAAAATTAATTCTCAGGGAACAACCATAACAGGGTTTTTCTTTGTTTTGTTTTGGTTTTTTTCAAGTAAAAGATTTTATTTTCCCATCAGGAGAGAAAAGAAAATAACTTGGCTTCTGATATGTTCTTAATACCTCACTAACTTACCTGCAATGAGCATCATAAAGATAGGGAAAACAAGAAAAAAAAAAGTTTTTTTAACTTTAAATTCAATAAATGTGACCATGAGGAAAAAAATCTTACAGATTAGTTACAGAACAATGAAGTGTGTGGGAGTTCTGCATAAACACTGAATCCAGGACCAGACACTTTAAAATTAAATGAGTGGTAGAAACAAACTAAAAAAGACATGGATATCTTCTCTGTCATAAAGATAGAAAAATCCAGCACTTTAAAAATTGTCTGATAATGGTATGGAGTTTGTAACAAATGACTCTGCCTGAAGCACTGTACTGTTATTATTACATACAGTAAATTTACTCTATTATTAGTAAAAAAGCACAAATGCCTCACCAAACAGCATCATGCTCGATTGCATTTGGGATTTATAGAAAATTATAATCTTTTACACTTCATATTCAACTTCTCTCATCGTTTTTTTTAACCAGGAACTCAACAATTCCCCCTGTTCCTAAACAACCCCATGTTCCAGCCACGTTCTGTATTAATAAATATAATCAGACTGCATCTCCACTTGGACTGATCAGCATCAATCAGTGTCAATTAGGAACAAGTGCTGGGGAGACAAAATGTGACACTTCACACTTGATCTTGTCAAAGTGTCACATAAATATACTGGAAGGACAATATCTATTTTGGCTGCGTTTCAGTCCCAAACAGGATTTTATCCCAGCTCTGTGGGTCTGGAAAATTCCTGACCCGGCAACAATCTGGTTTATTTTTCACTCTTAACAGCACAAGTAACATTTCCCTGGGATTGTGGAGGAAATGCTGGCTGTGTGCTCACTGTTACCTGTCCCTCTGCCACGGTCTCGGTGTCGATGATGGTGACAATCCCAGGCACCAGGGGACTCCGGCGCAGGTTGCTGTGAGCCAGGATTTCCTCCTCGGTGGCTCCTGATGGCAGTGTCCCCGTGAGCTGTGTCACCACCTTCCCCACCATCGTCAGCCCGGTCTTTATTGTCTGCAAAAAAAAAAAAAAAGAAAAAAAAAAAAAAAGAAAAAAAAAAAAAAAGAAAAAAAAAAAACCCCTGAAATGGTGTTTAGGGCTGTGCTGTGGGTCCAGCTCGGATTTTTTCTAGAAGGGAATTTTTTTAGGAGTGATGTATCAGCTGTAAAAGGTTGGAATGAAACAGCTTGAAAAAATTTGGCATCCCAGCAAATGGAAGAATTCACTTTTATTTTGGAATTTGATTATGCCAAAGCATGATTGAAAAATGAAGTATTCTAATGCTCAAATAATTTAATGGTTTTGTATTTTAAGTATTCCAGTGTTGAGGGGATTTTTAACTTTGATTTTACTTACTCCAAGAGCACGGATGGTCAGAAAGATCAAAGATGAGGCCACGATGGGTGTGAGGAAGGCACTGAAATCCAAACAGCCCCCAAAGCTGACAGAGTTTTGTCTTTTGCACAGTGCAAGAGGCAGGAACTTGGCCTTCCCTAGATCTGACACACTCATTTTTTCCCTCAGCAATTAAGCATTAAAACTGAATATGGGACTCAAATCCAGGAAAATTAAAAATGCCACCCTCAAGGTCCTGGAAAGGAAAACTCCCAGGCACATCCCAGCACAAGGAATGGGACTTTCCAGGCTCTGCATGTTTCCCAGATGTGGCTTTCAAAACACATTCACTGCATCAGCTTTTAGCAGCTAAAGATGCTGAAGATCGTTTTTATTTTGCTTTATTTTATTTGGAGAAAGAGGCAGAGTAGACACAGTAGGAGAGATGCAGATTGAAAGAAAAACAACCCCAACTACAACTTTAAATATTTTCTCCTTGAACCAAGGACTGTGCCTTATTTGCCTGTAAAGAATTGAGCAGATTTATTATGCAATATAAATAAGAAATAGCAAAAGAGATCAGAATGGAATGACACTGTAACAAGCCAATTCTTAACTAAAAAGACAAGCTAAGCTGCCTGCTAAATTGAAAAGGAAAAAAAATGTCCAGATCCCAGGCTGAAACCAAGAAGCAGCCACAAATCAATTGCAACTGCTTTGTTTAGTGCTAAAATCTCAAACTGCAGTGATTAGAAAACACATTAGTGTTCATCAATTAGCAGCCAAACGTTTGTTTTAATAATTCATGGGAAATGACTTACACAAAGTCTGTTAGTGTGTTGTCAGGAAAACCTCTGAAGGGCCAACAGCAGCAGGCGCCACACGGTATCGATGGCCATGGCCAGCCAGGAAGGCTGATTAACCTCTGAGATGCCTCTGCTGATGGACTCACCCCATTAATGCTAATGGAGATACTTCCACTTAAAATCGAGCCAGGCCTTTAGCACGGGAATGGCTTTGGGGGTTTAAAGTCTTTAGTAATATCCTGCCATTTGTTTCTTGTTATTTCTTTTTATACCCGGCTACGACAGAGGAGAATAAAACGGGTTTTAACGGTGGCGAATTCAGGAGGCTGGGAAAAGGTAACATAAAGCAGATATTGATAGCTGAGGAATAAACCTAAAATAGCCCCAGTGCCATCACGGGAATGCATTCCAGCTCTCCTGGCAAAAACTGACAAGGCAGTTTTTTGGCCAATAGTTAAAATCCTAGAAAATGATTCGTTCTCAGTTCATGGAGCAGGGAGGAGAAAGCAGTAAATGCTACACGGCAAAAGACCTGTGCAAGGGAAAAGGCTAAAAACCGTAACTGACCTGTTTTAGAAAATACCTTTAATATTTATAATGAGAGCAACAGGACGACAAAGTACCAAACCTAAATTTATGGCTCTCTAGAAAAGAATGATGGAGCTTGTCCAGGCAGCTGAATCCCTGCTCCGTGTGGGAGCAGCGTGGGCCTGCAGCAGGGAGAGGTGTGCAGAGATGTGGCTGAGGCCATTAGCTCAGAAATATCAGTGCAGAACCATTACAGCACTTACTGCCCTGTGCTGTTGTGTATATTTGCAAAAACTTCTGGGGTAATCTTTAACCTTTCCCATGCCATATCAGCTGTCCCCTCCATCCATTAGGGATAATGACCTTGCTCTCACATAAGCTGTTAGTCCTCATTAAGAAGTTATCAGGTAACAAGAGAAAACAGATGCAGCCTTTGCTAAATCACTTTACCACTACAGGATTAAAAAGATACGGAGAAGGAATCAAACAAAGGAGTTATGAGGTGAGAAGGACTTGGTTTATAATTTGATGCGAGACATGTGACAGAGCAAATACATTTTAAATGAAATAGGTTAAAGTTTGCACTGTCCCAGTTCCTTTGTCACTGATGGGAAGCTGCCAGTGAAGTTCACTTATAAATAAAATTAAAATACTTGATCCAGTTCCTTTTGTAACCAATGATCCACAATGTGCAGACACGCACATTATTTATAAGCTCCTGTGTACCCTATCCACTTAAAAATATGACTGTTCACATTCATTTAAATATAAAGAAGTGCATCTATTTAATTAAAATAAATCTATGCCCTCATACCTCATTTAATTGAAAAATAAGTACAACTTTAATTAGCTGAAAAGAATTAAAATGCACCATTCAGTGCCTGTTAGGATGCTTTGTTCCAACAAAGGCCTTACATCCTTTTAGTGACAACACAATATATTGTTCCTGTTTCTCATAATAAATGTATTTTATATTATTCATGTGATTGCAAATGAAAAATCTATAGAAAGCAGAAAGAGATATCAAAAAGATCTGCCTTGGGTGTGAACACAGTGAGGTTGAGCATCACACTCAGTTTGAACAAAGTGATAATGGGGTTTATTCTGAAAGAAATTCCATGTCCATTCTACTCTGCTTGCCCAAATGGACTGAAAACCTTTATCCTATGGAAGGAACCTTCTAGAGAGGATCTGAAAGGCAGTTCTCCAAAGTGACCCTGCTGAAAGCTCTCAACTGTCCTTCTCTTTCATATGAAGGTTCTTTCACTTCATTAGGAAACTGGAAGCCAACCAGAGAAAAGGCTGTAACCCAAGGTAACCTGGCAAAACAAGAACTTTAATGGAACCACTTCTGAACCAAACAGCAGCAGTGCAGGGAAAAGGAAAGGACACCCACACTTCCCAAAAAGCTGATCCTGTGCTGATCAAAGCAAAGGAATTACAAACCCCTGCAGCTGATAGGACACAACAGCAGCAGAGGTTCATAAATGAAGAATTAAATAAGGAAGGAGTGAAGTTGATAGTGAGGCAATGAGGTGGGACAAAGAGCAACAGATATTTGGAGCATCTATTTGCCAGCAAGAAAGTCAGCCCTGCAGTTATCAGAGATGAAAACCTGCTAGATAGCAAGCCAAGACTCAATGAAATCACTAATAAATTAAACATTGCAGATTTACTGTGGCGCACTCATGGATAACAAATTAATACACTAAGGCTGAGACACTCCTCAAGAGCCAAATCATGCAAATATTTAAAACTATATTAGTATTAATCTTGTCTGTTACAGTAACATCCAACAGGCAGGAGCATGAGCAATGTGCTGTACAAATACAGAGTAGCACAGAGACCGTGCCCTGGGGATTATCCCTTTTCCTAACTCTCACTGGGAGTTTATCTCTGTACAGAGGCTAACAATCTTTTCTTTCCTATGATTATAAACACATTTTATCTTCAGTATCTCTTCACATAATGCAATAGCACTACTTCAGTGTGATAAATTCAGTTTAACAGCAGAATTTCTGGATTATGATCCCTGGCTAGTACCACTCAGCAGGGAAGGTCATCAGCTCCAGGGATCTGTTTGTAGGATTTTGCCACATCTGATCCAAACTGTGGCTGATCATGCTAAGCCAGTCAGTTTTACAAATTTATCTGTGCTATAAAAAAGATGCTCACGATGCTGAGATTGAAGGAATTTGGGGAGATTTCCCCCCACACCTTTTTTTTTAAACTGTGCTGATGGTGAAAGTACACAGAGATCCAGCGAATCGCCTCAGGAGAGGAGCAATTCCAGTTCCCCTCAACAATGTAAAAAGCTGTGATTTTTCTCCTTCTCCGGCCACACTGTGATTGTGATGGAATATGTTTGTTTTTATATTTTGTTTTCACATGAGCTGGCCTGCCCTGTGTCTCTCTTTGTGGCTTCTCCTAACTGTTGTTTTCTTCGGTGCCACTGAGCCTTCTGTCCTGCGCTGTCATTTCATTCCTATTATTAGGTTTGTTTTGTTGCACGTATCAGAAATGAAAAGGCTGGTGGTTACAAGGGAAGCTTGTAATCAGCACCGAGTTCACCCCACAGTGCCAAAACTCACTCTGTGTGTGCGTGTGAGAAAAAGAAATTGTTGTTGCAGCAAGGAAAGGAGCTGGGGTGGGGAGACAGTAAAACAAAAGTTGTGCTCGGTCTTGTTTAAGATTTCCAAGCCATGGGCTTCTTTTGATGCTACAAAAGCCCAGACATTTCTCTGAAAACAGAGGGATTTTATAACATCATCTGAAGTAAGAAAACGAGGCAATGGAACCTATATGTAAACAGTCATTAATAAGCTCTAACCTTCAAAGAAGGTAATTAATTAGCTCCAGTACTGTGCTGTCACTCTTCAGAGAGAGCAAAATGTATAATGGGGGTGTGATGGAGTCCAAAAAGCACCAGGCACTTGTAAAGTCACTTTTCATGATGCTAAAAGACTAATAATTCACAATGTTGATTTCTAATCATATAAACTTGTACCATTATGAATAGCCATTATACAAATCCATCCCACTGTCACTTCCCTCTAATATAAATATCTGTTTCTAATAAATAAAATTTTAAAAAATCAGTTCAGAAACAGGAACACTTTGTGGAAAGCTACAGTCAGTCAGAGCTTTGCAGGATGGGGAGCACAGGCACGGTGCTGATGCCTGCAGGGTTCTCTCTGTGAAAGGAGGGGGGTGATGACACACAGCACAATTCAGCAGGGGAAACCTCATAATTATGTTCCACGAGCAGCTCTCCCAGGGCAGATGATGGACTCACTTTGGCAGCACTAATGACTGTGGCAGTGTAAGACTGAATGTTGTCTCCACAGGCTCCACCACGGGATTGATGGCATCGGATCAGCTACAAGAAGAAAGACAGCAACCAAGTAACTACTATTAAACTACACAAACCCATAACCCATTACCAGAGCTCTTATTTATCATGTACAGTGGTGTGTTTTTTCCTACAAATAGCAAAAAGCCCTGCTGAGACACTTAACCCCTTTTTATAATCTTCTGGGTGCCACCCAGACTGTCGCGTCCCCCCGCTCCAGTTTTCAATTACCAGATGAGTGCTCACTAAGAATTCATAAACTTTGAAATGGTGGGATTTTTGGTCTGGCAGCAATACCACAAATAAATTTAAATAAATATAATCAAAAGCTTTAGCCATGTATATGTAACATTAAATATCAGACATTCTAAGAATCCGAGTGTGGCTTTCCCCTCCTTTTTATGACGAGCAAGCAAAGAAATGACAAAGGGAAAGAGTTGTTTGAAACTTTGCATTTAATAGATTAAAGGAATGTACATGAGGTTTGCTTTTTATTGCCTTCCTTCAAAATCAATAAATCAAAACAAGAGTCTTGTACCTGCCATCACCCTACAAAAGTAGGGTTTGCCTTTGAACCCTAACTAACAATAGAATCCGTGCTTCTATGTAAAATGAGAAAAAAATATTGATATTTGTTGCTTGCACACAGAACACGTTGCCTGTTCAACTATCTGAGCTAAAGAAAATTTAAAATTACTGTAAGATGTATTTGTTTCTAGAGGTTTTTTTCTGTCCTGCTTATATTTAAATATCTAAATTAAAATACTTAAAACTAGGGAAGGCCCACAGTGAATTTATCTGGGATTACACAGGCCTTTTAAATCCCCTTTGTGATAGAATTCTTTTGCTGATCAGTGGCTGATATTTTGGCAGCAATACTTTTTCAGTGCCATGCTGACAAGGGTTAAGTTTTCCAGCACCAGCAAGGTGTGGCACTAAAGGAAAGGCAGGTCTGAATTTGGGAAGAAATCAGCTGTGCTGGAGGAGGTGTAACAGCAAATACATTTCTAAAATCTGCCTCTGATAGTTTCTGGCTCAGCTCTAGAAACAGCTTCTCCAGTCACAGGTGGAAAGGAGAAAAAACATCTGCTTTGAAATAAAAATAAGGCATTAGAAGCTGAATTTAGGCTTCACGTCAAGTTTTAAATACACAACCAATTCTCTGGGTAAAGGCAGTGATCATTTCTTTGCTTGGGACCTATTTTCTTTGTCTCCAGAGAGAAGAAAAAGTCTTTAAACTTTTTTTTCCCTAGAGCTTAACTTTTTCAAAGATGTTCAAAAGTAGCCAATTTAATGCTATTTTCTAGTCTACAGACTGCTGTGTTGGTTCAGACAAACTCAGGCTCTGCCCAGACTCAGTTTCCCCATACAGAATTTAGGAAGGGTTTTTTGCCTACCTTCAAACGTGTCTGTAATTAAATGCTTTAAACTTTTAAAGCACAAAATGGGTTGATTATTGAGTTACCTCACTGAAAACACATGTTGATGGCTGTCTTCTCTGCCTTCCAAGTTCTTGAACTTAAATCAAATGTGCAGAGTAAAGATCTGATATATAAAAATACTTTGGTCTGTCATTTTAATGCAACTCGTCTTACAGACTTTCTTTTGCAAATACCTTTTTCCTGAGGCTTTTTCTTTTCTTTTTCCCCATATATACACAAAATCTAGAGGTATTTTTTGATATCAAACCCCTCCTTACCTTATTTTCTGCATAAGCAAGCCAACGGCTTCCAAGAGCAATAGGATTCATGTTTGGCCCTGGACAGGGATAGCAGCCTGCAAAGTTTGAAAAGGCAACATTAAGAAATATCTTAACAACTTCTTCCAAAGAGTTTTATTTATTGCCAAGAAAACAAAAAGGCTAAACAAAAGCCTTTCAGTTGCTAATATCACTCAGTGGATGCTTGCATTTTTGTTTCTGGAGATAAGGCTGTGGTTAGATGAGCTATTCTGAACATTTAATTATGTGTAAATATTCATTTCTCCTCATGTTTGCATTTTTAATGCCATTTTGATACAAAAATGGCATTCTGGGGTGAGGGAATATTGATGTTTGACTCGATTGATTCTGTATCTTCACATTTTAATTCATTTTATTTGATTGCCACCTTTCTGTTGGTGAACAGTTTGTTCACTTCAAGCTCTCCTAGATTTTTATTGTATGAAAGGATGTATTGTGCTCTTGGTTTTTTTTTTAATAATTCTACATACAAGCCCTCAGCCTTTCAAAATGCTTTGGTTTTGATTTTAACAATTCTATATACAAGCCCTCAGCCTCCCAATATACTTTTGCACAAACTTAACTTTACACAGTGGGAAAATTTGTAATTCCTTTAAAATCAGTAGCAATGTTTCCACTGTTCATCTGCTTTCCATTACCTTTATATTATCATTAAAAATAGATTTAATGGATATGGATAAAAATGGATATGGATAAAAATGAGTGTAGAAAACAGACTTATTCCTGAGGATTAAAACATGAAAATACCTATAAGAGAAAATAGCTGTGAACGAAAACATGGCAAGGCTTAAAATGAATCAAGCCCATATTAAATGGCATTTCGTATAGAAAGTTTTTAAAATATGTATTTTTATAAAATGTTGTAAGTAAAGAAAATATTTTTATAAATAAAATAAATAATTTGTATTTAAAAATACACGTTTCTACATGAAAAAATAAGAAGGAGAGAACGGGGGGAAGGAGGAGGCTATCAAGCAAACGGTTAATCTCAGTTTTCATCAGTTCTTAGGCTAATACAGTCAATTTAGCAATTTAAATTCTCTCACTGATTGGCCAAGAAACAAAATATTGCAGCCCTTAGAGCCGTGTGTGTCTGATTTAAAGGAGCCCTGGGCAGCTGCTCCTGTATCCCGGGCAAAAGGAGCACCGAGCTCAGGCAAACAGCATTTCACAAGAACACATACAACACACAACTTTTATGCAGCTTATTACATAAAATCCTAAACCAAAATAAATAAAATCCAAACCCAGTCAAGCTTTTATTCCCCCAAAATCTCCTGCAGCAGACTCCGACACTGCTCTGCACCCACAGCGAGGAAAAGCAAATATCCAGCTCTTTTCCAGCAGGCTCCAGAAGAGCCCAGAATATTTACTGAGGACAGCAGGACTCACAGAAGTGGGATGGGTTTGTTTTCCACACCTGCAAAGCCGTGAGAGGGTGTGTGGGAGGCGTTAACTCATTTCTGGAAGTTTAAATGGACATTTGACAACCCTTGGGATGTGTTTTTGGGCCCGCGTAGGCCCCGCCGAGATAAAACAACCCCGGATTTCATTTTCCAGAGCAGAGCACTGAGGGTATTGCAAAATTCCAAAGATCACAGTGAGCTGTTTCAAAGGTCAGAAAGCAAGGGAAGGAGAGAATTAATTCATCCAATTAAACCCATCTCAGGCAGGGAAGGCAGAACCCAGTGAGGATTTTGTGAGGCCTTATCGCCGGCCCGATCTCAGGAAGGAAAACGAATTCTGAAGAGATGATGCCACAATTGTTATTGCATTCCAGGAGTGCATAAAATGTGGGTAGCCAGAGCCTCTTAAGGAACAAAGAAAGCAAAAAAAAAGGTTGTAAATACAGCCCTGGGTTGTAAATACAAACGTGTTCTTCCGATGACATTATAGATCAGGACCAGTGAGGTTTTAATGCCGATTTCTGCCTCGGCAGCTCTTATCTGGGTCAGGAAAGGCATTCAAGTCCCCCAAACCTTTCTTTTACCTTCCCTTTTATGTATAAAATACAGCATTAAAAGCTGCCAGATGATAACCCTCGTCATGTAAATCTCTACCGTGACTTTAGAAGCAGTGCCTTGCGTTTCCCAAACTCGTAACATCCCTGCAGGAGAAAACTAAAGGAGTCTCAGCAATTCAACAACTCACAGCAGAAAACAAGTCTTGCTTGGAAAAGGGAGCTGTTCTCAATTACTTCAGTGAACTGAAGTCAATGAAGAACTGCAAAAAAAATTCTTCAAATCCGAAATTGATCAGTGAATAGAAGAGTCACTTAGAAAAGCTGGGACTGCCCTCCTCAAATCCACTGGCCGTGGTTTGCCCCATGAACTGGGCTCAGTCAATCAGGCTCCACACACAAATCAGCCAATTCTAAGAATAAACTCCACAAAGGTCAACAATTCAGCTCGGTCCTAAACTCTCCGATACGAAAAACAGTGTAAAAAAAAAAAAAGGAGCTATTTCCTCCCTTTCTTTTCTTTGCAAGTCTTTGCATTTTGGAAACTCGCAGCAGCACAAGGATAAACAAAGGGTTATACTTTATGGGAAGGAAAAGCAAATTGTTTTTCTGCTTTCCAAAAAAACAGCTGGAGTCAGCAGAACATCATCTATGAGGCAAATGAAAAGACAGACACGGCGTGACCCATCAAGCTGGGCCATCCAATCCTCACCAGCCCCACTCTCTTAAAGATTAACTTCTATTTCTACTGAACTTCAAAACAACAGAGGAAAAAGCCATTCTAAGCAATAACAGCAGCAACTTCAGCGTGTTTACAATAGGAATGAACATAATGAGAATGCAGAACTAACTGTCAAGAAGACCAAAGTTTCCAAGTTTTAATGACAGCATGGAGAGGTCATCCAAGAAAGGATCACTCAGGGAAAGTCCTTCCAAAAGTGCAGCAAACCAAGCAAGTACTAAAAAATATCTGATCTTAGAACCAGCTTAATTGGGCCTATCACCCACAGAAATATAGGTGAAAATCTACTGGAAACTACTTCGTAACTTTTGAGTACAGAGTTATCTTCTGCCTCTGTGCAGAGGAAATGTGTAACTTCAAAGCTGGGAAAAAAAAGAAAAATTGCATTTTGAAAATCAGAATCAAAGTCCAAGTTTTTCTGCTAATTTTATCAAGTTCCTACACACAAAAACTCCAACTGGTGCTGCCCTAAGGAACAGTGAGGAATCAGAAATGAGCTCCAAGATCCTTCTGAACAGGGGCTTGGCTAAGGACACCTTGGTTTTCCCATTTCCAAGATGTGTTACCTACATCAAAACAGCCCCAGAGGTAAATTCTTCAGTGTTACAATTTCTTAGTTTCTTCTCTTTTTTTTTTTATAGCTAGGTTATAAAATGATAACTGAAATAAGCATATAGTTTGTGATTATTTGCATTCAAAGATGCTTTTAACTTACTTGTTGCTGTGCTGATTTCATATATTTTGGTTTACCGAGAATACAGGAATCCCACATTGCCTGACGTTCTCCAAAGAGCTACACAAATGTTTGCTTTGTGAGCGAAAAGAAAGTTATTTTCCATTATTTTTCAATTACTACCCTTGTGCCAATGATGAAAATCTCTACCACCCTTTGGAGATTCACATCCATAAGCCCATAATAAACCAAATCACCTCCTCTACCCATCTCTGAAAATTCACACAAATATCCCCTTCTCTCACTCTGGATCTTTCCATCACTCTTGAGCTCCTACAGAAAACCAAGGCTCCAATCCTTTCCTTGAATTGTTTTCCAAAAGCTCATCCTGGATCTTCAGTGATGGCAATGTGAACACAAAGAGAGCAGCCAAGAGGAGAAAAGCAACACATTCCTGTCCTCCCACTTGTCTTTTAAACAAACAGCACATTGGGAAAATGCTGCTCAGAGGAACAAAGCCATTACAAGCCATGTCAGCTAGAACAGAGCTCGGGCCAATAAATCACCAAACACGCCACTAATAAAACTTGAACCATTTCAACTGGGGCAGCTCTGCAGCATCTCCACAGCTTTTTTTATAAAATACAGATTTAAAGAATATGTAGGTATATATAGGAATCCAACACTGTCTCTAGAAAAACCTGATGTTAACAGTAAGAACTTGTCTGAGCTAAGTCAGGGCTTATTTCCAGTTTGCAGAATTCCTTACCCAACCTTACACAACTTTCTTTTTCTCAAACCTCACTAAAACACACTGTAAAGTGACATCTGATAAACTACTGCAAATTAATAATGGAATTAATAAAGCTGAGGGAATGAAAGAGCCGAATCAGAATCACCTACCATTGCTTTCCTTCAAACACATCCCATCATGTTTATCTTAAGACACTACTGGTTGATTTTTAATTTCACAGCACATTATAAGAACTTTATTCCCTACAACAATATTTATAGTCCAGAAAAAAAAAATCTGGTTTTGGTATTTTCCAGACTTTCATCCCCTCTATCTTGACTTTGTTCTTACTTTTTAATGAAAAACATTTTAAGTTCTTTTCTGTCCTGTTTCAGTCTTTTTTCCCTGTCAGTTTAATAGGAAAACCTTCTTTTTCCGTAATTTTCACTGCTTTCTTTTCCCCAGTTCTCTCCAGTTTCCTTTGCAGTGGTACATACTCATCCTTTTTTATAACTAATTTTGATTTACTGTTTGCTGGGGGGGGGATATTTTAATAGATATCTCACACCTTGTACCTGTGAGGAATCCATACCAGAGGAGTCCAGTTTTATTTCAAGCTGAGAGGATGGGCAGTTACTAACAGAAAAGCCTTTTAGGATTCTTTCCCTAATCCCAAAACAAGGCAGAAATGGCATCTTTTGGGTCACAGGGAATGCCATGAAGGCAGAGATTCCCTCCATCCTAAGGAAACCTTCCTGATTTCTGGAGAAACAAAGATTGTTCTGTTCAGTGCCTGGCAAGGTTCATTAAATATGACACATGTCATCTGAAGTGTCCAGTGGTTTCAAACACAGTTTTCTAAACAAATTCCAAAAGAAGTAACTCATTTCAACCAAAATTCTTTGCCTTTAATCATTCAAATACTTGCTGGATTATCACTTCAAAAATCAGTGAAGCAGGGCCATTGTGTATTTTTAAATAAATAGTTCCAAGAACCCACTAAAGTGATGCTACTTCTCTAATAATCAATCTGCAATTTTTTTCTGATTCTTACGAAACACAGAGCACTCCATAGGAATGAAATTACAAAACTCCATCCTTAAGTCTTGCAGTGCAGAGCAGCCAGAAAGCAGATCCATGACAGAGAGCACAGAAAGGGAATATGCAATAAATAATGGGTAGAGTGATACTGTTGTAGCAAAAGCATTGTTTATTCCAAGGAAAACAAACCATATAAGTTGTTTTATCTAATATTTTTTTTGTTTGGTTGGGTTTTTGTTTGGGTTTTTTTCTTTTTAGCAAACCAATTTTTTTGTTGTTTATAAACTGCATAAAGCAATATTGTTTATAAATTCCTCTGGGTTCCTTCTAGATGAAAGGCCCAGGGTAAATGTTATTACTCTCACACTGTCACATACTTTCCAAAACTCTTCTATTGTTCTTGTACTTCCTCCTGTTTAAGTATCACCCGTAAAATGGAGTAAAAGAGCAAAGGAGCAGGATGCACCCACTGAGAAATCAGGTTTGCCACCCAGGGCCTTTTCTTTTTCCTTATTTATTTTTAAATCATAGTGGCATTATTGCTACTAAAACACTAAAAGGAAAAAAAAAACCCCCAAACCAATTAGAAATAAATTGAAAAAGTAAAGCTATAAATGCTAGAGAGAGACTTTGGAGAAGGGTCTGGATCACCAGGACAGAGGGAATGGCTTCACACTGTTAAGGTCCTTCCAACCCAAACTATTCCATGATTTTGTGCTAGCCTGGATCAGAAGAACTGAATTCCCTCAGAGAAGCTTGTGGAAGGACCAGAGATTGAATTTTATTAAATGTTATTGCTATTGCTGTTGCTATTATTATTATTATTGCTACAGAGATCTCCTTCCCTGTCCACTCTACCACAGCAGTTTGAAGCATCTGCACTTTGATGGTCCCAGTGGGTCCCTTCCAACTCAGGAATTCCATGATTTTATGATTTTACTCCACAGGTCCAAGCCCAACCCCAGAGCTTTTACTAAAAACACCATTGGCCTTTCATGTTCATTAGGCCTGGCTGTTTAATTTAGCACCAATTTGACTGATTTCAGGGCAATGTTTAATCTCAGGTTTACTTTCTTTTTCTGTTAAGACTTGGACAGTGGCAAATAATAAAGCTGCCACTGAGGCTGTTGTTTCTGTGCAGGACAATGTAAGATGGCTTTGTTTGCCCTTTAACATTAAGGATTTGGGTGCTTTAGATAAAAATAACTTATATAGAAACAAAGAGCACTTCCTGCTTTACATCTAATTTGTCCAACTGTCAGAGCCAGCAGATATGACAGATACACATCGTGGGGACTAAAGCCTCTGCTGTGGTTTTATGCAGCTTTTCTGTTGTATTTACATTTTCCTGCAGTGGAGCAAAACCTCCTGCAAGCACCAAAGCCATTTGTTCCCATAAATCCACCATGGTGACCTAAAGACCTCCCCAAAAAGTGTTTCAGCATTATCCTGGAATGGTGAGACACTGATTCCCACAGCCAGGAAAAAACCACTCTTATAAATAATGCTGTTAAAAAAGAAAAAAGCAAAATTAAACCAACATTTCTCAGGGAAAAATGCCATGAAGGGGTAGGTGCTCATATAGATGTGTGGGTAGAAAAATTAAAAGTGCTTGTAGCAATCCACAGGGACATACTTGGCTCTTCTTCACTGATCAAGAAGCTCAGGAGCTCCCTTCCCACCTGCCCTGAGGACTTTCGGTCTGAGCTGATCCCCCACAGACACAGGAATCCTGTCAATTATTATCCTGTGTGGGATAACCAGGAGAAATGCCCACAGCTGAGGAGGGAAACACACAGAACTTCTTGAAGAATGTGACTCTTCAGGCATTAAACCTCTTCATAAGACATTCAGTGTTTCTACTTCAAAGTCAAGAGCTCAAACTGCTCCCTGTGAGCCCATCAGGGAAAGGAATTCCAACAGAAATGTCCAAAAAAGCCTCGAAGATTTCCAGAGCAGCCCTGTGACAAACTGAAACCACCAAATTATTCCTTGTGTGTGAATGTGGGAGCAAACAGGAATCCCAAATCCAAACTGCAGATTAGAGCATCCAACACCATTTGGATTGGGGGTTTTTATTTGCTCAGAGAGGTGCAGGGCATTTAACATCCACTGACTGATTTTTGGCTTGTGGTGAGGAGAGCCTTTTGAGACTTTCTATACAATAAAGTACTCTGACTAAAATCTGCAAAATTACCTCTCAGGGCTCTACTGAACAGCATCAATAGAAATGTGGTGCCAGCTAATGGCTGCAATAACTGTCTCCATCCCTGGGGAATAATGGATGGAGAATATATCAATATGAGGAGTGGAAGGGGCAGGGAAGCTGAGCAGGCCCTCGTTATCAGACACAGGGATGATGCCACACACATGATGTTATCTGTGAGAATCTTTACTCAGGGCCCAGGGGGTGGGGAGGATATTCTTTATGGAGAAGGAAAGTATCCATCAGGCCATATTCATAATCATCAGCGTTCCACTAAGTAAGCAGTTTTGGGGTGAGGGGCACTGATGTAATAGAAATCAATGGAATTCAGCTTTTCTGCAGCTTTTGTTTAGAGCAAAGTAGAGGCAAAAAAAGCCTGAGCATCACTTTGGTTTCTGTGCATCTCTTTGGTTTCTGATCCTTCAGTCACGTGCAGAAAAGGCTCTGAAGGAAATCTGAAGTGAACCACAATAAAACTCTGAGCTATTTAAGAATCTATTTTAAATCCACACCTTGACACTCACAACTAGCAAAGGAAACACATTCTTAACAGAAGCATCAGATGATTTTTTTTTTGGGTGGTTTTTTTTTTTTAGTTTGGCCACATGAGCACTTAAAGCAATGCAGGATGTGAAATTCCTGCTTGGCTTTCTCCTCCCCTTGGTGTGAGTTCTTTCTTAGGGAAAAGGAGCTGGCTCCAAGCACAGGGAGAGCAATGATGGATGGAAGTGACTGCCACGAGACTGATGCTCTGCCTTCTCCTAGCAGACATTTAAAAATCAGAACACCCCACAGGGTAGATTAGAGGATATCCTGGTAATTTTTCTACAATAGTTACAGCATGTTTTCCCTCCACGTTTAAGCACCTGTCTTAAATTCCCTCTCCCAGTCTGCAGCACCTGTACATTGAGGTTTTGTTACAAAATGCACAAATAAAACGTGCTGGCTCCCTGCCATCCAAGTCAAACCAGCACATTTCCATGTAATCCCAGGCAGGGGAAAACAAAGGTTGGTTCTATGTCAAACTTGCTCAGGAAAAATCAGGAAATGCAGGAGTTAAAACATTCCAACGGCAGCACGAAGTTGACCATGTTCTACATCCTGAATATTTTATGGTATATTTATTGTAACAATATATTAAGCTACACATCCAACCACAAAAACAAAAACAGAAAGACAAATACTCCTCATGTGCACGGCAGCTGCATTAGCATTTCTGAGGAACTTCAGGATTCCTGACACTGCTTTTAATTGGACATTCTGCATTTCATTTCTATGTATAAATAATCACCAAAACAGACCAGAGCTGCTGCTTCATGTTTGTGCTGTCTCAGGGAGGTTCTAAGGCTCCCACACCACTCAGCTGACAAGGATGGAAAAGTGATTTCCACATCATCACCAAATCTTCTTGAAATAAAAGATTTTCTTTTCCTTAAACATAACAGAAAACCCTTCAAAAAGTCAGTGCTCCTCAGTAATATTTCTGACCTTTATGCCCTCACTTCTGACCAGAGCAGTCAGAGAATCTTTTTCATGCTGACAAATTCTCTGGGCAGGCAGTGACATCCTCCCAGCTGAGGTGCACCTGGACAGGACACAAGCTGCCCTGCAAGCAGAGATGCTCCAACAATGCCAACAAAAAAGGCCTCTAAGACCTTTTTCTGAGCTTCCTTTTTCAAGGATTTCTACTTTTCCAATTGAAACTGGCACTGTCCTTTAATAAATTTAAAAAAAAAAAAAAAGGCACAGCCAAAGAAGCCAGTCATGGCCAGTTGGCTGCCTCCCAGAAATCCCTGCAGCTAACGAGGGAGCTCATTTACATCCAATTTCAAACACATCAGAGGAACTTAAGCCTTTAAAGATACACTCTCAGGTCGAGGAGATTTCAGCACATGAAATGGGAAAGCTCAGACAAAAGCTCTGCTGCAGCCCCAACGTGCCAGGGCACAGCACCCGCCTGGGAGCAGGATCCAGGGAACAGCTGAGCTTGGAATCCTCAGCACAGGTCCAAAAACCCATAAATCCAGGGAAAAAACACAAAGCTCTGCCCACCAAGCTGGGAGGGGACAGGGAAGGGCTGTGGTGGCTCCAGCTCTGGCTGTTGGGGTGTCCGAAATGCCCCAAAAATGAGGTTGTCCTTAATTAAAACAGAACAAAGTTTGACAAAATCTTGAGTTTCTCGTATTAAAAAGCAGCACAGCTGGAGAAATACACTGGGATTAGTGACATCTCAGGAGTTTCTGGGTTTTTTAAAAATAATTTGGTCATTATCTCCAAAAGTTTTAATTTATCCTCTTTAAATTTCACTGCTGTTACACAAAACAAACTGCAAATCAAAGTTATGGTTAAGAATTGGGTATCTCTGTTCCTCAAAATTAACCTCAGTGGATTAATTTTTAAAAGCAAATTGAAGTATCTTTTTTAAAAAAAAAAAAACTAACAACAGACTAAGCCCACAAATCCTCAAAATACAGATTTAACTGAGGGGATTTCTTTACTTTTGGTCTAAAGCAAGGCTTGTACCTTAATTCTTTCTGCTGGAATAAAAAAGGAGTGATGAACAGGACACAAATAAGTCCTTTCCCATTTGGATCTTGTCACTGAATGCCAGCAGATTCCCAGGATCTCACATCCATGGATAGGAAGAAACTGACACCTATTGGCAACTTTAATATTACTGCATAAAGCTGCTTTCCCTCAAACTATGACAAGAAACAGCTTCTCCTAATTAATTTTTCTACAAATACACAGATAATATAAAAAAATAATTTAAACTTTTCTAATTGTGACTGAAAATACATCCAGAAAAATGCAGACTCTTTTTAATAATAAAACTCTGACCTTTCCAAAGTAAATGATGAAGTGTAAAGCAACATGAAAAAACTCAATATGCCTAAGGAACAACCAAAAATGAACAGGGGGTAGATCACTGTTGATGTGGGTTTAACTGCTGCTGATGTGATAATCTGGAACTCATACCTGAGGCTTTTACACACATTTATGCAAAAAGAACAAAAGAATTGTTCAGCTCCTGATGGATGGCAGTGTGGGTGCCCTTTACATTTATAGTTACAGCAATATTTTATATAGAAAAGAGTTAAATATTCCCAGAGTAGCATTTGGGTTTGGGGTTTTTTTTTGAAGCAGGTTTTCCTGAAGCTCCAAAAATGATTCACAGAGACCTGCTTTGAGGATTTAGAAATAAAAGAAACAAACAAAAAAATCTGGTTTATCTCAGTCCACCCCAAGAGCACGAGGACTCAGCCCAAAATTGTACGTACTGGTAACGAAGAACTTTTTGGTGAAAGTGCAGCTGTCAAAGGCGGCGATTTTCTCCTGCAGGACCACAACAAGGATCCTGAAAACACAGAAATGGAACGTCCACTTTAGACATTAAATGCATTGGTTTCAAGATTCAATATCTAAATGTAATTATTTCAAAAGCATCAATATAAATTCTACAGTGATGAAGTGCCAGGTTACCAATCCCTGGCAGTTATCGAGGGTTCTCTCTCCTCCCAACCACATAAACTCCACTTCAGGAAGTGCAGGGGTCTGATCCACAACAACACAGCACATTTGTGATATACCTCCTGCAGTAAAAGCTCCATTAAAAAGCAAGAATGGAGCTGCAAAGACCCTGAATTGCTCTCACTGGCTCAAACAATAATCAAATCAACAATTGGCAGAACACGAGCTGAAAGTGAAACAATCCCATTGCTCACCTCGGTGCAAATTTATTAAAGCATTTTATTTACTGAAAGCAGAGGGGGTGTAATACCAAGAACATGAGAGAAGTGGAATTTGGGTCAATTAGCAAATTAAAGATATATGTCCATGTGTTTGCTTGTACATTACACACTTTTATTGTAAAGACCAAAAACCACAGGATAAACTGTGCAGGAAACTCAGTGCTGCCTCAAACAATAGAGCCCAGAGATGCAAATGTGGAAGCAGAGCAGCATCTTGGAAGCTTTAGAACCAAGATACACTTTCTCCCACACTGATGACTTCCCAAAACCAAGTTTTTAAAAGCCTGACATGAAAGAAGTACCTGGGAAGCCAACATATAAAACCTACATTTAGCAATATGACATAATTAATAATCTGTTATTCTCTCATTAGGCAGACTGTGAGAAAGTATTTTTAATTAGCTGTCAATATAGATCATTATTAAATATTGTTTTAATAGTTTTAATTGTAAAGATACGACGTGGAAAAAAATTAATCACATCTCTCACTGACTGAAACACACACCTAATGCTTCATGTGAACATTATGGTTGTGTATTACAGCCTGGAACAGTCACCTTTAAAAAGCTGAATCACCTTTTTATGAATCACCTCAGTCTCAACTCCTGTCCTTGGGGAAAGGGTGATGATCATCTCCCAGCAGTGTGAAATCAGCCTTGAACCCCTTTTTCCCTATTTTTATCCGTTTTGCCACAAAAACATTTCCTCTTATCCCATGAGATGTCAATACCTGTGAAGGACTACACTAAAATCAAAATATAAACAATCCCCTCATGCTTGCTGAGGCCTCCAGATATATAAGTAACAAACATTAATTCTAGTTTTGGACAAAACAGTAGTTTTAGTTAAATGACACCTTCCAATTGATAAAACTGCAGGAGAGAAAAACAGAATAAAATAGATCAATTTAACTTTTTTTACATTGCCTGAAATAAAGGAAACCAATGAATAATGGGGAGGCTTTGACTGCAGGTGGAAGTGAAAGCCATTGGATATTTGATGGGATTATTTCCCAATCCTGGAGATTTTTATTTTCTCCTCTTTGAAGACACTCTGTGCAGATACGAACCTCTCAGATGGACGATTGCAGAGGATTTATTGATCTATTTATTTTTAGTAGCAGTTTCCACTTAGCTGCACAAGCCTGATGGATGCTCACCCACTTCCCATCAGCAACAAAACCAGGCACAAAAAACTTATCATTCTGATGTTTTCAATGATTTGTGTTATTATTTACTGCAGGACCATCCATTCTGGCATGGCAGGACGTTATTTCCAAAGAAATGCAGTGATTTCTTCATCCAGGGCTCTACCATTACCCCAGGAATTGGATTGCACCACTTCCCCAGGGCACCTGAGGCCACAGTGACTCAGGCAGCAATGGGAGGGTGAAGGGAGCAGGAACATCAGCAAGGCTTGGACCAGAGTCACCACTCCAAATTCTCCCAGCAGGAGTGCCAAGGGATCAGCAGGATCCTCGCACTGGGATCCTGGGATTTCTCCTCTGCCTTGAAAAGACGTGGCAAACTACAAAGCAAACCACAAACCTTCAGATTTGTGTGGCTGGGAGAGATGAGCATTTCAAGTTAACTCAGCAAAATTTGATTCCATGGACACAACAGCTCCTGTTCTGTTGAAACTCTGTGATCCTCAGCCTCCAGAGCCATTTTCTCTCTATCCTAAGCCAGAGATGCTGCTTTGTTGTTTGACTCACTGGAACATTATTCCCTGCAAACCACAGACTGCACACCAGGAATGTTTTGGATGTGCAGGAAGGCAAAATCTGACAGATCAACACAAAGAAGAGAGACATAAACTCCTTAGTGCTCTGTGCTGTTTAAACTCCCTGTGATCCCATTTCTCCAGCTGTAGGTGGATCATCGAGGATTTCAGCGATTCCTGCTCAGTCTTTATCACAACTGAAAGAAGCTTAAATGATTTTTTGGTTTGAGCTTCTTAAACCAAAGCCATGGGGGAAGCACATTGATCCAGAACATACTGAAATACTCCTTGAGCAATGGAGAACCAGATCTGTGCTTACAGGAAAGTCAAAGTAAGAAAATCAGGGAGGTCATGCACCAGAAACTGCATTTATTACCAAAATCTGGCAAACCCTAACACACAAAAAATGCAGAGTGAGCATCCTTACCTTTTATTGCAATGCAGGTCATAAATAGGAGTTTTGAACTGGATGGACTTGACCATCTCTCCTGTTCTCAGGGAATACAGATCCACACAGCAGTAGGGTGGGCTGGTGCTGAAAGGAATTTAAAAAAAAATTTAATGAAAATCAGGATATTTTAAAAATTGGGGTTTAATTATTTCAGCCTCCTTATGTTACTTAGCACACTAAAGGAAAAGTCACAGAATTATTAAGGTTGGAAAAGACCTCCAAGAACATCAAGTCTTGGACCTAGAATTCCAGCAATGCCAGCAGAATCCTGGAGAACAAAGGGTCAATATAAGCCTTCCACATTAAGAAAGAAAACTGAATTATGATCTCTACAACAATCATGAACCTGTACTGTGCAACTGATTATCAAACACTTGGTTTCTTTTACCACCAGTAAGACTTTGGAACAGCAGCAAAACACAAGCCATGAAGTTTTAGACCATATCCAAGTAAAAAACTGCTCCTCAGAGTAACTCTTTCCTACAGGAAGGACTTCCCCCAGAGCAGCAGCTGAGCTGCATGACTTGGGGAGATGGAGACACCTCACCCAGAATTTACATTACGCCCCTGACGGACTTTTGTTTGAAGCGTGTAGATCTTTTCAACTGCTTTGTGTCACTTTTATCATTTTAATATAAATAAAAGACTTAAGGCCATTTCTTAATAAAAAGGCTGAGTGGGAAAAGTGCTGAGTGCTCGATAGGACTGAGGAAGGCAGTGGTGGAAACCCTTTTAGAGGCTGAGGAGAGGCTTTGATGTGGCAGCTCTGTTCCACGACACCTTTCTCCCCCTCCAAGAACGCATTAAAACCTTGGCTATTTCTAGGTCAAGGAATATGAAGGAGCACAAATTGCCAGCTGTACAAACATCTCCTGAGCATTGGTAAAAGAGGGTGTTCCCCCCCCTGCCCATATCTGTTTTATTTTACAGACTTCCACACAATTCCTGCCCCAACACTCACTCGTCTCTTGGATCTGCTCAAGCTGCTCGAGAATTTTCTGGAAAGCTGGAGGACAAATGCCAACTGTTTACCCCCAATGCCTCAAGATAATAAAATGGTTTACACAGTAATGTATAATATACAGTAATGTATAGTACACAGTAAATGTACAGCAAGACAACTGTCAGAAAAATAATAGAAAAAATAAGTTTTGACATTTTGCCCACTGAAATTTTTCCCAAAATATACATTTTTCTAGGCTAGTAACTAGAGGGTGCAATTTATTACTTCAAGCACTTCAAAGGCCCTTCAGAAACACCTTTAAACCAGTGAGACTCAAGTCAGCTCCTTCACATTAAAGTTCACTGCTGCTCAAAAACACAGAAAACCACTGCAAGGTCTATGTACAAACTTTTTAAAATTAAGTGATTTATTACCTCTAGCAAATTATGATGTTGATAGAAGGGGAATTTCAAAACAGAAATCACCAAAGTAGATCTAGCTAAAATTGTATCAACACATTTAATAGTGATTACTATTTCCACATCAGCCCGTGTTGAACAATTTTTCCAATTTATGGGTAATAATTCTGTCACTCAATTGCCTAATTATTATGATGGCTTAATTATTATGATCTCTTGGCTGATAATGCTAAGACCATTCTACCAATGCTTTTTTCAACCACAATGGGTAAAAACCTTGAGTTCAAGTGCCAATAACCAAGTAATATCATGGAATCACAGAATTCCAGGCTGGGCTGGGACCTTAAAGCTCATCCACT
Organism: Falcunculus frontatus; assembly: GCA_013398115.1. Classification (NCBI taxonomy): domain Eukaryota; kingdom Metazoa; phylum Chordata; class Aves; order Passeriformes; genus Falcunculus; species Falcunculus frontatus. The sequence goes on from VZRV01008886.1 coordinate 680,553, forward strand.
TCTTCCCCCTGCCATGGGCAGAGGCACTTTCCACTATCCCAGGTTTCCAAGCCTTGTCCCAGTTGGCCTGGAACATGTTATATGGATAGGTCAGAAATGCTCTGAAAGCCTGTCACAAAAAAAATTCTTGTGAATTACTCACATGGATTATCAACAAGCATTAATTACATCTCCTGATTGTTCAAACAGCTGCAGAGAGATCAGCAACTTCTTTAAAGGTAACGGACACAAATCCACCACCAGCTTCAAAATGTGGCATTAATAAATGTATAAATATACTGAGGCCTTTGTATCTTCTTCTGTCTGAGTGCTGCAGTGCAGGGACAGAGGGGAAATAGCAGATGCCTCGTCCAGCTGGCACTTGGTGACATCTGTGCTCGTGCCCCACGACAGCATCACCTCCTCCCAGATCTGCTGGGTCCCACCATAGCAAAAAGCTCTGTGCAAAATGTTTGCACAGAGACAAACACACCACACCAAAAAAATCATGCTTTTTATATGGGAAAAAAACAAAACAAAAAAAAAAAACCAAAGGAGAAGAGTGGTGGGATCAACATGAGGCTGAATTTTCTGTGCCTTGAAGGCTTTAGTTGTTGCCACTCTGCCACACGATGAACATCCCACTCAGAGATGGACATCAGTGACAGGTTGGTCTCATGGGTCTAGAAAGGAAAAAAAAAGAGGTTGGAGGTGTAACACTGAAATAAAACTTTTGCTGGGAAAGCTGCCCTGTATGAAATGTTCTTTACACGAGGATTTTCCAGTCAATTGTGGCCTTCAATAAAATCATCTCTTCGGCCAACATCACTGCATTTTATACCATCTTCATAAAGTTTTTTTTAAAGCCCAACCTAAAGCACAGACTTATTTTTATTCATTACTTTTGATGTCTTTAAGAGAAGATAAAAATATTAAAAACTTACACTGAAATCTTATTCAAAATAACTAATAGTTCAACATAATCTCTTACTAGGCCTAGCTTTAACAACCTGGAGGATTAAAAAAATACAAGAACTATAAAAAAATACAAGTGACCCAAGTTTTTAATCAGCAGGGGTGGTTACAGTTCTCAGTGACCTGTTCTACCTCTCTGGTGCTTCAGAGAAGGGGAAGAGAAGCAAAACAAAACCAGAGCACAGAGTTAATTAATTGAATATTGGAGAAATTCCTGCCGGAACCTTTACACTGGAAAGTTGAAGCATGAGATTTGATTATGATCTTTGTAGCAATATTATGAACATGGTGAGACCACAAAGGCAATTCTGTTCTCCTCAAGGGCCCTGAAGAAGGTTTGCTCAGATTAAGAGATTTCAGTTCTGGAAGGATCATCTTCTCTTTCCAGGCCATGCACAAAACATCCCAGAAGCTCAAAGAAATGATTTTCTACCAAGCAACCTAATCTTGTCTTAAAAGACTTCGACCAACAATGAGTCCTCTATTTTTATGGTGAGTGGTTCCAACATTTTGATCCTTTTATTTTTATGAAATGACTTCTTAGTGCCTGATAGAATTCGTACATATTCTGCTTTTTGGCTTCTGTGTCTCTGTCAAGAACACAAAAAGGCTCAATGCCTTCAGTTATCTTTTGTCAGTGCTCACCCAGAGCAATCCAGGCACCAATAAAGTGAAAACAACTTTTAAGCCTTAAGTTGAAAGGTTTGTTTTCTGGCCCCAGCACAAAACTCCTTTAAGCCCTCTTCAGCACTGCAATTCTCCCCTTCTTTCTGAGGGATGCACACCAGAATGAAAATTTTAACAAAATAATAAATTCAACTCTTAATTCCTTAAACATCACAGCAGAAAGAGATTCCACGAGTACTTCCATCAGCTAAAGGCTCTCTGCATCCCATCTTTTCACAATAAAAGCTTGAAAACTCCACTCTGTAAGTAATTTTCTAATTCATGGTACTTAACAGATTCATTCAAAATCAGGAAAAGCAGCACAAAAATCCTCAGGAAGTGACACTTCCCCCAAAATGCGTGTGCAGCACTGAATTACAAAGTAGCAGAGACATTTTAAGTGCACCACAAATTGCAAAAAGCATGGAAACACTTATTTCTAAGTAAGAAAAACCTGCACCAACCTTAGATACACATTACTAAATCTAAACCTTTAAATACAAGGGAGGGAATTATTTGATACAGCACTAAAATAGTTGTGTTAAACACCAAGAGATACAAACTTCACTTCCCCAAATGTTTTGATCAAGTCTATCAGCCCAGGAAAAAAAGTTTCACCTTATCCTTGTACTTCACCATCTTCACTGAAAATATTTTTATCACTTGCCCGTGGTACAGAAAGTCACCAACTCTGCAGAAATCATTTTGTAACAGGTAACATGAGTCAGGCTCAGGAATCTACTTTCTTTTGATTATAAAGAGTAATTTTATTTCTGTTAGTTGATAACTAAGGCATTTCTTCACAGGGCAGGGTCTAACTGCACCTGGAATGACCCAGGAAGGATGGGCTGAAGGATTGATTGAGGGATTGGTTGAAGGACTGGTTTTTGTCTCCTGCATAACTCTGGCCTTGGTCTGTGAGAGAACCTGAGGCTCCTTAGGGCTCCTCACAGTGACTTTTTCATTTCTGAGTACTTTCAACAACCATTAATCCACTTCTGCTCCATGGAACCAACAACTCCTTCGCTTCCCATCTGTAGTGGAGGTGTCAGACATCAACAAGAAGGGGAAAATTTAAGACTGGGTTTGTGCAAATACTGATTACTGCAAGAGAAAAGTAAAAGGGGAATCCTTAAAAATATCAGAACACTTAACCTCCAAATTCCTTGTTTTGGCAGCTCTTCCCACATCCAGCAGCACGTAACACATTTCAACTGTTGTGCTCTCTGTTACCCCTCACTCTCATCACCAGGAGAGGCTTTCTAGGTTTGAGGGGCTTTTGTTGGGTTTGTTTATCCATTTCAGGATGCACGGAGCTGACGAGAGCCATCCAAGAGCCCACAGCCACCTCGGTGTCCCCGGCATGTGGCACTCCTGTCGCTGGAGTGTAAAACACAGCACAAGCTGCCTTCTCAGCTGTGGCCTTTGCAGGGAGACCCGAGTGTGACACACTTTCCACTTCACTGAGACACGCCACATGTTACAAAACAGAGCTGTCCCATCATATTTCCAGTTAGTTAATACAGCAAGATTAGCGGCATCTCCGGAGATTTGTTTATCTATTTGACCGTGGCTATCACTGAGGGGAAAGTACAGCTGGAGCTCCACTTGCAGAGCAGGATCATTTTTATATTCTGGACTAGATTCTGCTCGTTTGTAGCTGAACAGTCCTTTTATACACAATTTATGAACCTGCACTGGCTGTCTTTGATCATTCCATGAACACGCACGAAACTGGAGACATTTCTGTAAATCTTCGTGAACATGAGCAAAGATTAAGTTGTGACAGAATACAACTGAATTTATCATACCTCTACCAACAACTAGTATTTCTGTGATCAGCTGATCAAGCCACAGTCTGATGTGTTTCTCCAAAAAATACAAAATGAAAGAGTTGTCTTGCCTTTCCTACTGTCAAATGAAGCAGAACTCACCACTGAAATAAATGCACATCATTTGTATTGCAGTAACAGCCACATGGATCTCCAAGATCATCCAGGATGGATCAAAATCAAAAATGCAGCAATTTTTGCATATCAAGAAACAGCCACGTCACAGCTTAAGAGGAAAAGTTCACATTTCTGGGAGCACAACTCTGAGGGCAAATTGATGGTGAAATACCTCAGCTCCAGCCAAATTTCACCGAGCACAAGCAGAACCCAAACTGAGCATTTTCTGGAGCCACTCACAGCCTCAGCTAGACCCAGATTTTACAAAGTGCCAACATTTCTAACACTCCAAAGCAATACCAGAGCTTTTTTCTTTATTCTGAGGCATTTGCACTGAGAGTGTTCTGTGATTAATGGCATATCAGAAAACAGCACAGTTAACACAGATGGCAGCTGATTATTCCAGCATATATACAATTAATTGCACATATTTGAGGCATGTTCCTCTCCAACCCGTGAGCTTTAAAAGCCCCACTTCATGAGTGACTGCACACTCAATAACCAGCACAGCAAAGACTTTACCTCCTCCAGTCAAAACCATGATACGAAGGACCAAATATTTCATCCTGTTGCTTCTTGTCATCAATTTCTTCATATTTCAGGTTGGTTTTTTTTCCCTTTCTGTGCTTCCCCTCATGATTCATGAGCCTGCCAGGCCCCTGGCACCCTCTCCCCTCACATGCCATCAGCACCAACAAAGGGCACGTTAAGCCAGTGGCTCCAGGCCCGCCCGTCCCAGAGCCCACAGAGCCACTCTGGGGCTCCAGCACGAAGCACAAAACCTTGCACCGACCTGCCTGAGCTAAAATTCTTTTGCCCTCGGTGTCATTAACGGCGTAAGAAACCAGAGGGATTGTGCAACACTTCATCACCTCTGGATTAAGCAGCCTCTGCCTCCAGTTGCGTGACGGGGATCATTAGAAGATGTCTGTCAGCTGCTTAGGACTCTGCTAAACTTTAATTGTTTATATGGCAGTTTATGGCTCAAATTACAATTTTTGAGGAGCTTGAAAACCATCCCGTTTCCAAGAAATAATTAGAGGGTTTTAGAGTGCGTATGACTGAAGCTGAGCAGAAAGGAGCTTAGATCTTATGGTTAAAGCACTTGAAAAGTGCTCTGAACAGCAAAGCTGCTCTGAGGTTCTGGTCACATCAGGTAGGCCAGAATTTTCCCAAGTGCCCATTAATTATATGTTCTCAGGTATTTCTTGCTCTGTTTTATGACTTGAATCACAGACCATGTTCTACAGATGTGCAGAGTTCTCACCGTAGCTGAACTCACCAAAAGCTGGGTTGAAATGATGAAATAATACCTGGAAATAATTACTTGTGGTGCTCCAGGAACAGCAAAAGGAATATTCTGCTTTTCCTTAGATTGGTCTTAAAGTTGAAACCCTCCATGAATTGCTTAACATCAAAAACAAACAACAGTTTATTTTATATCCTTTCTCTCAGTGAAGACAAGGATGCAGCCACCTCCTCTACTGGAGCAGTTTTCATTAAATTTGGAGGAATTTCCTAGTTAAAGGTGGTTGATTCTCCCAGGAGGAATTACAATTGCTAAGGAAAGGCACACAGCATTCTCCCCAGACTCACCTCACACAGCTGATGCTGAAATGGGAGATAAACTTGCACAAACTGTGCAGGCAAAATTGATTAAAACATTGTTTTATTTTATTATTGCCTCCCTGTAAAATATGATCATTATATAGCACCAATGTTCTATTAATAATCTGAACCACCATTAGTTTAAAAAATAAGTTTGTGAGCAACCATCCAAAAATGTGTGAGGGGTTTCCTCAGATGATATTCTAATACATTACCTAGTCAGAATTAAAAGAAAGAATGCATTAAGCAAGATCTTTTTATAAGCACGTGCCTTACAGCTTTTTCACAAAGCAGGAGCCTTCTAAATCTCTATTTTGAATTACTGAAGAAATATTTACTGAGTTATGAATTGAAATTTGCAAGTTTAAAATTTAAAGCTACTAAGATACATTCATTCTGTTAAAAAAAAAAAACAGAACTAAAGAAGCATAATAATGATATCAGATTTTTTAAATTGTATTTTATTTGTCTTTTTCTGTACTTTGGAGATTTAAAATGAGCTCATCCATGTATGAATGGTTGAGCTCAGCAAACTCCCATGACATTTTCTCTGTATATTAAACATTTTTGAAGGAGAGGAAAGGAAAGGAAAAGCACAAGAAGGACTCGAGAGAGCCCATGGTAAGGGAGAAAAGGGCATTTAGTAACAGATGCAAAGTTCAAATACTGTCAAGTTGTAGGGAATTACTCGAGTGGCAGCAGTTGTGTAACAATGCAGATACAAGGGCTGAAGTTGAAGCAGTTTGCAATCAGCTGCTCCAACTGTGAGCAAGAAGTGACAGCACTTGTTTAGGAAAAACCAGATTAAAGAGCATCCTCTATGAACCCACTGGGATCTGATGGCTTTAAGTGTCCTCAGGAAAAGAGAACAACTTAAATCATCCTGGAATTTCTGGTTTCTAATGTCCTTTAAATCCTTCCTACAGTATAGAACACAGGAATAACCCTAAAACATATAAGAAAAGAAAATATAAACCTCAACTGCTCTCTGGGTCTGTCACGTTGATTTATAACAGTTATTTCTAAGACAGACAAAAACACACAGATGCAAACAATTACTCTATTTTTGTAGGCAACAAGTGAGGTGGGTGGTAACTGAGAAATTTTGAAAAATCCTGTCACAATATTCCGTTTTTTTCTGAAGTAACCCTCAGCACACAACAAACGCTCGCCACATCAGAGACTTTCCAGGGCCTGAAGGGCCACTTTGATTCCAGACCGCTGCAGGCATTAGTGGGGACGTAATTAGGGTAAAAAGTTCAACCACAGTTCCATGTCTAGAGTGCTGCCAGAAATAAATTTCCTCTCATTCACTGGTTTCTACTGTACCCTCCCTGAGAAACATATTGAAAACACATTTATCTTCGTAGAGTTTGTTCCTCTTCTAATTAACTTTATAGCGTTTACAGTATTTAATAATTTAAAGTGGAATTTCAAGTGGCCCTGGAAGCAGCAGCCCTGCCTGTAATGGTGCTGTGCATTATCTTTTCCCTGTGGTGCTTCTTTTGACAAGTTACTGGGGGCAGCTTTGGGCTCCAGCTGGTTTTACCTGGACTTCCTTCCCTCCATCCCTTCCCTGCTTCACTACACACACAGGGGTTGGAACAGCAGCAGAACAAAACCGTGCCTCAGCTCAGAAATCTCCTCTCCCAAACCTCCACTCCATCCCAAGGATGGCTTGGAAAAGGTTTATCTTTTTACAGCTTCATAAATCAAAGCTTTAGAAGGTCAAAACTACCCATGGTTCTCACCAGCTGGTCAAAGTTTGACCCCAAATACTCATTTTCTCCCAGTTTTGATCCAAGATTAACAGTTTATTATAGTTCAAAGGTTATTTCTTACTCTAGGTTCACTGAGACAAACATTTGGTGTATCAGAGGAACTCCAGAGCTTTCCTGCCCTGGGTATTTACACATGGAAACATCACCTTATTCCATTAAAGCTCCACCTCCTGGCATTTGAATCCGTGAGAAAATTCACAGAATTACCAGCAAACATCACTTCAACATTAGAAAAAAGTCCATTATTATAATCACAGCATCAACTCACAAGGAAAAAATGCTGGGATCTAAAAAGTTCTTTTTTAAGATGGAGAAGATTCTATCTTTAGCACGTAACAACCCCATCCAGCATCACTAAAAGGAATTTCAACTACTTTGTTCAAGGATCTCTCTCAGGATCTTAAAAGCTCCCACACAACCTGCTAAGGCTAAACCAAATTTTTCTAAAAGAAATCAGAGAGGAGAATGTTTTTCATCTACTGGAAGGGAAGGAAATCTTTGCAAGGCAGCTGACACCACACAACTCTGCAGTTAATGAGGCTTTGCAGTTATTCAGCAGCACGAGAACCTTTGGGACTCAAAATCCTCAGAGGTAACAGAAATGAGAGAGTTTTGCCTGACTTTAGAGGTCCTACTGTACTTTTTAGAACAAAAACAATTAAGGCTTGAGAGCAATCTAGGCTTGGGAGTCTTCACAAAATCTGAGTTTTGTGCAGTCTTCAATAAAAGCCAACAAATACTTCACAAACTTCATGAAATCTATTTCACGGTGCCCAATACCATTGAAAAATCACAACCATGTGGCCTGGCCATTTTTCTGTGTGATTTCAGAAAACAAACTGCATTTTGGATCTGGAGTGGCTGCACCCTTTGCACACCCCACGGCAGGACTGAGCCAGGTGAGTCCTCACATCACCACTGCCTTTGCAAAGCCATTCCAGGAAAAATATTCCAGGGAGAGTTCCCCTGAGCAGTGTGAGGACTGGGAACAAGAACTTCATTCACCACTCATTTCCTCCTCTTGGGTGATCCTTGCAGGAGCTTTGCTGTTTGTGTCTGACAAACCATTTCCCAGCCAGCTCATTTCAAGCATTAAAAGCCACAGACACCTGAAGTGGACACTGGATTTTAGAACTGCCCAATGACTTTGCCAGACCCACAACAGGCTCATGAGACTCTGAAATATTAATTGAGAAAATATTAACGCTTTAATTGTGCTGTTACTCATGTGAAGCTGCTTCCTAAAGCTGAGCACTCTCATAAACACGTTCCTGAGCTGAAGTTGGGTTAAGGTTAGCAGGATTTCATCGACAGTAGCCATGAGAATAAAGCACACGCTTCCAGCAAATCTGCTGCCAATTGATTTGCCTTGTAAACAGATCAGCAGAGGAAAAAAAAAAATGCTGGCTAGTCAAACTTACACATTTTGTTTGCTCCAACTACTCCTCCTTCTTTAATTTACCCTAATTTCCTCTCTCCTCCCATGATTAATAAAGATTACCTCTTGCTTCTCATGGCCTTGAACGACCTCCATCCAATTCTTCAAGTCATCCAAAATTTTCCACCACTTGATAGCATTGAATTAATTCATCTTTCTAAAAATATAACCTGGAAAGCCAACACAGGCTAGAGGCTGCTGCAGGGGCCACTGCCTGAGCTCCTGCACTCTCCCTAAAGGCTACTGGCCTCAAACTCTTACTTTTTAATCTTCTAGCACTGATTGTTTAATCAGTTACATTTGCATCATTAGCTGATTATCATAATTGCCTATGTAAGATTCTGGCATAATCTGCTGATTTTTTAGCAAAATAATTTGGCTATTTGGACACAGGACAAGGGAAGCAAAATATCAAATACTTTTTGTAAGGATGGCTTAGAGGTCCAGTACCTGGAGAAAGATGGAGAAAGGCTGTTTATAACAACATGCAGTGACAGGACGAGGGCTCTGGCTTCCCTGCCCCCTTCTCCCTGTCCCTGCTCCTTCATGTGCTTTTATTTCCCTCCTGGAATGGTCATTTCTATTATTTTCAGCTTTCTTGCTACCTCTATCATCTACTGAAGGGCAAATTTGCAATCTCTCCATTTATTCTCAACTATGTTTTCAATAATCTGAAATAAAACTAAATTATCCTGCTCGGTTTCCCTTTAAACTTCTCCATTAGTTAAAATGAAGTATTTATTTAATTGAAAGATATGGGTACATTTAACATTTGAAGAGAACAAAAGTAATGGATTTTGGATCTTTCTGGTGCATTTGAAAGTGTTTTTACAGATCCAGCATGTTCCGAACTACAGCTTCAATGACCCATGTGGGGAAAACAGAGATATTTTAATGTTTCACCACCCAGAAAATGCATTCATATGCTCCAAACCCATCAATTAATTTTGTGTGTGTATAAAGATTTGTTTGTCTTATCACCAGGAACAAGCAGGCATGTCTTTACAAACCTCCACAACCCCAACATTTAGGCAGATATTCTTTCTTTTTTCGGTTTTCCTTTTAATTTGCAAATCTTGTAATCTAAGACTGAAGTTGACTGAACCAACCTCTAAACCAGCAGAGAAATATCAGCCAAAAAACACAATCTGTTTCCCATTTCTGTGTCAGGACTGCATCGTTTTGGGGGGCTGTGAAAACAATTGTTTTGAAAAGATTATTCAGTGAATCATGGAGTGGTTTGAGTTGGAAGGGGACCCTTAAAGCTCATCCAGTCCAACCCCCCTGTGAAACATCTCAGTCATTTTACTAGCTGGAAAAATGTGACTTTTAAAAGACAAAAATGTGTGTCCCAAAAGCCTGCCAGAAAATCAGACATGAGGCAGAAGTTGCATCTTGTTGGTGAGTATAAAATGATCACATGCAATAACAGAAAACAAAATCTATTATCAGCAAATTCATCTGGGAATTAATTAATAATGGGAACAACAAAAAATTATTTGGAAATGATAATATTATGGTGTTGAAAACACATGGGGGGCTTTTTTTGAGGAAAGCAGAAACTGCCCATAACCTCTGAATTCTTTTCTATCAATTGAGGAATACAATAACACAATGAAAATAATGATCCTCAGGGTTTGTTCATTTCCCAGGTTCTAAAACAAGGGTGTGAAGGAAGATTTTTACCAAACCAACATATCCATTACATCTACAAATATACTGTTTGGATAAAGACAGAAACTCCTATGAGAACAGTATTTGCATCTCTAATTTATAAATAGTTAAACTTACAGGGGAGGGAAGAAAAGGAGAAAAATCACCAGAAACTGGTTTTTGCATAAAGGAAAAAGAAAAAAAAAATCACTTCTCTGCCTTATGTGGATTTTCATTTCAACATTTAAGGCAGGTAACATTAATACTGCAATTTAACACAGTAATACCAGAGAAAGTTAAAGATTTGACAGTTCTTCCTTCACACACACAGTGATTAAATTCTTAATTGAAAAAGGTGTGGCACAGAATTAGTCTTACAACTGTAAGAAGATTTACTTCAACTGCTCAGCCATTAAATGGCTGTGTAGAGGATTACTCCTGAAAAGCAAATATTTTCCAGTAGGTAGAGATATAAATCCTGTGCATTGTCTGAATCAAATGTAAAATATCTTAAGGGCCTCTTTTATAAGAGCAGTGATACAACAATTCTGGCCAGAGAGCACAAAACAAGACTGTAAACTGATTTTTCTAACTCAGAGAAGGAAGTTTAACATGTATTTTGCTAATAAACAGTGTGTGGCTGCAACAACGAAATACTTGGTATTTGTAATTAATTTGCTGCTTGAAAAATTACTTTTTAAGACACAGAGATTGCTTTAGACACTTCACAATAATAATTCTGACCTGGTTTAATATCAGAAAAGGTTAATCATAAAGTTGTGATTCCACTGAGAATAAAATAAACTTTAAATACCTCTTTATTTATTTTATATCAAGAGTCTCTTTTTTATTCCTTTCCAAAAGCTTAAGTCATAGGAAAATGGATGCTGACACACCAAAAAAAAGTTTAAAACCACATCCCAGTGTTATCCCATGAAGAAAAAAGGAACAGAGCTTTAAAGATGTCATCTACTGGGCTTTTTAGATGACATGACAATTTATATATTACTTTATACACAAAGAACATTCTTACCCAGAAGATCCAATGCTTTTGCACACACCAAGCAGAGGCCGCTTCTCAGCAAAATTATCACATTTCTGAGCACCTGAGAAGAGGGAAAACAAAAGAAAAGCAAAAGCAAATCACTATGTACCGTTTGTACAGTTTCCAAGTTCAGGTTGGGGCCCAATACATTGAATATATAACCCAAAACTGTGCAGGATGAGTGACAGAAATTCAAATTACAGGCAGAGCTGTGACCCCTGAAGAACTGCTCTGGACAGAGATGAAAATGAGAAACAACACAAGCAGCAAAACATGGCCAAGCTTTGGGAGTGATTTTCTGTTCACCCCACTTGGGGCTGGGATTCTGGGAGTGTAACAAGTGATTCTTGCTCACTTCTCATTGTTTTTTATAAAGTTGTCTGCACTAAGGCCCTCAGCAGCTCTGCCTGGGGTTCACACCTCGGGTTCCAGCTCGTGCAAGTGGAACAGGAGTGCCAAACTCAGAGCAGCCTCTGCAGCCCCTGCCCTGTGCCCAAGAAAACAGGAGGTGAAATTCAAACCAGATCAATCTGTTCCACCAGCAGGAGATTTAAACCTCTAAGAAAACAACCTCCAGAGAGAGACTCCAAGTGGAAATATAACTCCTACACCACATCCCATCCACTTTTAGGGCTGGTTTCACCAGGTGGCACCAGCACAGCCCAGCAGAACTGGTTTGTGCCACGCTGGGCCACTTGTCCCTGCCTTGGGATCCATTGCCACAGCACTGGCACCAGCCCTGGCACTGGAAGCCAGCCCTGGCACTGGAAGCCAGCCTGTCATCCCCTCCAGGCACAGTCACACCTTCACCCCAGCACAGGCAGACTGTTAAAGACACCACACTTCTTAAAATGGGCTTTTAAGAGTTTGGAGAACTTTGCTTTACTGCTGCATAAACAGAAATAAAACTAAAATTGAGTTTAAAAAAAAAAAAAAAGAAAAATCTCACTTCTGCTTGTGAACAATGTTTAACTGAATTCCAGGGTATGTTTCTACCCAACTTAAATAACTGAGTAACAACCAACACCACCACTAGGAAGTTTCCTCCATTTTCTTTCAACCTTTGCCTTTTTAATGATCTATCTATAGGTCTGCACGTGCGTGGTGAATAATGGAATTTTTTTTCTCCATTATACACCAAACTCTTTGATCTCTAAAGAATATTAGTGATAGAGTCTGCTCAAAATTTAAATCTCAAATACTGCTGTACAGCACTAAATCATTTATTCAGAAAGGCACAACAATTAACAATATACATTTTGACACAGCAGACTCTGTTAATTATTAATAACTCAGGTACATGCACTTAATTTGTAACAAACACTGTTCAGTCCTCTCATCTGTACAAGGAGAAGTCTTCCCTCCTACACCTTTGGGTATTTAGAAAGTCAAATGGGTCACATCAATAACTTCACCACCAACAATAGCTTTACAAGGAACCTAAACCAGCCAGATGGATTTCCCTTTTATTCCTATTATTTCAAGCTCTTTGGTGAGTCAAACCTGTACTGTATGTACTGACCTGTAAATTGATAAATGAAACAAAAAGTCTTCTTAAGAGTCTGGCAACCAATTTGTTTCCTTCAATCCAGGTAACAGATGAATTCCATTTGTTCTGTTCCCAGCACTGAGGGTGAAATGCTGACTACCAGCAGTTCTGACACTGATTTAAGTGCAACCAGGGTTTTACCTGAAGTATTTAACTCCACTTTTTTCCTTCTTTTTTTCACTAAGATGTATTAGAGACACGAATTCAGATGTTTCTTTATGGTCTAGTTCTCAGTTTAACAAAAAGAAGGGGAAAGAAGGAGGAAAAAGGTGGAGGGGAGTCCAGGGAATTGAGTGCCCAAAATCAAAAGGAATGCCAGTTTTAATATCCATGGATTCCCACAGATTTGCAAAAAGGTGCTTAAACTTCTGATTTCAGCCTGTAATAACTCGAGTCCCACAATTCAAAAAAAAATCCATTTTCTATTCCAATACTTTCAGAATGTAAATATTAATGCTGCAGGAAAGGATCATTATGGGGAGGCCTCTGAGGGCATTAAATCAGGTTAATAGCTGTCCCATCCATGAGATTGCACAGAGTGACATGTGTTGGGCTCTGCCACGCTCTAATGGAGGCAGCAGCCTCTCCCAGTTCTGGGGTGGGATTTAATCCCCCAAGTTCTGCTGGATTAATTCTCATTTGTAAAATTGTGTTTATTTGCATGTGCGAGGGGCTGACGTTGCACACACCTGCTGCACACACAGTGTTTAACAAAATTGAAATGAAAAGCAGCTCTCTAAATCCCCCAAATACAAAAAGTATTGAAATCCTGTTGCAAAGTCTTTTTCTTAAACTCCTTTTATTCTAAATCCTTTTAATTCTGTCATATAACACTACAGCATTTATAAAATGCTGGAAATCCTGACAAATCACACAATTAAAGTAATGAAAACTGCCCTTCCTGCCAACAAGGCACCACCTTATCTACAGCTCCATTTAGTTAAATGATATGTTTGGTTTTTTAAAAACCTAACTTCAGTCGGTGTGCTTAAAATTGAAAAAAAAAAAAAAAAAAAAAAGAAAAAAATCTCTCTGTGGCTAAATGAAATTTCATACAAATCAACATTTAGAAGTTTATGAAGTCAAAAGGTTACCCACACGTAAGCTCAAAGCAGCTTAAGCCCTGTCCTGCTGATGAAACTGTGAATAGAGATCTCAGGGCCTGCTAAGGCCTCTCAATAATGCCAATAATCAAAGAGTAACAAAAACAACAAAACCAGCACATCTTTATGCAGGATAAAAATGAAACGCAGTGATTTTCACAGGAACTCAAAAGCTGCTCAGAACTGTGGACATCGCCCTGGTTCCCCACGAGGGGGAAAGGCACAGGATGAATTTCACACTCTGACCTATTTAGCAGCAGCATGGAGGCACCATGGAGTGGATTTTCCTGGTGTGTAATTCCACTGATCACTCCCATTTAATAAAGCAGTGCAGCCTCTGCTCCACTAAACCCCTTTTATTTCCATCTTTTCCTCGGAAATCTTGTGGCATTTTGGTCCTGCCCCATGTCAGTGCAGCAGCCAAGCAGGACCTGGGAATGCCCGGGGCTGGAATTCCCTCTCAGCCCAACTGGATCAAAGTTTCAGGTTCTCTGGTCTAAAGCACTGATGTGATGTGATGGTGGAATACAGATCAGTGCAAAGCTTCAAAGAAATCGGTATTTTACAGTGTTGCACTCCAAAATTCTGCCCTGTGATATCTCTAAAAGCCTGACTTGGAGAATTCCAGTCTGTAATTTCTGTAATCCACAGACATTGCCATTCATTATCCCAAAAACCCCACGGAACAGTGGGAGAACACCAAAACTCCAACATACACCTGCAAAAGCCACCTCCACCACCCCAAACCTCGCTTGTCCATCGTGCAGGGCCAGTCCCCTCCACCACACAGACCCTGAGATGATTTTGGCCTTTGGGGATTGAAAACCACTGAACCACCCACGTGGCTGAACATACACAAACCTCACATCTGCCTTCCTTTAGGGAGCAACCTAAATATTAGAGCTCTTTAAATGTACCTGCACATAAACCTGAGTCAGCTTTTGAGGTTCAAATCTTCGTTTTGCCAGCATCAAAGATGTGAGCAGTGGAGAACAGGGATAAATCTGCTGCAGTATTTCAACTCTCAATGGGTTTTAGTACCTCTAAATAATTTTTATTTTCTTTTTTTATTTGCTTTTTCCCCCCTATAAGTCAATTTGAGTGAAGAGTCAAATTCACTGAGAGATGTAGGACTATTATACCATCCTTCTGCAAGAAGCATAATCTAGAAAATGGCAATAAATTAATTCAGCTCGCTGGAGGAATTTATTTTCATAATGCTGAGACATGGAAATAGGTTTTACAGACAGCCACTGATCTAAACTTCACCACACCAGCCTGTCACCATGTTCCTTTGAGCAGGAATTACCACACACAGAGCTGCTCCTCTGGCTTTCTGAGCTTCTTGATTGATTTTTAAACTATGCAGCTCTACCTTAACAAACAGGACAGCACAAGGCAAAGCAGGTATTTGGCCAGGGGCTTGTAAAATGACCTGGGAGAAGTAATAAAAAATGGGAGACTGTAGCACTGACTGACTTCAGAAAGCATCAGTATTCTGATTTTGTAGGAAAAAAAAATAGCAGAAGTAACTGAAATAAATGTATCATTGTCTCAGCACTGACAGAAAAATCCAACCCCCAGCACAGCTGGGCACATGGAAACAACACCAAATCCAGCCCAGCACCTGGGTTTGGAAGTGGAGAAGAGCCAGGCCAGCCCAGCAGCTGTGCCAAGGATGGCTCAGAGGTACCACAGCTCAGAATTCTTGTCCCTAACACCGCCAGAGTCCAGACTGAGATGTTCTCAGTCTAAATATTAGCTCTGCAAGCCCAAAATTTGCTTACAGTGCAAACCTTCACTCTCCAAAAAGGCCATTTATATTGTAAACTGTACAGAGCAATTAAAGCCCTGTCTGTTGAAGGTAGGTACAACCTGAACATAGACAAGAGTTGATATCTGTGAGGTTTAGCATCAGTTACAGAAATCCCTCAAGTTTTTAAGGGCATCTCCTGCAGGCTGCCACCAGCCACCAGACATCAAAGTGATGCTGCAGAGCTGGGCCAGCTCAGGGTTATTGGCTAAGATCAGAGCAGAGCTGGGCCAGCTCAGGGTTACTGGCTCAGCCCAGAGCAGAGCTGGGCCAGCTCAGGGTTATTGGCTCAGCCCAGAGCAGAGCTGGGCCAGCTCAGGGTTATTGGCTCAGCCAGATCTGAGCAGTTCCAGAGCTGGCCCAGCTCCTGAGCTAACAAACCTGCCCAGCTCCCAGCTGGCAGTGCCCAGGGGCAGCTCCAGCAGCACCCAGGACCTGCTGCAGGAGATCCTGTGCATGAAATAACCCCTCTGAAACAAGGCTTCATTATGCCACCAAGCACACGGCGAGGCAGAGGATCTAACATCAAAGGGCTGCAGTTTTTTAACAAAATAGTTGACAAACTATTAAGTTCTGCTCCTGTAAAGTCACCAAGTTAAAGCCATGAGCTTTCCTTTCACACCTGGGAATGAGCTGCTTATCACCAGCTAAGATCTGTTTCTAGGAACGTGCCAAATCCATCCACCAAGAGACTCCTATTTTCAATAATTCCTTTTTTACAGCTTTACAGTAAAACAGTGTTTGAGCCTGCTGATGGTAATCAGCTTCTCCTTTACAAATTCCTTTTATTTCGTTCAGAATCATTAAAGCTCATGAGTTAGTTATCTAAGGCCTCTTATTACAGCTTTACTTTTATCTGATTCCAGATACTGGTCAACGATACATTCATGTACTTTTAATCCAAGATTTATTTAAACCGAGCCATGTAAAAAGAGACCAAAACATGTTTTTAAAAGGTTTGGTTTAATTTAATATGAGCTAATTTGAATAGTTTTCTAATGTAACAACTATCATTGTCAGATGCTAAATATATGGAATTTAGAGGCAGAAAGGCAGTAACTGCTTGAAGGAGTTCATGAGTGTCATTTACTTGATTGAAAAATCAAAAAACCTGTTTTAATACCAGAAAAAACAGAACTCCCAGGTTCTTCAATTAATTTACTTCATTTTCATTTCCATTTACACTTTTCTTCCTCCTTTTTTTTTTTTCCTTTGAGAGAGGAAGGGGCACAGACATCCATTACTCAATGACACACATAATAGCAAAAGAGCAGCTCGTTGGGAATTATGCAGTGTTCCAGTAAATGGAATAAAGGAACAACAGGCTTGGGAAGTATTTTACTGTAAGTTAGTTTAACCTATAACAGTTACACAGCCACATCCACTTTGTATATTCCTCTGCTCAGGAAATCACCAAAACAATGTATAATGTGTCCATTAAACCACCTTCTTCATTTACTTTCTTCGAAACACACAAAATTAGTATAATTTACTAGGAATAATTTAAACAGTAAGATTTGCTGTATTTTTTGAGTTCATTAATTAATTCATTAAATATTACTAGAAATTCTAACCCAGCACAATCCCCAAACACCTTGGTCATACTAGAAAGACATTCTTTTACACAAATTAAAACAACCCATTTAATTCAGACCCCAAAAGTTCTTTCAGAAGTCTCCAATTAGATTGGGTTTGGATGGAACAGGGTAATTTTTTTAGAGGAATTTGCTCGTTTATGCACAGTTGCTCAGATTTTGCAGCAAGTTCTTCTGGGGGTTAACTCAACTTCTGGAAGAATCCTGTTAAATCAAGCAGCTTGGTTCAGAATTTGATAAAATAGTATTTAAGCAGTGGCAGAGAGGAGTTGCACTCAAGGGATGATAAAAAATCAGCCACTGAAAGGGTCAAAGTGAGTAAAGTTAACATAAAATAAGGACAAACTGAACAAATCAGAAGCCAGTGTCACCCCAAAAACCAAATTCTGTTGTCAGGTTAGTTTTACTGGAGTGGAAAAGCAGCCTTTTTAAAAAGTTTTGATGAATGATGATCTATTTAGGCAGGTACTCACTGATCTGAGGGGCTGGGAGGATCCTTGCAGCTCGAACGGGCCCGTGGCGCACTGAGAACAGCTCCTGGGCTTCCCCACTGATCTGCAAAGGCAACAGCAATGCAAAAACAGATACAGACTTTCAAATATATGTATATTTAGCAGCTAGAAAGGTAGGGAGAAAGGCATTGTAGGGAAATACATTGGTAAGGATCTGCCTAAGCAACCACTGCCATTGCTCTAATTGAGAATAGATCTCAAAGTTGTGAATTAACTGTTGGTGACCACACAGGTTTTGCAAGAAGCAAGACTTGAAGCTGACTAAAATTCACATAAATTTATCCCACATTTCACATGGTTCTAAAGAAAAACGCCAACTCAACGGAGATCAAGAGTGGCAAACATGGGTGGAAAAAAATGGGAGAATTTCATATATTGGTTCATTTCACACTCACCAGGTGTGAAAATCGTGTTTAAAAAGAGGTGGTCAAGCTACTTAAGCCTGTCACTGATGGCAGTGTTGAAAAGATTAAGCCAGAAGCAGTTAAGATGAATTTCCAGACTTCCTGCAATGGTCACTCCATGTATTTTCATGACTGCCTGGTAATGGATCCGATATGGAACGTCAAACTCCAGGAAAATGGCAAACATTATGAAGCTCATTTCCAAATAACCAACAACTTAAAACAGATGTAATGAGCCTCAGAACACAGCCAAGGCTGGCATAGAGTTTTGCCAAACAAGCAGCTTACAATATCAGAAGGAACATGATTTGGAATAAGGTTCCTAGGAATCAATAAACTATAAATTCAAGTGAACTTTTGGAAATGTCATTTTATGGTTGTTTCCATTTCTTTCTGCACTTCAGCTCACACGTCCAAGAAGTTAAAATACTCCTACTGTTTGACCAGCAAATCCCAAGTACAGTGCTCCAGGCTCTCAGCTTACATCCAATCCTGCCTGGTTATTTATTATCACTGCTCGAGGTCATAGGGGAGAATGAAACCCACCCCATGCAGCCCAATTATAAATAAAATTACTTTGAAAATATCATTTACTACAGAGCTAACCCACCATCCTGCACTCAATATAGAGAGTACTGCTTTTCCCTGTTAAGCCTGGAATTACACACAAGCTACACAAATGTGGGGAAATAACATTCTAACCCATTTTAGCCCAGCAGTTTATCAATTAATATCACTGTTAATGACACCATCAGAATTATTCCTGATGAACACAAGTTTTCAAACTGCAATCAAAATGAGATTTAATCCCTGGGTCTACCCTGCTCTTATTTTATCAGGCAGATGTTCCAATCACAGCAGATTCTCCTCTTTCCTCTGCACACACAACCCTGTAGTACTCCAGCTTTTGCAAAACAAGTTTAATTCTCCCTCAGGAGCAGCTTCTTGACCAGATTCTATACAAGACACAGGAATGATGATCAGAAATCAACTCAGCAAAGGTTTGCTGATGGCTTTTAACTGATCATGAGCTTGGAGTGCAATGTGGGGAAAAAAAAAAAGCCTCTGGATGAAAATATCTGTATCCAGAAAAAACAGCTTGGGAAAATGCAGAGCACAGCTAAGCAGAAAATGAGGAAAATTAAAGAGGGACAGAGTAATAAAGAGATTAAAAAAATTAAGACAGCAGCACGTTTTCTGTCCATTGGAACACAGGAGCTCTATGAAAAGGGAAAGGAGGAAATGGAAAAGAAGAAAAATAGAAGGGTTTGGAACTATTATTATTGGCAATTAAAGATTTTTTCCCCCAAATCATGAAAATGCTGCTTCACACGCGTGTGCACATCTCTGGCTATGAATGAAAACAAGAGGGAAAGGAACCAGCACAACAAAGGTACGGAAGGAGTGATTCCCATAAAATATCCCAACCCAGCTCAGACACTTCCTTCTCCTTTTTGACTCTGCCAGCACATCAGCCCCAACCCCAATCTACTTCAAACAAACTTCCAGTCCCCAAAGGAAGACACATTGAGAAGGCCAAACCTTCTTAACTCAGGTTCTGCTCTTAAATATCCTGAACTCCAGGAGCATGTTTATTCAGCCTGGGGTGCCAAGACCTGGTAGAGCTTAAACTTGAGACTTGCAAAGAAAAGCCTAAAATGTCCAAATACAAATGAAGTTTGTTTGTACTGAAGCATTTAATGTGGAAATCCCAGCCCAGCTCTT
Source organism: Falcunculus frontatus (assembly GCA_013398115.1). Classification (NCBI taxonomy): domain Eukaryota; kingdom Metazoa; phylum Chordata; class Aves; order Passeriformes; genus Falcunculus; species Falcunculus frontatus. The sequence continues at coordinate 700,348 of VZRV01008886.1, forward strand.
CTCATGCATATAATGCACTAACTTTTTAATAATTAATATTCATTATTTAAAAGATCATTTATTATTTTATATTGGGGGGAAATTACAGAAAGGTTAAGTGGAGTAACAAAAGCCACAGGATCCAACAGTGACAAAGATGAGATTACAGGTATTTAGCCCCTGTTTTGAGAGCACTGTAGGTTAACAGGTCCTTTCCTCAGCCCCTGTAGGACTCTAAATCATGGAATGGTTTGGCTTCAGCCTCTACAGCTCAAGTGCTGAGCACTTCCTGAATCCTGGGGCTAAAAAAAGACCAAATTTTAAGATACACCCCCACTGGAGCCTTTGTAGTGAAAATACAAGATGCCACCCAACACCAGCAGCTCGTCTGCAAGGAAAATTCAAATTCTCCAACAGGCACAAAATAAAGTTTCCAAAATATCTGGATGTGACAGTACAACATGGAAACATTAAATCACATTAAAACACTAATATTTAATCTAGCATAGTTTCATAAAGTAACAGCTTTTTTAGGGGATTCAAGTTGTGTGTCCTTAACTGTTCTGTAGAGACAGGGACTCGTAGAAGGCACTGCATGTTGTTGTCTGCCATGAATTAGTAAGAGCTTGGTTGTTCCTTGGCTTGCTTGGCACTGAAAAATGCATTAGGGCTTTGAGTTCAGGATTTTCTTTGAATCCCAATTAACTTCTTTCAAACACCACCACCAGCAGAAAACCCTGAATGAGCTGTGGTTAATGCTAATGCCCTTCATTTTATCTATGGACAACACAAAACTCCACTGCTGAAGCCACACAGACCCAACCTGCCTGCAAGCACCTTCTTCAGGGGACAGAGATTGTGTGGCCTGATCTTCCTGCCACTCCAGCCCTTATCTCACTGCTCAGCCAGCCAATCTTCCCTGTGAAGGGGACACTTATCCCACTAGGAACTCAAGTGGGACAAGGAATTGCACACTGAGGGGAGAACGGGCAGCCTGGGTCAGATGTGGGCTGGCAACTCTCAGCCAAAGGCTCCACATCCCATTACCAGTCCCTGGAGCTCCACAGTCTCACATGCACAGACAAAATATAAATAGAGCTCATGAATTGAAAACAGAGCTCTAAATTCTTCAAAAAGCACCTGTGAGAAACGAGGCTGTGGCTGCCATTTTGGATTGGATCCAGCTAAGTAGCAAGTCCCCGTGGCAGCTCTCAGAGCTCTTAAAAGTTTTTCTTTCCCATTCCAAAAGCCAAGAATATTTCCAAACAGGTTTCAAGAATTGGATATTAAGCTGTAAAAGCAGCTTCAGGTACTCGTTGGAGGGAAGAGTGAATCCAAAACGACGGCTCCGAGCTGGTCTGGTAGAACATCTCAGCTTTCCCAAAACATGGGATCAACCACAACTCCCAGACCTACACGGAAGGCTGGAAGCAAAGGATTCAAGTCCCCCAATGAAGTCTTCATTGCTCTCTTCCATTTAAAGGAGGAAGAAGAACCCTCTCCTCCACTTGAGACATCTCGAGCTACTGCTTAAAACATGACAGCCCAGGAATCTGCAGCACTGGTTAATTTTTGATGAGAGAGATGTATTGTTTGGAGCACACCAGTTTGCACCCGTAAGAAAAAGCTGAACAAAGGAAGTTTTGTTCACACCAAAGATAACTAATAGTTTTCAACCAGAAAAAATGGTTTTCACAGGGTGAAAAAAAATGAAAAAAAAAAAAAAAAAGCCAAACATACACCAAAGTGAAAGAAAATTGAGTTTGGAACTCAATGCTTGAACTACTGTGCAACTCTAGAAAAGGAAACTGGGGAATGTATAAAAGGAAAAGGGAATGATCAGGAGGTTGTTTTTAAATATTCTGATGAATGTTTTAAACATGAAGATATCATGATATGATGTTATAATATGATAATAAATAATTGATAGATACCACCAGCAAATATTGCTGCATATGGGTTAAAGACAATTGCCAGTCATGGTGCTGCTGACAAAGTAATGAAGGACTGGAAGAAAATAAACAAATTTTATCACTTTAGTTTAGAAATTCACTCAGCTTTTCCATTCAATCCATATTTCTGTAATTATCTAGAGATTGTAGGAATTTAATGCTCAAAGAATGTTACTCTAGTGACTGGATTGAGGATGAAGTTGCACGTAGTACTTTAAATTACAGCAGTGCTAATGGAATCAGAAGTTTCATAAAACCGTATTTCTGCACATCTTCAAGTGTAAAAAACCCAAAGCCTCAGAAAATGATTTGCATAGGTGTTTTGCAAAGTCCTCAGACATTTTTCAGAGTCACTAGGTCAGGTCATTGCTCCATTTTTCCGAGCAGTAAATGCAAGTGGTTCCCTCTAGAAAGAGGTTTGGACAGAGGAAGGATTGTATCTTGGGATGTGATAAGTTTCTTTTTTAATTGTAACATGAACCATTAAATTAAGACGATTTTTCTGTTTTTGAAACTCCCAGCCTCCAATGAAGAAAAAAAAAAAGAGCAGCCAACATGCATTCCCTGCACAGGAACATCTAGAACAGATACTTGGAAACCACATCAGGCAGAAACCAGTTCCAATTGTCTCTGAAACATGAAACTGGCAGCAAGGGGAAAACAAATTCCAAACAAAACCCACAGCTCCGTGGCACCATTATCAAATAGGATCTCCTAGTGATGCCTCCTCCAGCCACCTAGAAACAGAGACTAGACAAGAGGAAGGGAATAAAGACAGGTATTTATTTGAAGGGCCTTCAAGGTACACCCTGGGGGAGCCAGAGGCTGCTTCCAAAAATTGGACCCCAAGATGGACCCCAGGTCACGAGTTCTTCACACTTTTATAGGTTTGGATCATTTGCATATCAGGGTTCATTCTCCAATTAAAGCCCCAGTTTAACGATGTAACGCCCCTCAGCTTGCCCCCCTCAGAATCTTTAGTTTACACATTTTGGGCCTAAAAACAGCCTGGCTGTCCTTGAAGGCAAAGCCTGGAGAGGCTTTGTTCTGTCTGCCCAGTACGAGAGAGCAGGAATTCCAGGCTCCAAGGAACTTCAGAGTTACACTCTGAGCAGTGCAGAATTTGAAAATATAAAAGTTAAAACCCAAGGCATCACTAGTCATATTCCCAGATTCCACCCCACTTCTCCAGGCGTATTTTAAGCCCACTTTTAACCTTCCCACCCCCATGTGAGAGCAGAGATCAAAGCAGAGCCCTTTGGATGGACACCTTCCGCTCCCTGCACAAGGCAAGCTGCAATTCCAAGGCCAGGCTCCCCCCAAACACCATCGCAGCCCTTTGAAGCCTCCCCTAATGGCATCTCCCATTCGAGAAGTCACACTCGTGCAGTCAAAAAAGATCTTCCTCCAAGGAGATGTTAATGTGAAAGCACTCAGCCCGCCTTGAGACACAGAGCTGGGGAAGGTGTGGGCAAGTCAATGTAACACCATTAGGCCGAGTGTCGGCTTAGGAGCTGTCATAAACACTTCATAATCACTCACAGCAAACCCTGCTGCCTGCAACACGTTATTAAGTGCTGAACAGAGGGCCAATTGTAGGAATAAAAAAGCACAATGCTACAGATAATGGCTTTCCTGAGGAGATTTGCACATAAATGTCAGATTGTTGCTTTTGCAGATTAAGCTGGAGAATGTAGGGTCGGGGTTGTTTTTTTTTTTTTTTCTTCCTTAGCTGGAATAACATTGCTTAATTACAAGTTAAATAGTCGGCAGGGCCAAGAAGAAAGGTTTGTGTAATAGCAAAGGACACAAAAAAGTGTTGCCAAATAAGCTCTTAAATATTAAGTCAATCACGTAACTGCCAGGTTTTATTGTGAATTTTTGTGTATTTTATTGTGCTCAGGCTAAGCAAGGGAAAAAATGCAAAAGGAGAAACAACAATGTGAAAAAAAACCCCTCCAGTTTATGCTCCCTCCAAATTTGTTGGATATACAAACCCTGCTCTGTAAAGATACTTAAAACTGATGTTAAAGATTACTATCCTGTGAAAATCTCCACTAAGAGAGGAACCATTCCAACGCTGAAGATGGACTAACACAAAGTGCCCAGCTCCGGAAAAAAAAAACCCGGTTGTGCTCTCAGAATCCCCAAGAACACACAAATGAAGGGCTGGCAAAGTGATGCAATATCTCCACAGCTGACATTCAGAAAGGTGCACGGTAAAATATTGCCACATTTGGCATTTTCTCCATTTCACCACACTTCCCCTCAACTCCTACTTCTGCAGAAGTTGAGCAACACCAAGAGAAGCTGTCCTGCAATTCTGTTTTTGTTATTTTGCCTGAAATAGTAACTACTAGCAAAAATCTAGGAATTGTGAAGAAGTGAAATACTTTTGGGGGGGAAAAAAAAAACCCAACCTGGCTGTATGGTCCTACTGAAAAGAAGGTAAAATCAGGTATTCCATGGCCTAACTTGTGGCTCATTCAGATACGAGGGGGGGGGGGGGGAAAAGAAAGAAAAAAAAAAGAGAGAAAGGGAAAGAGAAAGAAAAAAAATCCATTCATGGCAACACATCTCCTTTTTTTTTTTTTTTTTTTTTTTTTTTATAAAACATTCATTTGGATAAGAACATTTCAGCTGGATAAAATAGGGTGTTTTGTAAGGATTCTTGAGCTCATGCCGATGTGATACTCAGGGTATCTTAATTAATTAATTAATTGATTGATGAGGTTGTGCAGCCGCTCTTAGCTCGGTGTCCCAGCGCCACCGTGTGGGCGCTCCGTGTAACGCACGGCGAGAAAAAATTCCCTGTATTTTGGCTGAAATGTTCCCAAGTTTCAGTTAAAGTTCCTAAATTTTAGTAAACACAAAATACTGAAGTCTAGCGGAGTATATTAGGTCTCACTCCATTTCTATTAAACATTCCTTAACATGCAAAACCTCATCAGCTTTTTTATTTCCTCATTCTAGCTAACAAAATGCAATCAAAAGGACAATAAGATGCAATAAAGAGGGGGAAAGCTCTACCACACCCATAAAACTCGATTTACCTGAAATTTTGCTGTAGAAACTAACATTATTTTCTAAGCTACTGGTATATAAACACATGTCCTCCACAGCTAACCAAAAAGTTGTAAAATGTACACATTTCTTTTAAAAAGTGTATTTTACAGAGGGAAAGAACTCCATCCTCTCTGCTTTATTCTGAAGGACAAGGTGGTGTGAGCAATTTTGCTTTTTTAAGTTCAGAATTGTACGACCTACTGCATTCGACTTCATTCTCTCATTTCAAGAAATTTGGGGGAAATTCCCCAAATGAAGACCATGTGCCCATCAACCACTCTGCAACACAACCCAGGGGGTGGGGATGACAGCATCAAATCAAACCCATATGCACACAGAGCCCTTCATAAAATTAAAATTGCAAATCATGTCCATGACAAACATGTGATTGTAAAATACTATTAATACTGTCATACTTGAATTCCTGGGACAAACAAATCCTGTTGGTGTTTTTTCACTCTTATTCCTTTCTGTTAAAAAACAAAATCTGTCTTTTTTTTTGGGCTACAAACTATTCCAGAATGGCAAACACTGCTCCCAGTTTGAGTCTGATAATGTACTTAGCAGGAATAATGTGTAAAAAGCCCTCAAAAATCTGAAGGTACATGAATTGAAGTGTTTGAGCTATGCTCAGGATTATCTGAAGATAAGCACATTACACACAATCCACACGACATTGATGGGAAGTGCTGGCTCTTTCCACTCCAATGGGAAAAATTAAAGGTAAAATATTAAAGTGATAACACAACATTGAGCAAAAGAAGGAGAAGGAAGGAGAGAGGTGAGCTCTGTACTCACAGGTATGCTCCAGACTTGCATCCCATCACTGTACCCAATCATCAGCAGCAACGGGGGCTCATTCCCAGTGCTGTGGATTTCATGGAATTCCATATTCCTGGATGTATCTGAAAGGGGGTTCAAGAGTAAAGCCATTATTAGCAGGTCAGGATCAAGCCCTCAGCAACATTAGATGGTGTTTTCTCAATGCCCATTTCTGTTGTCAGGACTAAAAGCAACCAAAGAGCTTCACATTTTTATGCTGGACCAATACTGAAATATATTCTTTCATGCAAACATCATTGTCAAAGTTTCACAAAGAGAAAGCTTTAAAAATTTAAATGATGGAGAGGAATTTTCTGGATAACAACATGGTCTAAGAGAAAAGGGTGATTGATTCCCCATTCAGACCTGAGCTCTTCCAACTGTTTATCCCTGTTCCTTTTTTTTAAAGGAAGGTTAGGGATGGAGTGAGAGAGAACCTAAATCAGGGTTATTAGAACTAGAAATTACTTATAATCTCTACATGGCTTTATGGCCATCTTTAGGCCAGTTAAGGTTTGTTTGCTTGTGGGTTTGTTTTCCTTCTATTTCTAAAAAAATCTCAAACCCTTTTCAGGTTCATATAACAAAACCCTTGAGAATATTCTTCAGAATCCTTCGTGTTGTGTTTAAATTTATTTTGTGCAGCCTGTTCTGACTGGGCCTGGACACATCTTCTTTCATCACCCCAAATAAATCTTCTCTGTCTCTGATGCTTCCATGCTTTCAGTAAGCTTTGTTCATTCTCTCATGGCTGAAAATGTGATTTAAGAGGAATTTTACTCAAGAAAATCATAATGTTTATGATTATTATATGACAGAGAAAGCTGACTGGAATTATTGCACATAGACCCAAAACTCACATGAACAAGTGAGAGACAATGAAGCCCTACCATTTAAATCTGCATTTTCAAATCTGACCCAGACGATTTTCTCCTTTTCTTCTGGTGGGGTTCCACTGTAGGCCTGGACAAAAAGCAAAAGGGTTGAAATAAGGAAGTTTAACACTGTTTATTCTCCCCCTGTAAGAAGGAATTTAATTAAAAACCACAAACATGATTCATGGATCTTATTGTCACCAGTATTCATCCAACAGAACCATGCTGAACATCACTCACTGAGGTAGGAATGACAAAATATCTGTAACAATAAATCTTCTGGGGCAGGTAAGAAATGCCACGTGACTTAGAGTGAGTTAATAAAATTAAACACAGTGGCTTCTACAGTCTTTAACTTCAGCAGTGTTGGAGGTTCTCACATGAGGTGTTTTATCATTAAAATTCTCTTTAATTCACTTAAAAGCTTTGCAAGCCAGACTGAGGAAAGAAAGAAACCTTTACTACACAGTTTGTATTACTGACACCTTTCAGTCCTGTTTGTGACAACTTTAATATGGTCTTTTAATAGAGAATAAACTGCAATTCCAGGAGAACAGATCCACGTTTCAGCCCTGTGTTCTACAGATTCCCATAAAAAGATGAGATACAAAAAGAAATTGTGGAGTGAGACTTGCAGTGCTTCCAAAGTGGAGGTTTTACAGTCCTCAGGAGAAGCTGTGGTAGCAGGAACGTGAGCTACAGCAGAAATACCATCACTGCCAAATGAATTATAACAAAATACTGAGCAGTATTTGGGATTAAATATGAACAGGTCTCGTATAATCACTTTATACATGCCAGAAAAGCAATAACACGAACTAAAAATACAAATGTAAGAAATAAGTGTGGGGTTTACTTTTCAAAACAAATCACATTCCACGCTTCCAAGGCAAACTGATTTGGAAAATAAAACACAGACTGTACCCTTTAACCAGAGAGGGGGAATGGGAGGCTGTGGAATACAGCAATCTCTTGAAACTTTAAATATGTTTAATTTTAACCCTGGGTCCAAAATGCATTTCACAAACTGATATCAGTGAGGGCATTGTTTTTATTTTATTACGGAATAAATGCACTGGGAATTCCTAAGAGGAAATTCATGAGGAAACAAGACACTAACTAAGCAAGATAATCCTTGGAATCAGAATCAAGATCATGTCCTGAAGGTACAATCAGTGCTCCTCCACCATGGACTACAGCTTTCCCAAAGAGTAAAACAAAATTAGTTCCCTTCTGCTACTGGGAGGCCCAGGGGCAACCAGGAAGGGACTGTTCCAGTGCCATATTTATGATATAAATGTATATAAAATATATAAATATGCATACTTAAAAATAATAAATCTATTTATTGGATGAAATAATAAATTTACAAAACAGAGTGAGGATTCCTGACACCGCTTTGTGCACTGAAAAAAGCAGTTTTAAAGATCCACACCCTACCTGTGGCACAACATCTTGGAGGAAGGTAACAACACTTTCCATGTACGACTGTTCCCTGGAAAACAGAAGGAGAATTTCAGCCAAAGAAGTTCAGAAATGGTCATGAATACATTAAATTAGACAGATCAGCAAAAGGAAACATGGGCAACCTTTAGCACACAGGAAAATACTAAGTATGCAATGCAGGCACTTAATTTTACTGCCAAATTCTGATAATATAAATTGTGGCCTGTAAGTAATGAAAGGGCTAAGTAAAAGTAATAAAAGTCTGTAAAAAAGCTAAGTGATACCTGCTGATGGAATAACTGCTTGGGGGGAAAGTATAAAATCTAAATTCAAAGAATAAACCATGTTCTCCACATCAGAGGGGCCTGAAGTGGTACAGGGATTTGGAAATGATTCCTCAGTATTTTTTCTACTTGATTTGGCTCTTACAACATGAAAATGAGGATTTAAACAACGACTGGAGCTCTCCTGGTGAGACAAGCAAGCTTCCAGAGCTCCTGTGCGTGATGGACAATGCTGGAGTACGTGGCTGTGCCCAGGGGCAGGGGATGGAACAAAACCCTCCCTAAGAATAGCAAGGAGAGGTATTTTCAGATAAGATTTTATGGCTTGGGAAGCTTATTCCTTCTTGGAAGTTCATTAGCAGCATCGATTGAGGATAATTTATAGTGCAAGATACATTTGTTGGGGCAGATTTAAACTAATGCTTTGAGTAGCTTACACGGGTGGTGAGTCCCTTGTGTAACTGCTGAGTAACCACAGCGTGGGCTGAGTGCAGCACACAGATGGTGCTGAAACTATGCAGAAAGTTGGTGTTTTGTGTCATGAGGAGCACTGAGACACGCTGGCAACAAGAACTACCTTCACAAAGTCAGAGATTATTTAAGAAAACCCTCTAGGTTTTCTTCAGGCAACAGCTTTGGCAGCTCTGAAATTAACTTTTATGCTGTCGCAATTTTTCCTGTGCTAACTCAAGATTTCTCATAGCAACAGAGAAGAACTGTAAATTAGGAACTCTGGATGCCCAAAGGTGCTTTTTTTCTGAAGCTGTGCAAGATTGTTTTAATAAAAACAGGAGTGTTTAGCACTGAAAAATGAAGCACTCTGGAGAATTCACACACAACCATACAAAAGATGCTTGAACCCAAATGCTGCAACACCTCTTTGAAAACAGAGGTAAATCTAAAATATAAACTTTTACACTCCAGAAAGCCTCTTCCAGCCCATGACCAACCCAGATCGTGCTCAGCAATCCCAGGATTTCTGCATCCCAGTTTGTCCCACTCAGGCTGAGGCCTTCCAAACAAGCTGTGGTTTCTTCTGTGCTGATTCTTCTCTGATTTATGTAGGTCACCCACACTGCCCCTGCACACCTTTATTAAAATGCCTGGCCATGGGTAGAGTATTAAATACAGTGTCTGAAGCTGTCCTGGGAATGCCAACCAGCCAGAGTCACGCTGCCTTCACACCTCAGCTCACAGAATGCACTTTTTTTTCCCCTCTCCCCAAGCACATCTTGAACCCAAGTTGATGTTAGGGAGGTGTTTTATTCAGAGTCTGTGCTCTAAATCTCTCCTGAAATTGAAAACGTCCAGGGAGATGTCTTTAAAGTGGTTAAAAACAACATAACCCACAAAAAGGCCCAATCTTCCTTTAATAATGATCTAGAAACTTAACATGAGCAGCAGAATGCTGCTGAGTGCTCAGGACACACAGATCCATCAAAGAGTGACACTTTTGAGGCACAAACAGGTACCTCAAGAACAAGACACCATATTAAAAAAAAAAACCAGTTAATCATCTGCTTACAGTGTTTTTTCTATTATATTTTTAGGCATACTTTGAAGAAAATGTCATTACAGAGAGAAATGCATTTGTTGAAGAATTCTGCCACACAAAAAAATGGCTGCAAGACAAACCTCTAACACAACTTTCTGTGCTACAACAATCAGTTTCTTGTGCTCTTCAATAAAAATAAAGTGAATCTTGTTTCTGGAAATACAGAGTTATCTCCAAGGGCACAGTAAAACCCCCTGAAGTGGACATTTCCATATGGTGCCATTTTGCAGCAGCATCAGCATCCCAAAGAAGAAAGAAAAACTGCTACAAAACTCCTTTAATAGACAGAGAAAAGACCATAAATCTTCTAGGCTGCCTTACAGCCAAAACCATCTTTTGCCATGAAAGCACTGCCATGTGAACACAGTGAAAATCAGGATACTCAAGCACAAAAATTGTGTCAGGTGCTCTGACCAGAAGGATGGAGCTTCTTCCTTTTCTCTTGGTTTTGTCCTTTTAAGTAATAAAAAAAAAAAAAATTCCACAATTCTCCTTCCTGAAGGATTTTAATGACAAGTTTTGTATGTTTGAATATATCCACTCCTGGGACGAGGTGTTATGAAAAGGAACTGCAAGAAAGGAACACACGTGGCAAATCCCTCTGGCCTAAGGAAGAGGTTGGCACCACTTTTCTACATTGCAATGTTTGTACAGCAAAATGGTGCAAACAACAACAAAACTTGGCAGTATATTAGCTTTTAAATACACAACTTTGGTTTGTAAGTGCAAAGCATCCCACTAAGGGAGCCAGTTTGAACCCAGGAGACAGAAATGCCACGTGTGTTGACTTCATTGGACGACAACGCTCAACGCAACAAAACTGCGGTGTCAACACGAGCTGGTTTTGGGGGGGAAAAAAACCCAAACCAGCTCAGGCTGGGCTCTTCTACAAGAAAATCAAACCCATTTCAGTAAGAGCTGTTCTTCTAGAAGGTTCTTACGTGGCAGCTTGTGGGCGAACCACCACTCCTCCAGTGCAGCGACTGGGGCGGCGCGGGGACTCTGTGGCCATCGTTCCTGGGCACACACCTGCAACAAACACAGCCACTTTTAATAAAACTTCCACAGCTTTATTGATTACGTGACTTCTTGATGTATTCTTCAAGGTGATAAGAGAGGAACTTCACTTACACAGACCTGTAGGCCTCTTTACAGCATTTTTTTTAATAAGAGAAAAGAAAATCGCACACCAAACCGGCAACTTTAATCACTACAGCTCCTGGAATGTTTGTGAAAACAAACAAACCCCACAGACCTGCATGATAAAGTGGAATATTATCTCAAACTGTACTAGATGATCTTTAAGGAGCCCTCCAACCCAAACCATTCTATGATTCCATGATTAAAGATAGTGGTACAGGTACACGGTTGTCATCACCATTGCATAAACCCACTATTTGCTAATGGGCTGCTGTCTTGGAAAATAATTATATAAAAATAACGTGCAATCACAATTGCAGCATACTGTACTCTTGAAAATACGGGTTACATTGCAGCTCACACATTCTACTGTTGATGTCAGCTTTTTGTGCCATCCCCGAGCTTTCCTTCACACTCCTGTTCTCCAGGGGAAAATTCTATGTAACATTCTTAAAGGCAGAAAGCACTTGAGGAGCACCACAGATCCCAGCCAGCTCTTCAGTGAACCCCTCAGCTGCTCTGTTGGGTCCCCCCACCCCAAATCTGTTCATAAAGCAAAAGCAAAAGCCAAATCCCAAACGTGGTATCGGTTATCAGCATCATTTCACGTCAGGGCAGGCTTTGCCAGGGCCAGCTCATTAAGGGAGGCAGGATAACCACTCAGAAACTAGTAGCAAAATAATAATTAATAACAAAACATTCAGCAACACAACAGCAGCCTGACACACACTCCAAGGAACCCTGAAAGCCGAAATGTCACGGAAAGGATGAAATCACCCCCCGCACACCTGCGCCTGCCGTGCTCCGAGTGCCAACACCTTGTGACACCCCACCCTGAGGGGAAGGGAGCACCGGAACAGATTTTAGCTCCTGATCTGGGCCTGGGCACAGCCGCGCCTCAGCTCGGGGCACCTGCGGAGCTGCCATGGCGGGGCCGAGCGGCCGGGACTCCGTCCCCTCCGGAGCCCTGACGGCGGCCGGCCCGGCCTGGGCACCGTCCGCCGCCGCTATTGAGCAACTCCACACCCAAACACTCCGACCTGCCCGGCCTCTCTCCCGCCGCCGCCCGGTGAGCGGGGCCGCGGCCTCCCGGAGCGCGCCCACCCCGCGGGCCGCCCTTCGCTTCACACCCCGCTCCCTCCGTCCTCAGCTGCCGGGGGTCCCCCAGGCCTCACGGCCGGGCCTGCCCTGCCCNGGCCGGGAGGGACCGGGAGGGGCCGTGAGGGGCCGTGTGAGGGGCCGTGAGGGACCCTGAGGGACCCTGAGGGGCCGGGAGGGACCGGGAGGGGCCGTGAGGGGCCGTGTGAGGGGCCGTGAGGGACCCTGAGGGACCCTGAGGGGCCGGGAGGGACCGGGAGGGGCCGTGAGGGGCCGTGTGAGGGGCCGTGAGGGACCCTGAGGGACCCTGAGGGGCCGGGAGGGACCGGGAGGGGCCGTGAGGGGCCGTGTGAGGGGCCGTGAGGGACCCTGAGGGACCCTGAGGGGCCGGGAGGGACCGGGAGGGGCCGTGAGGGGCCGTGTGAGGGGCCGTGAGGGACCCTGAGGGACCCTGAGGGGCCGGGAGGGACCGGGAGGGGCCGTGAGGGGCCGTGTGAGGGGCCGTGAGGGACCCTGAGGGACCCTGAGGGGCCGGGAGGGACCGGGAGGGGCCGTGAGGGGCCGTGTGAGGGGCCGTGAGGGACCCTGAGGGACCCTGAGGGGCCGGGAGGGACCGGGAGGGGCCGTGAGGGGCCGTGTGAGGGGCCGTGAGGGACCCTGAGGGACCCTGAGGGGCCGTGTGAGGGGCCGTGTGAGGGGCCGTAAGGGGCCGCGAGGGGCCGTGTGAGGGGCCGAGAGGGACCCTGAGGGGCCGTGAGGGGCCGAGAGGGACCCTGAGGGGCCGGGAGGGGCCGTGAGGGGCCGAGAGGGACCCTGAGGGGCCGGGAGGGGCCATGAGGGCGGACGGGCACTCGGAGGGGCCGGGGGAAGCTGAGGGATGAGCAGAACGCTGCAGGCAGAGAGTCCCGGCAGAGGGAGAGGCCGCGGGGCCGAGGCGTTCCTCAGCTGGAGCGTCTCCAGGTCAGAGCGCTCACGGACACCACAGGTTCGTGAGGGGCAGGAGATGCTGCCCCTCAGAGCTCGGGTGCTGTGGCGGCGCTGGAGACACGGCTGAGGAGGGGTCTTAGAGCGCCTTCCAGTGCTCAAAGGGGCTCCAAGCGCCATGGAGAGAGACCGTGGACAAGGGGCTGGAGTGACAGGACACAGGGAATGGCTTCCCACTGACAGAGGGGGATTTTAATTATAGAAAGAAATTGTTCCCTGTGAGGGCGGGGAGGCCCTGGCACAGGGTGCCCAGAGAAGCTGTGGCTGCCCCTGGATCCCTGGAAGTGTCCAAGGCCAGGCTGGACAGGGCTTGGAGCAGCCTGGGGGAGTGGAAGGTGTCCCTGCCCATGGGTGACCTTTAAGTTCTCCTCCAGCCCAGCCCAGCCCAGGCTGTGATTTATGTTTACAGGTGTCCAGCACTGCCCAGATCCTTCAGGGTGACGCACTAGTCCCTGGTTCGGGTTTCCAGACAGTGGCACCAGGTCAGGAGGGGGTGACCTGCTCTGGGAATGCACCTGACTTCTGTGGCGACATCATCCACATACCAAAAGAATGAAACAGTTACTGAAGAGTAACCCAGCAAACATTCACCAAGTGCCTATTAGCAGGTTTGCACAGATCGGAGCTTTATTTCGCAAGAAAAAGTTGTAACTCAGGCTTGATTTCACCAAAGGAGCCTCTGTTAACTTATTGTATGTAAATTCCCCATCTGAGCTTTGAATATTAATGTCAGAGAAGTCAAATGATAAAGAGGTGGGCAAAGAATACCCAGGAGTAAACTGTTGCCAGTTTTTATCAGCAGGGAAGTTTCTGTCCAGTGCAGAGGAGCTTTGGATGTTTGATTCTGACCATCATCCAGCAGCTTTCCCTGGAAAAATTGTAGGGTTGTGTTAATTTATTGAAAGTAAAAAAAAGGCAAAGGTGGAGAAGCCCAAGTCTAGGAAACTTCAGATAATGAGGTCCATTTCTGAGTGCAGCAGAATTCTATGAAAATTTAAATTTTGCTTCTGTGTAGAGCAAAACGCCTTGGAAATTCACTACAAATCTTTTTTTCTGTTGCATATTTCCCTTACAAGCAAGAGTATGGTCGCCTAACGAAGGTGTTACACTCACTCTTTAGAAGGTTCAATGCAAATTAATGGAAAATAGAGAATTATTACCTTAGTTTGTCACAAAGGTTGTTGCCAGGTAGTTGCCACACACAGTTGTGGCCTCTGTAGCCTTTCCTTCCCAGCTGGGGTAGAATTTCAACATCACAGCAAAACTTTATTAACTGAAGTTACTTCCCACATACACAGAAATAAATTCTTGCAGGATCCAATTTGGACAGGCTGTTACTTTCATCTCCTAAGGCAGCGCTGTGTTCCCAGCATGGATGAAAGAGAATATTTTCAGGAATAAAATCCCCTGGGATTTCTGTAACCATGGTAACACGTATAGATAGCAGGCCTGGTTCCAACCCCGTGTTTTATTGTTCCAGCAGTAAAGAACTGAGTTCTATAAATAACCATCCTGGCCACTGGAATAAAGTACTGGCCTTTTGCTTTCCCATCAAAATAAAATTTTAAAGTTAATCTGTTGCTACAGTCAAACATTCAGGATAAAGTGCCAAGTCCTGTGATAAATCTAAGCGGGATGTCTTGTTTCCTAAGCCACAGTAAGAAAGGGGAGAGTATTCAGATTTTTAATGAATACCAGATAAATATTAATTCTTTTGTAATAATAAATTCATATTCCACTGCTGAATAAATAACAGACCTTAAGCTTGAAATAAAAATTAAAAAATAAAAAGCATCCCCATCAAATTTTCATGTGTTTTATTGAGGTGAACATACACATGGTCCACATAGTCAATGAAAATAGTCATAAAATAATTTAAGAACTTGTGTTGAAAGGTATTAGCAGCACCATCGGTATTGGAATAGCAGAAAACACATCTCAGAAGGGCAGCTATGCCTGGATAAAATGCCATCATTTGGAACAGGGGATGGGAATGGCTTTGTCAGATGCTCTGGGGAGTTGGAGTTTTTAAAACACACTTTTTTTGCTAAATACTTTTGACGATTATTGTTACAAAAAATACAACTAAATAAGATACTGCATAGTATTTTAATTAACATAAAATTGACATTGAGGTGTGTAAAGCAAGACTCAAATCTCTGCTTCCACATACATTTCATTTCTGAGTAGAGAAATCTAAAATTTAAAACCAAAATATAGACCTAGTGTATTCTCTAAAAGACACACTTTAGGTGGAACATATCAGACTACGAAAATACATATCTTCCATTCTGTTTAATAATTTACTTTAGTTAAAAAGTTGTGAAATTCTCCTCACAAGAAGCGTATACAAATTGATGACTTTAGTAAATTAACAAAAAGGATTATTTTACTTTTTGTTTTTGTTTTTTTTTTTTAAAACAAGGCTTAGCCCCGCCGTAACAATTATACAAGAAGAAAAGAGACTACATTTATATGAAGGAATACAAATTTACACACATTTTACAGTGACTTATACCCTACACATCTACAAAATTCACAGTTATAATACAAGCAAGTACAAGGCTGGGATAAAGCTGTCGGATACCAAAAAAAGTTCCTACTTTAAAAAAAGATCAACGGGAAGAGCTTCAAACTTGTGCACCCAATCGCCAACTCCTCCGGGACGGCGCGGCCGCTGCCGGGCAAGGCTCAGCACACGCACACGGCTTTCCTGGGCGGGTGGAACAGGGAGCTGCCGAGCTTCTTCTGCCCGCGGAGGCTGCGCCGCATCGCCAGCTTGGACGGGGTCCTGCGCTGCGGGGTGGCGGCCGCGCCCTCGCCCGGGCCCCGGGCCAGCCCCCGCCGCGGCTTCTTCACCGCCGGGCCCGAGTTGGATTCCTCCAATGTCCGCTTAAAGCTCGCCGGCGGCGTCCT
Organism: Falcunculus frontatus; assembly: GCA_013398115.1. NCBI lineage: Eukaryota > Metazoa > Chordata > Aves > Passeriformes > Falcunculus > Falcunculus frontatus. The sequence goes on from VZRV01008886.1 coordinate 716,465, forward strand.
CTCCGCGTCCTGCGCCTTTGTTTGGCCGTTAGGGGATACCTTGAAGCCTTTTTGGTCCGTGCCTGAATTGGCAGAGTTGGAAGGGGAGAGGCTGACTGACAAACCATTGCTGTAGGATTCCTGTAGCCTCAAAGCCAGGGCTTTGCTGCACTTCTCCTCCTGGGGGGCTGAATCCTTCGGGGTTCCTCCTGAGGAAGGTAAATTGCTTTTGGCAATCTCGTTTGGCAGCTCCAGGTATTTTTCTGAGAGCATGTTGCTGTGCAGGAGGGGAGGAATGGGCTCAGCAGAGTTCAGTCGTGGCCAGGGGTCATCTTCTAACAGCTGAGGGAAAGGAAACAAAGCATTTAGGGATCAATACAATCATAGACTCGCAGAATGATTTGAGAAGGGACCTTAAAGATCACTTAGTTCCAAACTCTGCCATGGACAGGGACACCTTCCTCTATCCCAGCTTGCTCCAAGCCCCATCCCACCCAGCCTTGGACACTTCCAGGGACAGACTTTATCCTTTGAGGGTGGAGACAGTGTGTGACACTTTTAGAACTTCCCTAAACCTTATCAGAGGCAGAAGAACCCTACTCCAAAGCAGACTCTTTCTTTCCCTGAGAGGTGGAAACAATTCAGACCGAGGATGTGAACTGCAGCTGTAGAACACTGAGGGATCTGCAGGCAGCTGCTGGGAATTCAGGGAAAGAAGCAGTTCCAGTAATCTCTGTAATTTGCAGCAGCAGCAGCATTTCCAACACTCAGGACTCCATCAGACACCGACAGAGGCCCTGCGGTGCCCTCTGATTTATACACGGTCAGTGGCCAAACACCACCAGGGCAAACAGCAGGAGGAGGCTCCTGACCTTTGTTACGTTCAGCAGCCTCAGTTACTGCATAACCAGGTGAGCAGGGGCTGGACAAACCCCTCCTCACAGCTGCCCAGAGAGAGGGGCAGTGTCACACACAGCCACCCAAAACCAGCTCCTGTTTGCTATGCAAAGTGACACTTTTTATTGCCCACGGGTTCCTCATGGCACATCCAGCCACTCCCCGGGAAGCAGAGCCCCAGAGATGTCCTGAGAACCAGGCACCTCCTAAACTCTGACCCTCATCTCTTCTGCAGCCTCTGAGAAGTGTTTTTGCCTCATTCTCAGTTTTACCAACAGAAAAATGGGGACAAAACTTGCTCTCACTATCCACAGGGGGATTATGAAAATTGGTGTTTATGCAGTGCCCTGAAGATAGGAATTCTGACCTTATTACAGATTTAATTGTGAAGAAATCCCTGGTTACTCAGTGAGTCCTTCAAAAGTAAATTTCAAGGCCACACTACACACCCTCAGTGGAAAGCAAATGCCAGTTATTATTTTAAGAAAATTATGTGCTGGAAACTGAAATGCACACAGCTGAATCAGCCAGGGCAGATCTCAGGTGAATAAACTGATGCTTCTGAAGTCACAGCCCAGAACAACTCCAGGTTTCATAAAATGCACACCAAAAGAAAAGATAATCAGGATTGTTCCCAGCAGCCACACTGGTTTTCCACTCCTCTCTACTCCTCTGTTGCTCCCCATGTGTAGACAAAACCATTTAGATAACATTCCTTCACTACATTTAGCAACACAAGAGGGAAGACCTTTAGGAATGGTATTTTAGAGGTTATTCTTCATCTCAGTTCCTGCAGAACCCAGGACACAGATGACAAACACAGAGCAGCTCTGGCAACGCCACTTCAGCTGCTCAATTTAATTTTTGACATCGTGTCACATAAAACTCAGTTTTATGTTTTTTATTGTGCAAGACATTTAATGTTGTGGCTCTTTTCCCCAGCATCTCCTGCTGGTGCAAACAGCTGAGACTGAACAAGGCTTTGGGAAGCCAAGGAAAGGCAGAGGATGGACTGCTGGAGAGTGATGTAACAAAACAGGAAAAATAAACCACGAATCACCAATTTAATTTCTCAACAATCCAATCAATCTTCCCCACTGGCCTCAGGAATACTGGAATTAATTTGGTATTAGTAATTGCTGCCAGAAGGATAAGCAATTAAGAAATACTTTTGTTTAATTAAGAAACTTTGGTCTCCATCTATTTCCAAATTAATTGTTTTGGCAGGTAGCAGCTGTCAGGAATCAAGGCCATCCCTGCTTCCTTCACAGAAACTGTGACTGAAAATTTTAGGAGCACTTACAATTTAATTTTTCTCTTCCTCAAGATTTTGCTAGGTTTAAAGCTCTTTTCATGGATTTTGCTCCACTAGATGAAAGGGGAGGAGACAAAGCTGAAGCTTGCCATTTTATTAGCGGCTTGTTTCTCCCAAGGGAATGTTCAAAACTCCCTTTCTAATTTCTGCTTTCTTTTCCTTTGCCCAAAGGACAATTATCTGAAGATACTGCAGAACATCAAAGGACAGTGACTTAAATCAGGAGCAGCTGGTAATTACTGAAACAAACAGCCACTCATAACTACACTCCAGTTCTTAGAGGGGGGGAAAAAAGCCACAAAACAACAAAACAAAAACCCTCTGAAGAGCTCTGCTTTATGTTAACGGCTCAAACTCGCAGCCTCCAGAAAGACCTTATGCTATAATGTCTCTTCCTCTAACAAAGAACATCAAATCAAAAAAAGGAAGATAACGAGATCTCCCAGTACAGAAAGAAAATGTTCTTTACAGCAACATGTGTTGGAACAAATCAACCTTAAAAAATAAAATGAAAGCCCAACACCACCACAACCAAAAAAACCCAAACCAAAGCACCCCCTGGCAGGAACACATTCACAACCTGCAATCCCTGGGCTGGGCAAGCTACACAAGCACCTGGCAAGGGAGAAGAGAAACTGCAGCCCAACTTTAATCTCTAAGGGGATGCGATGGATTCTTTCTCTTTAAAACCTCTGCTTCCTACTCTGGTTTCTCTCTCTCTCAAAAGGCTGCCATGGATTTTGGGGAGGATCTCAGAGAAACAATGCATCTCAAGGTTTGTAAAGTTACAGAACTAATTTCTTCCACATTAGGGAGGGAGCACAGATCAACAACTACCAATAAACAACCAGCAGCAATTCTGAAAATTCATACATTGGAACACTAAGGCAGAATGTTCATGGCTTTTAAAAAACATTGTTAAAAGTTGGTCCATTCCTCCAGAGCTTTGCATGTGGAAGTATTGAAGATATGTTAAATTCCTAGATTATAATTGTAGCTTTCACAGAATATCCAGAGCTGGAAGAAACCCACAGAGGTCATCGAATGGTGACACCATGTTTTAGCCAACTGAGCCAATCTCAGTAATAGATTATTTAGACATATACAGTAAAAATTCAAAATTAAAACAAAGCAACATTAAACAGAGATGTAAACTGACAGGTCAGGAGTTCGTAGAACTATTACTTAATTTCTGGACAGTGTCTGCCTACACCATTGCCCCAGGGAGCTGGGGGAAGGCAGAAAGGGACCACAGAGAGCCCTTACCTTGAGCGGGGGCGTGCAGCAGCGGGAGGGGGTGAGGCTGCTGGCATCGGGGCTGCTGTAGCTGGGCCCCTCGGCCAGGTTGAGCACCAGCTCCTCGTCGCAGTCCCAGCGGCCGCGCTCCCGCAGGGGGGCGATGCAGATGACGATGGCGCTCGTGTTGTCCGCCCGCAGCATCCGCTGCCTCCAGCGGCCCAGCGCCCGCCCCACCAACATCCGAGCGCACGACTGCCGAGCCTCGCCCTGGGGACACAGGGGACACGGGGTGTCACACACAGCCACATACAGAGCATCCCACAGAGCCACCGGCACCCAGAGCATCCCACAGAGCCACCGGCACCCAGAGCCACCAGCATCCGAGTGCACGACTGCTGCACCTTGCCCTGGGGACACAGGGGACACGGGGTGTCACACACAGCCACATAAAGTGCATCCCACAGAGCCACTGGCACACAGAGCATCCCACACAGAGCCACCGGCATGAGGGCACGACTGCCGTGCCTCGCCCTGGGGACACAGGGGACACGGGGTGTCACACACAGCCACACACAGAGCCACGGGCACACAGAGCCACCAGCATCCGAGCACAGGACTGCTGCACCTTGCCCTGGGGACACAGGGGACATAGGGTGTCACACAGAGCCACTGGCACACAGAGCATCCCACACAGAGCCACCGGCATCCGAGTGCACGACTGCTGCACCTCGCCCTGGGGACACAGGGGACACGGGGTGTCACACACAGCCACTGGCACACAGAACATCCCACAGAGCCACTGGCATCAAGAGCCACCACACAGAGCATCCCACACAGAGCCACCAGCACACAAAGCCACTACACAGAGCCACTGGCACCCAGAGCCACCAGCATCAGCCCACGACTGCTGCACCTCGCCCTGGGGACACAGGGGACACGGGGTGTCACACACAGCCACATACAGAGCATCCCACAGAGCCACTGGCACCCAGAGCATCCCACAGAGCCACCAGCATCAGCACACGACTGCCACGCCTCGCCCTGGGGACACGGGGGGTGTCACATAGAGCCACCACACAGAGCCACTGGCACACAGAGCCACCAGCATCCAGGTGCACGACTGCTGCACCTCACCCTGGGGACACAGGGGACACGGGGGTGTCACACAGAGCCACCATGCAGAGCCACTGGCACACAGAGCATCCCACAGAGCCACTGGCATCAGCCCATGACTGCTGCACCTCGCCCTGGGGACACAGGGGACACGGGGATGTCACACAGGGCCACCATCACACAGAGCCACCCCATCACCACAAGGCACCTCATGCCACACACAGTCCTACAAACCACGCCCCAAAGCACCTCCAGAAATCCTAATCAAAACACATCTTCCTTCTTAAATACACCTTTAAATCAGTTTGTGGTATAATCCACGTATATCCAGTGCTTTAAACAGTATAAATAGTTTGTAACACATCAGGAGCTCGTAATAGGTTGGAACAGAACCTACAGTCTTTCCAAAGTCCCTCATGGGGTTTGCAGAGTGTTTATGCTCTGATGCTCCAATATAAATTCTCAACTGTTTTGTAAAATAAATCAGAGAATAATTTAATTCAGTCTAAACAGTCTGCATTGTAACATGTGCCTTAACATGAAATAAATTTAATGTTCAGACAGCATTTTGTGTAACTTCCTTAGAGAAGAAACTCATTATCTCCTTTATGACTCACAACACCCTGATAGTCAAATTTCCCCAAAACAACAGGCAAATAATTTAAACTATGTTAACATCTGTGGTATTTAACATCAGCCACATTGTAACAACTTTTATCTCGTGGCAAAACCACCACTATGCCTAAACCCCACCAACTCTATGGGGTACTTTTCATCCCTACCAGACTGAGCAATTTTTAGAGGTAATAAGCATGAAATTTCCACACTGACTTCTGGCCACTGCTCTCACCATGAAATACTTCTTCTCCTCGTGATCCTGGCACATGGAGATGGCATCCTGAGGTGGGATCATGTTCCAGAGCCCATCACTGCCAAGGATGATGTACTTGTGCTTCTGGGGATCGATGGTGTGCACGCTGGTGTCGGGCTCAGGGGACACAACAAATTCCCCACTGTAGAAGTCGTAGCTCCAAAGGTCACCTGGCAAAGCAGAAAATGGGTTGGAATACATGAGAAACCTCACTCTTGGAAAAGAGAGAAAAATGTTCCCAGGAAAACCATCCCCACCAGCCTTGAGTCACCGGCACGAACACAAAGAAATTCCAGCCCAGCCACTGCTCAGCTGCTGCCACTTTCTAACCATATTTAACCTAAAAAGCTGTATACAGAGGTCTTCTACTCTCTTAAAACAAGTGTTTGTGGGAAAAGGAGAAACAGAACAGATTAATACCTAGAAAATGGTGAAACCTCAATCACTCTCCCAACTAAAACCTATTTGAATTAATCGAGTTCTCCTTAAACAGAAGTCAAACCTTGCTTTGTTGATCCCACACCAAATGTGCAAATATTTTTGCACGCAGGTACCACAGGGAAGGGACAAAGGAAAAAGCAAAGGAGGAGACTGAAGCCTTTCCCCTGTTAAATTCCCTTTGCCATTCCTTTTCCTCCCACAGCATGAGCATCACTCACAAAGGCACCCGGGGCTCTCTGCAGCTGAACACCATGTGCCAAGTCTGGGAGTTGGAGGGAAGCCACAGGAACACGGGCACTGCCTGAGCTCCAGCAGGAAGGCAGAAAATAAGAGCTCAAGCCTCTCCCCAGGACGGCCTCATGCAGGGAATATTTCTATTTTTAAATCTCTCTCACTGTGTGAATGAGTTTGGGGTCACCTCACCAGAAACAAAGCTGAACAACACATCTGAGTCAAATCATCTGCTGGTTCAAGGGCTCCCTCCCAACCATCCTCAAGTGAAAACCACTCCAGCAGGAAAATGCATTTCCACATCAATTTATTTCAATTCTATTTATCAAGTATACTTGAAAAATTAAAAACCTTTTCTAAGGCTAGGCCTTCAAATCAAGAATGGTAATAATTTGCCCTAACACCTCTTTTTAAAATTTATTTCCATGTTCACAAACAGCTTCCTGTAGTGATAAGAAACATTATCATTACTTGCAAGCACTCGCTACATTTTCCTGTGCAGAATACACAGCTTTAAAAGCAAAAATTAATTAAAATGTCAGAGTTGAGCAGCAAACAGAAACTCAACAATTCTAACTCAAGAGTGAGGTTTTGTCAGGCTCTTCCTTTGCTGGACAAAGCCTGAAGCTTCTTCCACATCCATCAGCACCCTTTTAAAGACAATAAATAAGCTTTTTGTCTTCCTCCTTGCTTCCATTAGCTTTGCCTTAAGCTATCAACCAGTTGAAAAGACTTTTCCAGAATCAGGAAAGGGAATACTTCAACTCAATTACCCCACTCCAGCGCAGGCCCACCCTCATTAGAGCCCCGATTCTCCCCGGCTGCAGCAGCAGCAGCCCCATAAGCACATGCTGCTAATGAGTGCTAATTAAAAGCCAAGGATGCTCCTACAGAGGTGCACTCGGCTGCCACAGGCTCCCAACAAAGCCAGCTGGCAGCGAGATCAAAATAAATACTGTAACACCAGAGCCGAGCTCCAGCACTGCAATTATTGGATGTGAATTGTGATCTCCTCACATCCATCGCTCTGTCACGGCCACAGCAGGGAAAATAAACAAGAGCAGCATCAATTTCCAATGTACATCCTATCTTTACACGTCCATTTCCCAGTTTGTTCATGCTCATGTAGGAGAAATGACAACATGTTATTAGATGAATCGGTTTTTTAATTAAAAATAACTGCGCTGGGGGATAAAAATAAGGTGATGTTCATTAATTTGGGTTCATCTACACACATGTCATCGTGTCCATCTGCTGCCCTTCCCCAGGAAACAGCCAAGCAACCATCACACTGATTTCAGGGGATCTGCTCCAAGAGGAAGAGGGCTCCTCACAGGGATAACTGGGAATATCCCAGGGCTCACAAGGCCGACTCCAAGGGTTATTTATAACCTTGCTGAAGGGCACAGAGTGACTCTCACAGATCCTCCCACTCTGAGCCCACCAAGGCCAACTCATTTCACACGGTAACGGACATTTTTTTATTATTATTATATTTTCCCTGAAGGGCAGAGCTCCTCAGCCTAAGCCAAAGCTTTCTGGAGCTGTGCCCAGCTGTGCCCCCTCCCTGCCCCTGCAGAGCTCAGCATCCCCAGCAGCCCAGGAACACAAACCTGGAGAGGTGCTTTCCTCTGTCACAGCTCTGGGAAAAGGGAAAAGGGAGAGGAGAGCAGCCAGAAAGCACAGAACACATTTCCCTGAGCATTTCAAAGTGCTCTGAAGTCTTTAATTCTGTTCCAAAGCAAGCAGACAGAGCAGTGACCCTCTGGCAGCCTGGGGAGCTGGGATGTGCCAAAGGCTGGTGTTACAGGGCTGGAATGCCAGGCTCTCAGGCTGCCATTTGGGAGCCAGACTATTTTTGTTCTCAATTAAAACCCAAACATTTACAAAACTCTTGACAATCTTGTTCTTTAAAAACTTACACACGGGGAGTATTTCTTTCAGTATATTCTTTCTTTGCATATTTCTTTTCAAAAAAAAAATTATTAATGTAGTTCCTTCCATATCTTCCAGAAAAACCTGTTTCTTAGTCCTGACTCAAACCAGAATAATATACAGAGATCTACACTGCACCTTACAAAATGAAATAGATGTTTGAAATCAGATACTAAAGGAGCAGGAAACTCATTTAGCTGCCTGTAAGAATATATCAAACTCTGCAGTCTCTCTTATCTGCTTACTGTTACCTTATAAATACAACAACAAACCGACTTTTAAGTCAACTGCTGCCAGGGAAGTAATTGAAGTTACAAACAAAAACACCCATCACACAAGTGGGCTGGATTGGATTAAGCCCAAAGCCTTCTTAGAGCAAAAGCATGTCCAGAAATCACATAAATCAAGGCTTTCATTTCTGTTTCTGGAGATGCTGTTTTGCATATAAAAACAGCTTTTGGTTTTAACAGAGGAAAGAAAACTTTACTTTTATAACTCGGTCCAAAACAAAACCCCAGTTTGATTAATCCCAGAGCTTTTAAAAATCAAAGTTTTTCTCCATGAGGAGCCACAGGTGCCCTCTCATGATGTGTGTAACACACAGATCCCCAGAGCAAAGCACACACTCTGCATTTGGCACAGCACACTTCTTATTTTGTCTCGGGGCTGAGGAAAATTGTACAAGCTACAGTAAGACATCCTAAGGACAAGAAAAGAATCCCAAATGCACCCCAAGTTTGTCTGGTTTTACAGAGATAAAACAGAGAAGCAATTATCAATAGAAGCTGGAAATTGCTGTGCAGTATTTAAATAAAACTTCCAAAATTCCATGTGATTGATCTTCATGGTGGGGCCTACAATGGAGCAGGGAGGAAAAACTGAGTGGCAGCTGTGCCCACTCTGTTTGGTAATTAAAAATAAAAAGTTAAATGCACATAAAAAACCCTAAAACCTTACACAGGGATTTCCTCAGATCATTTGAGGTCAGCCACAGCCTCTTCTCCAGGATTTCATGGTATGTGCATTCAGAGAGCATCACAAAACAGTGCTGGCACCCAGTCAGCTGTCCTGGAAAACAGCTTCCTTATCCCTGTCAAAGATTCCTGCCACAGCTCCACATGGATTCCCTGTTCTGGTACAAAACTCCTCCTAGAGGGCAGCAGGAAATTCCTGTTCTTAGGAAGAGTCAAACCTGTACGGTGGAGGCTGCTCCACCTAAAACACAGGGGTAAGTCTATTATATTCCTGCAGAAAAAACCAGGGAAAGGAGAGTTCATGTTCCCACAGGAGGGAGTGGTTGAACTAAGGGGCTCCTGGCTCAGATTTCATCATTCATTCATTTAAACACCTCCCAAACAGCTCCAGTAGTGCCAGGCAATCCCTCACTACAGATTCATGAGTATCTATTACAAGGCAAATTAGTATAAAAAAAAAATATTCTCATTGCCCAGAAAAGGTCAGCAGAAGTAGCTGTGAAAATACAGAACTCTGCTACAGCTTAAAATGTTTCACTGAAGACACAGAAACCTGCTGTGTACATTAAAGCAGCTTACAGATGCTTTAGCACAAAGCCCAAATATTTCTGACCTGTTATGGGGCTATAAATAAATTAAGCATTATTTAAATACTTAAATACAGCCACTGTGCATACCACAAATGCTTATTTTAGGGCAGAAAGGCACTTCTGACAATCAGAATGGGAAAGAGGATGTCAACAGCTTTAATCTGGCCAGAAGGATTTCTTCTGCACCAGGATTTTCTGCTGGCTGAGTATTTGACCAGTGCAACTTTTCCACAGTGCTGGGACCAGCCTGTTCTCCTGCCTGGCTCCCAGTTGCAATCACAGGAACAAAAGATGCATCAAAATTAAGTATCCACTTTTTGCAATCCAGGAGGAGCAGCTCCCCTGTTCTGCAGGAGGGAACAACAGGGATGTGTTGCTCAGGAGATGAAGATTTGTTTGCTACTCATCTTTTAACTCCAAAGGATTTACTCAAACTCTCAAGTAAGTTTTACCAACCACAAAATAAACTCTATCCTAACTGAAATAAAAAGTCCTTAAAATTAAAATTTTAAATTTTCACGCACCTATGACTCCTTGCTCGAGTCACACAGCTGTCTTTTCCATATTCTTTATCACTGCAAAATTCTCCTTAACCCTGGACAAATTGCTGTGGCACAGCTATTCCTGCCTGTGAAATCAGACACAGCAAGGCTCTGGAATGATCCAGAGCCTGCTCCCAGAACAGCCTGTCCCCATGGGCACTGCCAGCTGACCCAGGAATGCTGACAGCACTGCCACAGGCCTGCCAAGCTGCCAGAGAGGAATTACATCACAGCACAGCTCTTACAGGTAAAAAACCACAATCCCATAAAATCAAACCTGTTCTGGGTATAGCTGGAGAGAAGATTCTTCACTGCACAAAGGGAAAAAACATGAACAGCCAAAGATTGGCATTCTGTAATGAAATTTAAGGGGAAAAATGACCAGAAATTCTAACACTCATGGGTAAGATACACCCAATAATTCACTTAAGAAGTACTTCCCAAAAACCATTCATCACAAGTTTTCCAGTACTGCAATATCTCTTTATGCCCTTGGAATGAGGTGTTCCTCAAAGACAGTTTCTCATTTCTAGTGCTCTCATAAAGGCAAGTTACAGTTAAACAGATTTGACTTTCATCCCATTCTACACCAAGCCTTAAAAAAGAAAAAGATTCTCCACAAAAGAAAGACTGAAGGAATTTATACACCACCCAGCAAAACTGAATTCCTGGTACAAATGAAAATACAAGTCCAGTGTATCTTCAAGAGGGAGAGCACCTGGGTCTCTTTCTCACTGAGATAACAGGACTGTAGTTTTTGACTTGGTGGTAAAATTAAGTCCCATCCTTGTAGGGCTGGCACTGAAAACCCTGCAAGCTGTAAGTCACGTTCTTCTCTCCCCAATGCCACCTTTTACAGCTTTATTCATAAAAGAAATTATTGCATTTAAAATACACTTTAAAAGCCCAGCCTTTCAGAAGGTGAGCAAGGAAACCCCTTTAAACTCTGTGTTTTGGCAGCCCAGGGGATAAACTGAGCTCAGGGGACTCACCGAGGGCCCTGGCCACAGCCAGGAAGGGGATCTGGTCGATGACGGTGCTGCGGCGCACGGGGCCGTTGTGGGTCAGGCGCGGCCTCTTCCACACCACACGGTTCACTCCAGATTTATTGATCACACTGCAAGCACCAGAGAGGGCACACGTTAGACAGCAGCAGCAATGAGGAAGTTGGTGTCGATGAGGAAAAAACAGTTAAATATGCAAATGAGGAGGCAGCGATGACGGCGCCCTCGGGGAAGTCCACAGTACAATGAAGTATTTCAAAACGCACGATAGCACTTGGGTAATTCCATATCAAGCCAAGGGGGAAGTGAGAGATGAGGGACAAAAGAAAATAAAAAGTAAAGGAATGAAGACCTGGAAGAAATTCCGGCTGGTTACAACATATGCAAGAGTGTCTTTAATCTGTCAGAGACAGAGCAGAACTGGATTTGCCTCCCTCAGATGAGAGCCATCAACACCAGCTACCTCAGGTGTAAATACCACACAGTTCCTCCTTCAGTCTTCTCCATCTCCCAAAGTTTGGCAGTACAGGGCAGCACAGCACAGTTGAAACAACAGAAAAGAAAGGAGCAGCCTCCTGAAAGGATTTGCTTAATGGAAAGAACACCAACAGGAGGCAGACACAAAAGAGGAAACATCCCCAGTTGGTGACTACAGGAAGCAGGAGATAGGGAGAACAGCTCTGCATTTGCATGTCAACACCTGCTCTGAGGCACTGAGCACTGGTTTAGATGCACTGACCCAGAAGGCACTGGAGGGTCAGAAGAGACACAGAGGGAATAACTGGGGCAGCTGTGTCAGGCAGGGAAGAAAGAAGAATGGAGTACGAACCACCAAGGAATAAGAGCTAATGAAAGCAGGAACTAGCAAAGCTTGGTCCTGACCAAGTTAGGAACTGGATACTTGAAAGTTCCTTTCATCCAAGGAACAGCCATTGGTAATTAGAAACTGAGCAGCTCTGGAACAGCCTCAAGATTCCTCATGTTGAAGCCATTCAAGATGCACTTCCTGACACTTCAAAGGCCTTAACAACAAGGGCATGTTCGGCTCCATCCAGAGCACGGCAAAGTCACAAACACCACATCCTAAAACTTGATCTCATCCACTTGTACAACTAATGACCACACAAAGCTCACTTCAGTCACTCTTGGAAAGAAAACCTCATCCCACACTCAGACTGTTACTGGGAAAATATCATTTTAATGGAAGATTCCATCATGCTCTCCCATTAACTGTTCCCAGTTTGCTCTCATGAAAGACCAGACATTCCCAAGCACAGCTGCACAGTTCCACCTCATTTCCACCATGTGCCTCACAGCCAGCCTGGGAAAAACAGGAGGAGGACCAGGAAAAATAAAAAAACCTAAAAATTAACCATTCCTGTAGATACTAAGTTTCAGGGAATGCTTTTCTGAACCTTCAGAGACTTCCAATCTCTAAGAAACACCTTGGAAACCTACAGCAAAACTGCAGGTCACCCCTCCTGCAAAACAACCCCTGATCAACTCCCACCTGCCAGGGACACAAATATCTGAAGGTTAATGGGCTGACAGGGTTCCCAGATGAATGATGTCAACAGGAAAACCTTCAGCAATCCCTGCTCCGAGGAGGAAACCGTGCCCATCCATCTGGTGCAGCACCGGGAGAAGGCAGAGCTCCCAGATCCGAGCCCTGGGGGCTGTCTCCAAACATTTGTGCCACCTGACAGAGCCCTGCCTGCTTCCCCTCACTCCCAGGGAACACATATCCACCCCAGCTCGATGCTCCAGCATCTCCCAGCTCCTGCCAGGGAAGGAACAGCTCCTGGAAATACAAGTGCTAAACTGTGGTGTTAAACACAGCAAAGGCAGGGTGTTGTTTCAAATCCAGGATTTTTCTTGTGTTCCCTAAGCAGAAGCTTTGAGGAGCCTACTCAACAGCTGCCATTGTCATCTCAGGGACAATGAAGAACGCCTGAGAAATCACAGTGTTGTGACAAACTGGATATTCCAAACCTCGTATCATTTTACCTATGTGGAAAGGCAATTTGCCCAACCTGCAGGTTCCTCAGAATTTAAAGGAAAAGCCAAAAATTACCATCTCCATTTGCAAAAAGTTGTTGGCGAACATTTAGAACTGTAACCACCCATCAGCTGTGTGATCCACCTGGAAATTAAAATTCTGGATATGCCATAAACCACTAGCAAAACCACAACCGTGTAACAATGGATCCCTGTAATTTATTCCTCAATAAGCTGTAAAAAAAAAAATTAAGAGGACAAAAGAGAAATAGCTGAGATTCAGCTCCTCGTGTGCCCTCCCAAAACAAGCTCAAGCTTAGTTCAGTGAAAGCAGACACACTTACCTGCCCCCAAGGCCTTCAATTCTCTCCCTTTCTTTGGGAAGTTCTGGCTTGTGATCCTGTGTCACCTCCACAGCTCTCACAAAGTCGTCCTTGGGGTCATCCTGGACCCCCAGCACCACTCCCGAGTCGCCCACGTGGGCCACGTACATCTTGGAGCCACGGATGATCACCACACTGGCTGTGGTCCCTGATGTGCTGGGCAGGCCTGTCATGGTCTTGGGCCACTCTGCTGCAGGGAGAAACGAGGCAAGAAACAAACAAAAGCCACGGGTTTAGTTCTGTGGAACTGGGAATGGCTTGAAGAGCATCTCGGAGGCTTGTGGGATGTTACAACACAGCCTGAGCTTAACCACAGCCAGGCCAAGTGGTGTCCCCAGGTCCCCCCACACCCTTAAAATCCCTCCCAAAACTCAGCTTAAACTGACACAGTATCAAAGCACCAGGATAGGGTTCAAAAAGCTGTCTCCTCTGGTTTGATATCCCAAGCATCACTAGAAGAACACAGGGGAAGACGTGCTCCTTGGGGGCTGAACAGGATCAACCAAGTGTTTCATTGAGATTTACTCTTCACTTCTCTGTCTGAAGTAGTAGAAATGTCATACATTCAGTTATTTTGTCTGGATACTTGATTGGCAATCAGGATTTGTGGCCATTCCTGACCCCCCTGGAAGGGAGAAAAGCTGCTATTTTATTTTCATAGGCTGAACATCAACATTTTATGCTGAATAACGTCTCAAATGTTTTATTCACGTTTTCCCTTTGGAGGACTGAGTAACTCAGACTATCTCAGTAAGCTCTCCTTAAATTCTACATGAGATATCCCTAGAATTCAGAGCAATAACACACCTACACTGGTGTGAACTACACGTGGTCAGGGAAATCTCTCTCAACTGCTTTGCCCCCCAAACCATGAACTTGCTCTTACACTACTCTCTCCAGTCACATCCAACCCAAATTTCTTTCATGCCTTTCCTATTTTTGTATCTAGACACACAAGTTTTCATCTTCTCCCAAAACTGCACAAATTGACTGAGGCAACACCCCCATTGAGCCAGCCCAGCCACACCATCCTCTTCCCCACCCCAGCACCCACGAAAACCAGGCTCAGCTCCCAGTTATCAGTTGATTCCAACTGTCAACAGCAACCTCATGTTTCTTCTTCGCTGCACCCACTCACATCTTCAGACCAACTCCAAAGGCAGCCTCATCTCCCTGTCACATTCTATCTCCTGCACTTCACAAGTCAGGCTCACACAGCACAACACAAAAATTCCACTGTGACACAAGCTGTTTGCAGGAAATACCCAACTCAGGCTGCCAAAGCACCGTACTCTCTATTTGTGCCTGTGGCACAACAAACACACAGCAAATAAACGCACGAGGAAAGAAAAGGAAAACACAGTTATACCCTACCCTCTGTGAAAACAGGTATTTTAAACTTCTAAAGCTTTAAACAGAATCAAAAAAATGAGGAATTTAAGTTCTAGTGCTCCTGAAGGATGTTCAGGTGCCTGAGGGAAGAAGACATGGAAGAGAGCTGATGGAGAAGGAGAATTTGGAGAAGCAGAATTTACAGGCAGTATGAAGACAAAAGATGCATTTCCTCAGTGTGAGCTACCAAGACATCCAGAATAATTTAAACATTTAAGCTCCAACAGCTCTAGCTTTGTGTTCTAAATACTAAAACACGCTTTCTCCCTAGGAGCAGCTTTATTTCAAGAACACAAACATTCAATCAGCTTATTGGAAGTACTTTGTCTGGCAGTTTTAACTGTGGATATTAAATCTAACACATTCCAAATGGAAAGCAAACAAGGGAGGGAGCCAAGTGGTAATGAGGACTTCAACCATGCACTTAACAGAAAACAAGCTGCAACTAATGAGTTTCTGTCAGTGTAACAACCCCTGAACAGCAGTAAAATATATTAGAGAGTCAAATCAGTCTTTATGGAGATGGGAAGCAGAGAGAAGGAAATCATCCACTTGTGGGAGAAAGAATGATGCAGCAGCCTCAGATTTTAGGCTCAACAAAACCAGGAATTATCTGCCTGTCATCCAGGGACTGTAGTTCACGACTTGCTCCTGTTCAAAGTATTAGATACAGCCCAGTTCCCTCTTTAGAGATAGTGTCTCACCAGAAACCAGCAAAAGTGTCAAAACTGCTGGGTTTTCTTCTGAGTTCAAGTATAAATATCAAATCCACGAACCCAACTCCTCCACAGATCAGGAGCATCAACAGAACATCTTTCTAAAACATTTTCCCTCCTCTACTTGAAAACCACTGCCCTTCACACTAAGCTTTGTAACTCATAAACTCAACTGATTCTGTAGCTTCCAAAATGAACTCTTACTCCAGAAGCTCTTTAGCATACAGAGAATTTTATTACTATAGAATTGATGCCAAAAATTATCACCAGTGATAAAGGGGTATTTTTCTGGTTTAGTTTTTCTGCTACTGCGGTTTGTGTCTATCAGGGGATGACCCCAGAACTTCCAACAACCAAGAGAGCAGTTGAGTACAAGCTTCCCTTCCAACAGCCAACTGGAAGCAATAAAGACTCCATCCTCCACCCCAAAATTCCAAACCATTCTCCCACACACTTCAAGATACCAACACACCCAGTCTCCATTTCACGTCCACAGTGTCACCAGCACACGGTTAAAGAGCTGCTTTACACATGGTAATATGGAAAATTATTGCCTGTCAGTAGAATTCACACTGGGATGCTGTAACACAGGATGAAGTTATAAACTAGAGATAATAATGGGTTTGTCCCACAAAACTCAGGCTGTTAAGCACGTGCCCAGGAATCAGGAGGAGCAAACATGCTCTGGAGTTTACCAAACAGCCCACCTCAAAGTGCCATCAAAGGCTCCCAGCCAGAGCTGTGTTGTTTCTCACAACAATTTAAATTGCTTCCACAACCCCGGTGCTGTTTGCTAAACATTTATTACTAAACAGAGCTTCCTACACTTCTCCCTGCCTTGGGTGCTCACACAGAGCTCCAATGACAAATAACACACCAGGGACACAACAGCCAGAAAATTGAACTCCTTATCTTCCCCCCGCCATGCCATCTCCCCCTGCTCACACATTTTGCTCCTTATCACCCAGCCCTGCAGCCCAGGAGGCCGCACACCCCATTGCCAAGGCTGTGGTCAAGTTCTAGGGCTTCTAAAATTCACACCCTTCCCCTCTGTGCTCAGTACCAGTGTGCCCTCAAACTCACTGTTCTTTCCCCTGTATCTCCTCAAGTATCTGACATTTGCACAACTTCTCTATTTTGCTATTCAAGAAAAAGGAAAATGAAACTGTTTTGAAACTATAATTTCCCCCCCACCCTCCTGAATCACTTCATTGAAACCCCGGGGTGCTCCGAGTGCAATTCTTGCTTTTCAGGTTTCCCTCCCAAGCCCAACTGTCACTGTCACTACTTTGGATCCAGTTTTACTGTGTTCCACACCTCCCTTCACACTCTGTACACTGCTCTTGCTTTTTCTCTGAGGCTTCTGAATGCCTAAACGCATAAACAATACACACACATTCTACACATTCTATATCAACAAACACACTCTAAGTCAGAACCTTCATCTGTCGAAGAAAAAAAGCCTTTCAGAAACTGAAACTGCAGCCTCAGAAGACCTCGGGGAGAAGGATGAGTACAGGAATGATGACTGTCACTTGTCTGGGCATGCTCCTCTCCTTAACGCTTACTTATTTACGACCCCAACTTCTATGCTACCGCAGTTAAACAACTAATATATACATAAATACATAACGATGATACAGATTTTTATATATCAAAACCATCCTCAGGATTCTAAGCGCGTTTTCTATTTTGTCAGGGACACTGCGTATTCCCCCATGCTCACACAACAACATGAGCGAGTTATAAACCAGCCACATTTCAATCCCTCCATAAGGACTCATAAAAACAGTTGGAAGCACCGTTAGGGAAAAACCCCGTTCCCAGCTCATCTCAGTTTGTTAAAATTACTTTTTTTTTTTTTCCCTTTTCACGATGCAAGGGAAATCTAAGGGGGAGTTCAGCGCGATTCCCCAAGGCAACAAGATGAAGACCTCCCCAATGAATCGAATTTGGAGATCGACGTGTAACACCCTGAAAACAAACTGCAGCCCCACCATCGCACCATTCCCAGCTACGTAACACAGCAGCGTGTCCTCGCCCTGTGTTTACATCTTTCTTCTCCCAGCGTGCCCTCCAGTTTTTCTTGTTTTCCCGAATTACTCGGCTCAACGGCTGGGATCCCCTCCCGCGCTCTGCCGCGATTCCCGGCGCGGGGATGGCAGCGATGGAGGGAGGGAAGGAGGCACTCACAATAGTGCGGGAGAGGGGGAGGAAAAGGCGGCTGGAAAGCGGCGCAGCGCGAGCGGAGCGGGGGCGGCCAAAGGGGAGCGGAGCCCGCGGGAGGGCGCGGAGGGTCCGCGGCGAGCGCTGGGACTTACGCAGCTTTTTCCACATGGCGCGGTGGCAGGCGATGAAACCCTTGCGTAGGGCCGCGCACACCTCGGCCGGTTCCGCCGAGCAGAAGCCCTTCTGCTTCTTGATGAAGCCCCACAGGTTCTCCCGGGCGAACTGGGCCGCCTCCCGCCCGCCGTGCCCGTCGCACACGGCGAAGAAGGCGACGGAGCGGCGCGGCCGCCGCCCGGAGCCGGTACCGGGGGACTGCGCCCCGTCCTCGGCCGCCCGCGGGGT
>VZRV01008886.1:743628-787516 GCA_013398115.1 Falcunculus frontatus
CCTGCCCTGCCCTGGCCTGGCCGGGGGCGCGGGGCTGCGGGGTCTCGCCGCTGCGGGGCACGGCCCGAAGGACGGGCCGGGGGCCCAGGGCCTGTGGGGCCGCCCGAGCTGCGGCTGGAGGAACGGCGGCTCCGGGCTCGGGCCGTGCCGGGGCCTTGTGGCTGCCCCCGGGACCCGCCCCGAGGCCGCGGTGAGGGGCTGGGGAGCCCCCGGGGGGAGACGCGGAGACGGGGCCTGGCCTTGGGGGTCGCGGGGGGAAGGCGCCTCTCGCCATTGGGGAGCGGCGGGGGCAGGATGAGACCAACCTGGATGTGCTGGAATATGTTTTTCCTTTTCCCCTGGTGGGTTTTTTTTTTTAATAATGTGTTGGAGACGGTGATGTCAGTGGTGGAGGGTACAGTTTGCCGTGGTCTAGTGTTAATGATCTGGTAGGAACCAGATAGAAAGAACCGACAGTTGTTTAATGCTGTAGTTTATTAGCATTAAATCATTCCTTGGTGAAAGGGCTGTTCCTCGTTCAGCTGCCCCTGGAATATACAGATTTGGTGTAAAAGGTGTACTGAGATGGTCCATTAATTTCTTATTGTCCGCTAAACAGGCATTTCATTCATGTGCAGGAACAGCTGGAAATGAGCATTCATCAGGAGAGAAACAATGTCTATAAAAACCTGAGATGAGGGATAACCCTTCTTTCCTCTACCAGTAAATTTCTGAAAATTTAGGAGTTTTTAAATGAAGCAATTCCTTAGCCTAATCTTTATGAACCAGGGTTAGTGACCCATCATATACACGGAGAGTAGTAGAATTTACTGGAGACAGGGAAATTGCTTCTCTAGCATCGAAACAGACATGTGCATTTTCCGTGTCCTGGTTATTTCATGTCTGCCTTAGGTGCTGAGAAGGATGGAAACCCATTTTTATGACATATGAGCATGCTCACAGATAATGATGTGATTGACACATGGTAATCATCAGCTAAAGACTAAAGATATGAAAATCATGATGTGGAAGAATATTTGGGGGTTTTTTTTCAGGTGTTAGTAAGTATGACCATTGACAAATAAACTTCCCTGGCATTGCCTTGTCCTCATGTTCATTCAGGTGAGAGAATGGTGCTCTGTGGCTTTTAAAAGTATAAAACAAAACCTCCTCCTAATGATAGAAATATCCAAGTAGGTGTTATTCCCAGCTGTTTAAAAACTCATCTGTAGGTAAGCTTAATAGATCATTGACTTTTAATTCTTTTATTAGCACTCCTGAGTGGTTGCTTTGAATCAGGTTCACGTGGAGTTCTTCCATGGTGAAGATGATCCAGCAGCACATCTGATTTCTGAGGAGACTCTCTAACATGCTTCTTCTGCTTGTGTACATGGGTTTGTCATCTTTCTGGGCAGATGATAATAAAGGTGATAAGTGCCTATCCCCAAAACACTGTTTGTGTTGTACTGACAGTACAGCTGTTGTTAATGACAGTGACTGCATAGAATCACAGACTGGTTTGGGTTGGAAGGGCCCTTTCTGCCCATCTCATTCCGCCCCTGCCATGGCAGGGACACCTTCCCCTATCCCAGGCTGCTCCAAGCCCCATCCAGCCTGGCCTTGGACACTTCCAGGGATCCAGGGGCAGCCCCAGCTTCTCTGGGCACCCTGTGCCAGGGCCTCCCCACTTAAGGTATTTTTTCCTAATCTTTCATCTAAACCTGTCCTCTGTCAGTTTGAAGCCATTCCCTCTTGCTTTTCCTGTAGTTTCTGTGTTTCACAATAGGAGTCCTTGAACTGTGCAAGGTGCACTGATATTCCTCTTCCCAACCCACATCTGTGGGATGTCCTCATACAGAATAAACCAAACTGGGCCATACCTGCAGTGAGTGTTCTGTGGCTGCAAGGGTGGGCTGGGCTTCCATGTCCTCAGTGTCATCTTTTCTGTGTAGGACAACCAACTCAGATGGGGCCCGGAGTAATCTGGTCTAGAGAATGGCATCTCTGCCCTTGGCAGGGGTTGGAACTGCTTCGAGGTCCCTTCCTTCCTAAACCATCCTGTGATTCTCTGTGCACCTATAGAACACTTGGTAACTGGTTTCTGATTCTGTATTTGGATGACGACAGCATCAAATACGTCAAAAGTATTGTTTGGGGTAGCTGAATTAGGTTAGGCTGGGGACAGCCTCCCTCTCACTGTGTGTGAGGTACTTGTTTTGCTGTTTTGGTTCTGGGCAGTTATTTTGAATATCAGGTGGATATTAAATATCCTTTCATCATGGTGAGCCGCATTCCATATGCCCTGACCATTGAGTTCTTTAAAGCAGAATTGCCAAAGCCATTAACGGTCTTTGGAGTAAGACAGACTAGAAGACCTCTAAATATTTGTTTGACTACATGGTGTTTGTTGCTGCTGTGTTGTGGGGGTGTCAATTAGTTGTTAGAATCCTGTATCACCTTCATTCTGTGACAATTAAAAGGAATAAAATATGTTTCAAGTCTTTCATGTGTAACTTTTAAGTAATAGTTTCTTATCTAGGTATCAGTCATGGTTTGTGGTATTTGCGAAATGCCACTGATTTTTTGCAAAAAATAAAAAGTCAGATTTTGTTTTGATTTATGGATGTTAACTGTCTGTGGCCATACAACATTTTTTTATCTTATTTGTTGGTATGAACACTCAAACTTAACATTTGCCAGGCTTGTCCAGGTTTGCCAACATGTCCAGGTTGATTCAGAAGCTGTAGGTGAGATACAACAGCAGAGACAGGCAATGTGCTGCTATTTAAAAGGGAAGGAAATACCAGCAGTGCCTTGGTTTTGTTCCCCAGGGTACCCTCTAATCCAGTGTTTGGCTCTATTGTCATAACACACTTAACAAATCCAATTTGTTTTACCTCTACATCTTCCAGAATTGTTAACTTTTGGGACCTGCCTTGTGAACCTGGCTGAGGAATCAGTCTGGGATAGCTGCAGGATGTTCTTGTGGGTTTGATAAGGAATGGGTTCTGCTGCAAGGTGACAGGAGCAGGCAGGTTCCTCAAACTGAGCATATTTATCTTTCTGGAGCATTCTCAAACAGTGACTAAAACTCGAAACAAGGCACTATCAAATAATCATGACTATGGTAAAACAACAAACCTGCACTGCTTCAGCAGGGTATCACTGCATATCTCTTTTTTCAAGCACTGTTTGACTTTTCCTTGCAGCCATTAGAAAAATAAGAGGCAGAGCAGGATATTTGTGAGGATATCCTGGAAATTTCCAAGCCTACATTTGAGCTAAAAATTATTTAAATGCCTTATTAATCACAGCTGTATTTTGAGGATCTTAATAACTGGTATTGTTACAAGTAACACCTGCCTCTGGGGGGAACAAATAGAAATATGCACACATATCATACTTTGTTTCCTTTGGGTGTTTGCCAGGTTTGTGTATATCCTGGTTGGGTTTTTTCCTAGTTAAACTAGTTAGGTTCTCTTGCTTGTTTTTTTAGGGGGGAGGATGAGAGAGAGGGTGTGTAGTTTTTAGAAGCCAAAGAAAGAGATATGCTGAATCTCATTTAACTGAGATGCAGCACATGAGCAAAATGCCAAAATTGTATATTAAAAAGTAGTGACAGCTGGAATAAACTGCAAGTCCTCAAAAAAACCCCCAAACAAACAAAAAAAACCAAACCAAAACAGCCAAATCAAGGAAAAAAAAAAAACCCAAAAAAATCAACTTATATTTTGTAGTTTGTTGCAGTGAGGATAATGTTTTGAAGGAGGGTGTTTGTGTAGAGAATCAAGTTTATATTGGCAGAAGTCAGAGTTTGAACTCTCTAGTCAGTGTCTTACATAGATTTCAGTTCTTTTCCCCTGTGCCTCAGCTTTATACTCTATTTTGCATAATTATCTCATGACTTTGGTTCCCAAGGTGCTTCACTGCTTTAGTGTTCTCTGTCCCAGGTTTTTGTTGCAGTTACACAGTGGCAGCCTCATCTTGGACTTGTATTGGTTAATGAGGAGTTTCACCCCATGTTTATTTTCCTTTTGGAATGTCTTTTCTGGATTATGTCTTTCTCTTTTCTTACAATTGATTTTTCTTGAAAATGATTTGTTCTTGGAATGTTTTCTGCTGAGATCATTAACCACAGGAGCAGTTGGAGAGGACATTAATTTGGTTTCTGTCACATTTAGATATTCTTTGAACCAAAGAAAATGAACAAACAGGAATTTGCTGACTTTTGAAAACAAGAAGCAGAACGTCCGTTCTCTGCATTGCAGCAGAGGTTGAGTTTACTGATGGAGAATCATTATAAGCATCATTTCTGTCCATTAGAATAAAACAAGCTTGTCCCAAGGCTTCAGTCTCCAGGGTATTTGATGAGAGTGAGAAGGATGAACTCCCCCTGAAATGAAGTGTGGCTGTGCTGCTGCTTCAGTTCTGAGCTTCCCTGCCCAGGGAAGTACAACCAAGGGCACAAACACAGAGTGTGAGGGAGACAGAGCATCCCAGAGCCTTCTTCTGAGGGGCTTCTGCTGTGACCCCCAGGGTGAGTTCACAGAGACTGAAGTCCCCTCGTGCTGCTGTGTTTGGGGGTTAGAACTGAGATGTGTGTGTGGGAAGCAGTGCTGATTTCTGCCTGTGCACACACACCATGTACAACCTCTCCTGTCACCTGGCTGGAGCTCAGTGTGCAGCAGGACTGCACTGAATGCTGCTGGCCTTAAATCACATCCTTCTGTCACCTCTTCAAATTAAAGCCTCACAGTGCAGGAGAATGATTACCTCATGAGTTTTTGCCAGTTATTATTATTAACACATGCCTTATTTCTGTAGTCTAAATTTAGATGTGAACTGAACTGTCTTTCCTTGTTATGTCTTTAGTGATTTGAAACGTCTTGTCTTCTAACTCGTGCTGCTTGGATTGCCTTTTTGTTTTTTTAACCTCTAACTGTGGGACATGTTTTCTTATCCCAATATCCTCCAACTTCCCTTCTTTTTCAGTATCCTCGTTGAGTTTGAGATACCAGAACTCATCATAATTGAGATAATGAGGTCACATCATGAACAGAGGTGTTGAGCTCCTGCTGAACAATAATTCCTATTTCCACTTCATTTCCTCTGGGCTGATTGAAGTTCAAAGCAGGCTGGGTTTTCCCGGTTCCTGAGGAGAATCTCACACACGTGTGACTGTGAGGTTCAGACTGTATATCCCTTGTGCTGGACTCAGTGAAACACAAACTGTGCTGCTCTGGCCCAGAGAGCAGAGCAGGTGGGAATGTTTGGGCTCTGAAAGTTGTCTCTGAAGTCAGGCTGGTTCAGTAACATTGGTTTCTTTCTTGGATATGTATTTGATTGAGGTTTGTACAGATCAGCCTGGTAACTGGCATTGTGCTTTCCAAGGAGAGCTGGAATTTTCCCTTTTTTTTTTATGCCTTAAACAATTTCCAGTAGAAGCAGCGTTTATCCAGAGGGTTTGTAGATGATTTTGAAATTGATTTAAAAGCATAGAATGTACCTAAATTTCAAACTGATTATTTTCTGTAAAGAGTCCTTTGTCAACAGATGGATTCAGTGAACTGTTGACTCAGGAGAACTTTTTCCTTCCTTGTTGAGTAGGGAAGGAAGATGGTGGTTTCAGCCCAACTTTTTTCCCAAATACTGCTGTTTGTTAAGTACACTGTCCTTCCCCAATCTGGCCTGATACTCCATATTACATTATTAGGCATTACAAAACATGCTGGGGAGCTTCTTGGATTCCTCTGTAATTCTTTCTGAAATATCCATGTTTTTCAATCCTCTTCCAAACTGGAGCAACAGGGGCATATTTTTCAAATTGCGTCTTCTTCAGTTCCTCTTTTAGAGGATCCTTGTACAGCTGACTGGAATCAATCCCCATCTGCTTTAAAAAATGATTTAAAAAAAATATTATATTTAGAGAAAGTTTGGTTGGTTTCTTTTTTAAGCTTAATCTACCCAGGGGGAGAAAGACAAGAACTTTAATAGAATTATGATGTAATAATAAAGTTACAAGTTAATGTCATTAATATGTTTAACTGGGGACACCACAATGTGCAGCTTTTGTAACACACCCACCTGGACTTGCAATTCAACATTCAGCCTTAGATCCTAAGAAGGGTTGTGGTGGGTTTCTCACAGCTGTGCACAACAGCTGGATTGGGCATGTGTGTAGTCATCCACCTGTATATTAAATTTATACCTGTCCTCAGTGCCAGAACTCATGTGTCAGTGTGAGCTGATGGAGCTGGGAGTCATCTTGCAGGTTTTGAGTCATTTTTCCATAGTTAAAGAAGAATAAATCCCTGGTAGGTTCCAAATAGGTTAAGCTGGTGTCTAAAAGACATTTCTCTCTTCAGAGCAGAATAGCTCTTCAGAAGTCCAAAGCTCTGTGTTCATGTCAGGGCATGCTTTTCTTGAATCACTGTTTTGTTTTGTTTTTGTGTTATGTAGCAAGGCTGTGGTCAGGAATTCTGTCTCTCTGGAGCTTTGACAAGAGAATAATTTCTTCAGTCCTCCCAGCTGCTTCTCAATGAGTGTTACTGGATCTCCTGGAATTACTTCACAGTTTGACGTATACTCGCTATTTCCATGTCAAATTTAGTTTGAAAATGGTGCTGCAACAGCCACAACAGTTTCAAGAGGCTTCCAGCTGAGTTAATCCCTCAAAATGTTTGCCAGTATGTCGAGGGAAGGGGTTACAAGGATAGTAAAAGTCCCAAAGATGTTGTATTTCAAGTTAGAGCAGTGAAAAATTGCAGCTTGGACTTTGAGGCCCAAGCCAAATTTGACATGTGCCCGAAATCATTGATGTTCTAAAACTGAGGGTCCTGTGGGACCTTCCCCCTCCCTCCCACCCCACCAGGCCATTTACTCCTTGGCAGTTTCAGAATCTCATGTAAGAGGGATTCTCTCCTTACAAGACGTGTTTATGTAACCTCATAAATATATAAATTTTTAAAAGTCTTACTATGGTTAATATTTGATAAACCAGGAATCTCTGGGATTTTTGGCTAACACTGCAAGGTGATAGGAGGGAGTGATACTGTACTTGAGAATTGTGAAACATGATAGTATTTTTGGTTGCCTTAAATCCTGCTACAGTAGCTTGGGGATGTATCTAAGCTTCCTCCAGAAATGATCTCATCAATTATTGACGGGATGCCCACCTTCACTTTGGGCATGGAATACCAGGCAATTTAAACAGCCTCTTTTTTTTTTTTTTTCTGCAGAAAATACATTTTAGGTTTTATAGAACGTTTACTGTGAGACAGCTGTGCTGAAGAAATGAGAACATTTAACCATGACTGTAGCTTTTAAATACAGCAGACTGGCTGTTCCTCCAGTGCCAGAGAGAATCCAGCTCCAGCAGGAGCTCTGATCTCTTTGAAGTGCAGGCACACGCTGCTTTATCTGAGCAGTAACTTTGCATGCAAACTTGCTCTGGTTTTTAAAAGACTTCCTTTTTTTTTTTATGTTCCTTCAGCAAAATAGATAACGAAAAGGAAAACATTCATTTCTGGCAATTGACATTATTAGGTCAAAGTATTTTTGAAGTTTTTCTTGTAGGTTGTGTTGTTAAAATAACAAATTTGCTGTGCTCTAGAGCCAGTGTCATGTGCTTTTATAAGAAGAGTTGACTAAAACTAAATTTCTGGCTGGAGATGTTCTCATGTGCTGTGTTTGGAATGTTAATTCATCAGCTCCCAGTGTTTGTGGAGAAAAAGGTGACCCAGGCACCAGATGCTTATTACTGGAAGCATTTTAAGGCATTATTAAAACTGGGAGGAATATTAATGTTCTCATTTAAGCACTGATGGTGGCAGTGGCAGGTGTGGAGTGCTGCTTCCTTAGGTCATGTACCCTCCTGTGCTCATCTGTGGGTCAAGGCCTTCAAGATAATGGGAATTAATAGTTCACAGTGGATTTCTCTGACATTTGTTTGCACAGTCCCTTTGTACCTATGTAAATCCATGGCAGTTACAGCCTGATGTGGCAGAAGTCAACCATGCACTGCATGGACAACTGTCTGTGGTTTGTTATGAGTAACTCAGCTGATAAATCTGCTTATCTGCAGGCACAAATCACTTTGGGCATAAAACAAGCTAATGCTTTTAATAAATGCATGAACAGACTCCAGTTTTCCCATTTACTGATAGAGGAATTACCTGTGTAAGCTCAGGTGTAAATGGGGATGGGGCTGTGCCTGTCTTTGTGCTGGGTACTGGTCACCCTTAGCAGAACTTGTGGGTTTGGGTTTATTTGTATCTGATCTATTTGCACTGCTGTATCCTAGATTATGTGCCATTTAAACATGTTTCGAAAGTCCTTGGTATCAAAGCTGTCAATTGTATTTTTTTGCTGACTTCAGTCGTTTCTTGGTTTTGTCTTGGGTTTGTAGCTTACATGTGGCAGTGTTTTGGTGATGCAGGAGGACACACAAACCTGGAAATACATCTACAGATTAAAAAAACCCCTTGAAACCACCTATGGACCTCTCATAGCTCAGTTTTTAAACATTGAAGTTATACTCTTGTGGTGAAATCTTCTGATACTGGAACTTTTTAGCCTGCTGTATTTTAATGCTTTAAAGTCTAGATTTCAGTGTGAGTTATCTTTGCTAGTAAGCTAAATTTCCCAGAAAAACTCAATCTTAAATTTTAAGATTAACTTACCTGGTTTTTTTTCAGCTTTACCAACAGGGCCGCTTGTGCCAGCTGGGTAGTGAATTTTGTGAATTAGAAGTTTTTGCAAAGGTGCTACGAGCTTTAGATAAAAGGTGAGTATCTTAATAGATCTATAATTCTCATTTCAGCTCTCAAATCACTCCATCTAGGAGGAGAGGTTAAAAAAAGGTACAAACAAGAAAAACAAATGATGCAAACCCCCCCCAGTTGCTCAACACCGAGAAGTTGGTGCCCAGACAGTCCTTGAGCAGTGGCAGTCACAGCACCCATTTCCTGCTGATTTAGCAAATCCTCAGGGAAGCTGATAGGATTGCCCCAGTTTGAAGAGTTTTCCTGTCATTAAATATTCCAATTTGTGGTGTTACAGAACTTGACTGTTTTAGATCAGATTCTTTGTAACCATGAGGAGCTTTGAGTCTTCAGACACCGGTCCCTCTCATAGCGTGTGTGATGTTAATGAATCCATCACTGCTCATTTGTCTGCGAGTGCTGGGGGAGGGGGGATTGGAGGCCGCCTCCCTGGTGAGTTTGAGCTGGAAACCTCTGTTTCCCAGTTTTAATCCTGTGTGGGCAGCTTGCGTTTGGCTTCCAGCGGAGGGTGTCCTTGTAAAGAACTTTGTGTGCACTCGCTTTGTGTTGGATCACCCAACACGTGGGATCCATCAGCCGCAGCCTCCCGGTGGGACTTGTACTCATCTGCTTTGGGTTTGAGGGAGGCTTGGGCTTGATTTCTCTCGTTTGAATTCATGAGAACCAACGGACTGCTTTCAAACCTTCGTGTGTAACCGAATTCTGCTTCCTTTTGTTGCAGACATCTGCTCCATCACTGTTTCCAGGCTCTGATGGACCATGGAGTCAAGGTTGCTTCTGTCCTGGCCTATTCCTTCAGCAGACGGTGCTCTTACATTGCAGAGTCAGATGCTGCTGTGAAAGAAAAAGCAATCCAGATTGGGTTTGTTTTAGGTAACTGCTGCTCATGGGTTCTTTGCTTTCTCTCTTCCAAGCTTCAGTTAATCTAACATTAATTTTTTTCCTATTAAAGATGGGCCTTTTAAAGAACATGTGTGTTTTGGAATGGAAGTTTTAGAAAGCTACTTGGTGTCTGAAAAGAAATATATTGAATTTTAATATCTAAGAATATATAGACTTTTTTAGTTCAAACAGTTTAGGTTTAAAATTGCTTTGTAGATGTGATGAGGAGTTTGCATGGTTTTAGTGTTGGTAAGTTTTTCTTGACAGAAATCTGTAGGAAAGCTCTTTAATACCAAAAAACCATCCTAAACCAAAGTATTATTTCCTTCAGCTGTAGGAGAATTCTCCTCTTACATTCATCCTTTACAAGTCAGGAGGGTTTGACCTTGACAGGATTTCTGTCTGTAGAAGCAGCTCTATGAAATAAATGATCATTTTGCAAGACTTGAGCAAACCCTTTTTCTCTTGAA
The DNA here is from genome assembly GCA_013398115.1 of Falcunculus frontatus. NCBI lineage: Eukaryota > Metazoa > Chordata > Aves > Passeriformes > Falcunculus > Falcunculus frontatus. Next base: position 753,743 of record VZRV01008886.1, read on the forward strand.
AATGCGTTTTGCTCTTCAAGTTGCTGTTTGTTGCTGATTTTTTCCAGGGGGGTTCCTGTCAGATGCAGGCTGGTACAGTGATGCTGAGAAGGTGTTCCTTTCCTGCCTTCAGCTGTGCACCCTCCACGATGAAATCCTTCACTGGTTCCGTGCCGTGGAGTGTTGTGTGAGGTGAGCTCACCTTGAATTCCTGGGAAACCTTGGAGCTTTCCAACTCCAGATGCTCCTTTAGTGTTCTGCTGCACCAAAACACTTTTCTGGCTACAGCTGAAGATCAGGAGGTGCTTGTTTTACACTAATCCCTGGATTTTCAGCTTCTAAGTTGGCAGCACAGTACAATGGATTAAAAAACCCAATGTTTTACTGTCCTGTGTAATCTCTCATGGGTAACACTGCTGGGATAATAAGAGTGGTTCAGCAGTCCTTGTTTTCTCAAGAACTTTTGCATGTGAAGGAATGTTCTGTGTTGGACTTTGCTGAGTTCTATTTACGACAAGGAGAATTTGCCAAATCCAAACGCAAACAATAATAGATACAGTTGAGCAGAAATAAAATCAAAACTTACCTTTCCTGATTCCACCTGCAGTGAGTTTTCTTGCTCCGTGCTGAGTACTTAGCTCTGGACCTGGGTAAAGATCTGAGTGTCCAGTTCCTGTGGGCACTTTCAGCCACAGCTGAAAACATTTGGAAAAGGGTTTTTTTTTGCTGTTAAGAGTTTTGAAGCTGCCTTGTTCCTCGGGGCCTGCAGAGGTTCATGTTCCATTGACAGAGGCCTCTGTTGTTCATACCCCTGTGTGTCAAGGTGTCATGAAGTGCAGGCAGGAGCTGGCTGGGTTTTGTTGCTCTCACCATGACCAGCCTGGTTCTGCACACTCCAGGTGTGCCCATGGGCACCTGCAGGCTGCTGGGCAGAGTTAAAGTAGGATTTTTTTTTTTTTAAGCTGCTGTAACAAAGAACAAAGCATGTGCTGTATTTATCTGAATATAGAGCAAAACTTGTTTGGAAAGCTGCTCCAAAAAAAGCCCTGCATCTTGTTTATGGCTGGGCAAACACGAAGAGTAAAGAGGCTTTGCCAAGAGCTGCTGATGTCCTGTGCCAGCCCCAGGGCCATGGCAACGCTGCTCCTGCCTGGCTCTGCTGGCTGGCATTCCAGAAATGATGCCAGGAGCCTGGGCACACGTATCCAGCTTCCTAGGACTGGGGAGTGATGGGTATAGAGCCACAGTCAGTGCTTGGTCCTTTGCCTTCTAATTAATCTAAAAAAAGTTTTCTCGTTGTATCAGGCTCTTTGGCAAGCTGGAGAAGTTGCTTAAAAATAACTCTGTCACCTTCTCCAAATAGAAATGAAAAGAAGGGAAAGAAAGAGGGGAGAAAAAGGGAGCTGTCTCTGTTGGACAATAGTTGTGGAGAGGAGATTTTCATTCTGTGCTAGAAGAAAGCATCCTGTGTTAGAATGAACCCTTCTGACCTGGAGGTGTTGGCTTTGTTTGGCAGAGACATCCATTGTTCTCTAGGGAACGCTGTTGGCCTGTGTGGGACATCACCCCCTGGGCAGCAGGGGAGTGGGAAATGCTCTGGCATCTCCCAGACACTCAGCATCATTGGTTTGGGGTTGTACCAACCTGAAACAATGTCAAACGCTTTGAGAAGGGCTAAATGTGTAAAATCTAAACACCTTTCTGTGGCAGAGAGCAGTCATTATACTCAGCTTAGTGCCTGAGTTTTAAGGAAACAAAACTCAAGTCCAGCTTTTGAAAGTATAACACTTTAAGAAAGTGGCAGCTCTTGCTCTAAAGCTAACAAGTGAAATCTCTGGGAGTTGAATTAATACATTGCATTGTTAATAGAACACAGTTTAAAAACATGTGAAGTTTTGTGTTATTTAAGCACAGCTTGGTGTTTCCTTGTCCTGGCAGTAGTAAATTCTGTGGAGAAGCTGGGAAGGTGTGAGGTTCCTCTGAGCTTGTACACTGCTTTCCTGGGAGTGTGGTGCTCCTTTTGGTTTGCCTTCTCTCATTATTCTATGTTAACAATAAGGTACAAATGCATAACACAAATACGTGGTTCTCCCACTCCATTGTCGCACATTTGGATGATTTTTGGGTTGTTTTCTTCTGGTGGTTTTAGACTTCCTAAGCTGCTGTGTTGGCTCTGAGAGACTGAGTTTGTTGGGGGAGGTTAGTCCCCAAAAGCTGTTATTGCAGACATCAAAGGAGGTTCAGAGCTATTAGCATAAATGTCCTGAGGCCTTTTCTCTTCCTCTTGGCTTTATCTCCTAAGATTCCTTTGGATTAATAAAGGATTTTTGTTACTCAGAACTGGATCCCATAAACTCTGCTTATCCTAGAGGATTGGCTTAGGTTTAGCTTGGTTTTTTGGGAGATTTCTTTGTTTCTAGACACTATCACTGAAGCATCCAGACATTGGATATGATCTTTCCCAGGAGCTTATCTAAATTGCAGTGCTATCCCCACTGGCTTATTCCATTACATGGGATTTGGGCTCCGTGGTTTTGATGTTGCAGAGGAGCTCCCAACTGAACGGTGTTGGCAAAATGGTTTTTTCTCTTTAGGGAAACTGTTTACTTAATTCTTCTCTCATTTCTTTATAATTCCTGTCTCTTGTTGCTGGAATGTTCCTGTGACCAGGCACACAATGCACTTGTACACTGTGTTTGGTTCTGAGACTTTATTTAAGGAAGAATGTGGGTGTTGCTTTTTGCTGTCTGTTCTTGAGCCACAGCGCTGTTTCCCACTGGAGAGCTGGGGTTTGTGTAGCTTTTGCAGGGTTTTGAAGGGCTTTTCTTTTGATGTTCTCTTTGTGCAGCAAATACACATCTGTCATGTGCTTGCCTTCATGCCTTGCTTAGGAAAATGAGAACTTTATTTCCTTTCTTGTTGCTGTTTGAGTTTGGTGATGCATTTGGGTGGGAAACAGAGGGACAGTGTTGGACAGGCTGAGTTTTAGGATGAACTGAGCTGTATTACAGGGGGCATGGCTGCAGCAGCTCAAATCTCTACTTGGAGCAAGTGGAAACAGGTTTAGAAAAGAAAAAAAATGAGCAAGAACATCACTGTTCACTCCTTCCCCTTTGACAATTGATTGGAAATTTTATCCTAGTGTATCATTTCAGAACTAAAATGCTGTTCCTATACATTAACCCACATAGAGTTTGAGCCTCTTTGCAATGCAACTTCACATTCTGCTTCTTTTCCCTCTGTGCAGTTCTCTCCCTGTGCTGTGCTGTCCTGATTTCCCAAGCCTTGCCTGGTGTTTTCAGTCTCTGTTACTCACTGTCTAATGACACATTTCCAGCAGGGACAGTGGAGATTAATTCACCAGAATTCCTTGTCTGCTCACTGGCAGGTGTTTGCCATGAAGCAGGAGCAGCTGCCCTGGCTGGGAATCCAGCTCTGCCCTTTGGGCTTGGAATATCCTAACACACACATTCCAAATGCACCTCGTTAAAGCCAGTGAGCATCAGCCTACACTAATGAACAAATTCTTTACTTTTATTTTAAATAAGTGCCAAGCAGCTGGAACTGTTACTTCTCTAGAGAACCAGGAGTAGGTTTCACCAGTGCCTGGTGTTATTGGCTGTATTTGGGTGTTGATCCTTGAGATGGGAAGGCAGCAGGGTAGGAGAGGGAAGAGCAGGGGGTGTTTGAGTTGTTGTGGACTTGGTCAATAAGACAGTCTCTCCTGGTGGTGCTGGAACGTGTATGGAATGGATGTGACTAAATCTTTTGTGAAGACCTCCCCAAAGCACAAAAATGCCCACGTGGAGCTACTCGGAGTTTAGGGGAAAAGCAAAGGGATGCAGGAAAATGAGCTCTATTGTACTTACTGTGGCTGTTTGAGGTTACCACCCTTTGGGAAGGGGCTGGGAGAGATTTCAGACTGTGTAGGGCAGGGCTTTGGGAGAGGAGTTGCATCAGTATTGAGAAGAATGGATTTTACAAAAAATAACGTACACCAGAGTGGTTCAGGCATTGGATATGCAAAACTGCATCAGTAGGTAAAATCCTGTGACATCTCCAGCAGGAAAAATTCCAGCTGGAAGTGCCCTGTGCCCCACTGTGGTGTGTGACTGACCCCAGGCAGGGCAGTTGTGCTGGGCTGGCAGAGCTCCAGCCGTGTGAGTGTCCCCCATGAGATCCCCAGTGCTGCTGTGTGAAACATTTTCTCCAGCCTCCCTCAGCAGCTCTCTCTGCATCCCCCAAGGTTGCTGCACGTTCGGAACGGGAACTGCAAGTACCACCTGGGAGAGGAGACGTTCAAGCTGGCACAGTCCTACATGGACAAGCTGGCCAAGCACGGGCAGCAGGCCAACAAGGCGGCACTGTACGGGGAGCTCTGTGCCCTGCTCTTCGCCAAGAGCCACTACGACGAGGTGAGGGGGCCTGGGGGGCTGCACTGGCACTTCTGAGTGCTCCTCGTTAGTCCTGGTTCTCATCTCCTTGGGGCCTGTGTGGCACTGCCAGAGCAATAATTCATTTATCCACTGCTGTTTCTATGTGTTGTTCTGTGTTAGTCTGTAAGCTCTTCACAGCACTTTGACCAGTGTGAAGATACATGTGTTACCTTGCCTGTATGTGTTGGTCATCTGTCAATGAAATATTTTAAAAGCTTATTTTAATAGGTGAAAATTAATAGCAGGACACAGTCTTTGCACCTGTTTTGTAAAACTCTTTCTTTTGTAAGTGAAACTGCTCTATAAACTGGTTTCCTTTTAGCCCCTAAGTTCACTGACAGGGTGCTGTCCTGCACACTGGGAATTGTGAGGATTGCTTAAAGATTATAAAATACCCTGTTCTGTCTGTAAACATAATTGTAATAATATAAACCTCGGATTAATATAAAATACTTACATATTCCCTATTAACCTTAATAGTGAATATGTAAGTATTTTAAACCTGTCTTTTAAGACATAACTGGGCAGTTGATTACACATAAGCAATCAAACAGCATATCTTAAATTTTGGAATGTAAATGACCAGCTTTTCAGAGGCAGGTAATATTTTTTCTTAATGTTACAACACTGTGAAGTTCCAGCTTTATTGTGTTGGTGCCTCTCTGTCCCACAGGCCTATAAGTGGTGCATAGAAGCCATGAAGGAGATCACAGTTGGGCTGCCTGTAAAAGTAGTGGTGGATGTACTCCGACAAGCATCAAAGGTGAATCTAAAATCCCCCTGTTGTTTTGGGTACTAAATTGCTGCCAAGAATGGCTGAGGAGAGGTTGTTACCTCCAGAATTCTCCTCAGGAGCCCTAAGGGTTGTTTGTGTTTGTCTCAGAATGGATGGGCAGTTTTGTTTCTATTTCTTCTTTCTGAAACTGAGTTAGAGCTGCACAAGTGACCATTGTGACAACATTAACCCATGAACTTCCCTAAGAAGGGCTCTGTTCCCTCTTTGACCTGAGCTAGGTACAGCACAATCCCTTCAGTCTGGCAGGATAAAATCAGTTTATTAATGCTGTACTCCTTTCCTTAAATATTTGAAAAGTCCTTTAATAACCACAATGATATTTTGAAATTAAAAACAACAGTGAGTGTGGCAGTGTCTGGAGGGGCTGAGCTGTGAGTGCCCAGCTCCTCACGTGCTTCCCTTCCCCTGCCCAGGCCTGTGTGGTGAAACGGGAGTTCAAGAAGGCTGAGCAGCTCATAAAGCACGCTGTGTACCTTGCCAGGTAAGGGCCATTCCAGAAAAAAACCTTTCAAAATTATGCTTAACTTGCCTCAGTTTGTAATGGAAGTGTGTTTGTGCAGGGAGCATTTTGGAGCCAAGCACCCCAAATACTCTGATACGCTACTAGACTACGGATTTTACTTGCTCAACGTAGACAATATCTGCCAATCTGTTGCCATCTATCAGGTAGGCAGCAGGACTTGTTTCTTTTGATATTTTTAATCTCTCAGATGTTGTAGTTAATTCATGGAGGCAGAGAATAGTTGATTTAATTACTGCAATGATGATGTTTAAAAAAAAAACCCTAACACTGCCAGCTATGGCGTTTTTTGCTTTGTTCCTCTGGCTTGTGTCTTTTATTTAGTGTCTCAAATATGTAGAGAATTTCTGAGCCAGTAGATTCATCATAGAGATGAATTTGGGGGTTTTTTCTGTGTCAACTGATGAAATTGTATTTCTGGAACCCTTCCAGACAGCACTCGATATCCGGCAGTCAGTATTTGGAGGTAAAAACATTCACGTAGCTACAGCTCATGAAGACTTGGCTTATTCCTCATACGTTCACCAGTACAGCTCTGGGAAATTTGACAATGCACTGTGAGTACAACACACAGCAGCACAGTTAGTGCTGGACATGGAGAAAAATGTTCATTGCATTAATATTTCTAATATTTTATCAGTCAGCTGCTGATGTACATAAACGTGTCTTGAATTTTTTATTTCAACTCTCTCAGATTCCATGCTGAACGTGCTATTGGCATTATCACTCACATTCTCCCAGAAGACCATCTTCTCTTGGCCTCTTCGAAGAGAGTTAAAGGTAGTTCCTTTTGTTGTTTGAATCATTTGGATGTGTTCATCCTGGTCCCTACCAGGCAGCGTAGCTTGAGTTGTCTTTTTCAGTTGAGGTGTTTGTAGTCCTTGGTGTTTACTTGTAAAATATAAAAAAATCCCAACTTCAAGACAGCCAGAAGAGTTGGTGTGGGGCAGTAAAATTACAGAATATAAAAATATGTGTTGGGAACTTTAGACAGCAGTGTGAAAGCAGCTTGTGACAGACACAAGGCCTGGTGAGCTGTGTCCTGAGCTGTCTGGGCTCTGTGGCTTTGAGCTGGGTGTGGGCACAGTAACAGCTCCTCTCTCCTGCCCCCAGCACTTATCCTGGAGGAGATTGCCATAGACTGTCACAACAAGGAGACAGAGCAGAGGCTGCTGCAGGAGGCTCACGACCTGCACCTCTCCTCGCTCCAGTTGGCTAAAAAAGCCTTTGGGGAGTTCAACGTGCAAACAGCCAAACACTACGGCAACCTGGGCAGACTGTATCAGTCCATGAGGAAGTTTAAGGTAAGACTTTACTTCTGCAAGACAGCTGAAATCTGTCCCTACAAATGGCAGGTTTCAATGTCCACGATTCCTAACTTCAGTTGGTAGTTCTGTGCTTGGAAAACTTGTGCTTTATCATTCACCTCAAAAGCTTTGTGCAAAAATAATCCATGGAGATGGATGATGCCCTCAGAGGGTGACAGAGCTTGGTGCTACAATCTGCTGATCCACTTAACTAAAGAATTTGGAGAACTTGGTTTATGTTTGGCTTTGTTCCTTTTTGCCTGTTACAAAATGCTACTGTTTAAGCTGCTACATAGTTAAGTTTCTTTAAGCTTTCTTTCCCCTCTTTCTCTGGGCTGGTGAGTGGTGTCTGACTGACCTGTGTGAATCTGGCCCTGACAGGAAGCAGAGGAAATGCACATCAAGGCCATCCAGATCAAGGAGCAGCTCCTAGGGCAGGAGGATTACGAAGTTGCCCTCTCTGTGGGCCATCTCGCCTCCCTCTACAACTACGACATGAACCAGTATGAAAATGCTGAAAAGCTTTATCTGAGATCCATAGCAATTGGTAAGTGACTACAGGAAACTTAAGTGTGCTAAAGTTTTTAGAAAATAACTTGGCTGTTGGTCTTTGGGCAACATTTTCTGGCTAGAACATAAGTGGAGAATGTAGGTAAATTTTGTCGGTAAAAATAACCTGAGAACTCAGATGCAGCACGTGGATGTTTTACCTCTCATTTTGGTTTTTCTCTTGGGTTTCCTTAGGAAAGAAGCTTTTTGGTGAAGGATACAGTGGACTTGAATACGATTACAGAGGTCTCATTAAACTGTACAATTCCATTGGCAATTATGAGAAGGTGTTTGAGTACCACAACATTTTGGCCAATTGGAACCGGTTGCGGGACCGGCAGTTCTCGGTCACGGATGCGCTGGAGGACGTCAGCACCAGCCCCCAGTCCACGGAAGAAGTGGTCCAGTCTTTTCTGATGTCTCAGAACCTCGATGGACAGAGCAGCTAAGAACTTGGTCAATTAACCAGTTAAGGTTTTTTCCCCCAGGTTACAGGGGGAAAAGTCATACTGTGAAATCTAAACCATGTAGTTCTCTGGGGGCTGGAATTTGCATTGAAACACTGGTCCAGTCTACTGAAGAGTGCCCATACGGATGAATGTGTGTTAAATTCCTCTCAGCATGTGTATGGCATGTTTAGTTCGGCTCACATTTTTAACTTGGTATTCCCAAAAAAAAAAACCCCCTTCTTTCTCTCTTCTTTCAAAAGAAGCTACTTTGCAGAAAGTCTGCAAGAAAACATTAAATAAAACTGTTTGAGTTCAAAAGAGTTGCATTCTTATTATAGATGGAAGGTTTCATCGAGAGCTTTCTGCTGATTCACAGAGAGAACAAAAGCTGTACTCTGAGGAGCTGTAGGAGAAAGGTCTTTCTGCTGTATCACTGTAGCAAAGTTCAAGGTAAAATAGCCAGCAAAGGGAGGATGTGCTGGCCTTGGCTGCTGCCTTACCAAGAAAAGTGGCAAAGACCCACTTTGGAGAGCACCATCCACTCGTTGAGTGCCACCTGTGCTGTTGTGGATGCCCTGAACTGGACCAGTACAGATCCCATAGACCAGCAACCACAGTGTCCTCGGTGCCACCACCAGTGCTCACCTGAGCAGGACCAGGACACCACAGTGGACCAGCCTGCTAGAAACCGGTTTTGGACCAGTGGCTTTAATTTAATATTTCTGCCCCTGCATTCACTTTGACAGTAGAACTCTCTCATTTAGGTGTCTGATCAGTGCAAATGATATCCATGTAATAGATCCAGAGCTAGGAAGTGAATTGATGGTTTGTCTGTACCCAGTGAGCTTCTGCAGAGATTCCTGGCAGTGCCACAACTCCACACGCTCCACTCTGCTGCAGCCACTCCTCCTTTCCTTTCCCACGGGCTCTTACTCTGCTAACGGAGGCCATACCTTGTTTATACCAGTGAAGAGTTTTGTATTCCAATCCAGTTCCATTTTCTGTTTCTGGAGAACACAACTTTTACTGTACAGTTCGCAGGGGTCAGTGGAAAATGCCAAAAAGCACAACAGGTCTTTTTTTTTTTTGTGATGCTTCATTTCTACATTAAACAAGAGTACAACCAGAAACCGATTCCTTACGTTAATTTATGAAGCAGAGCTCAGCTGTACAGACCCTCTGAGAATGCCTCTCTCACTAGCTTGTCTTAATTCTTCTCTTGGGGGCTGCTTGGTTGTGTGAGTTTGGGTTCGGGTGTTGTTTTGGGGTTTATTTCCTAATGTTGGGTAATATTGAAAGTCTGTGTAACACAAACTAGAATCGACTCGCTGCTGTTACCTCAGCTCTGCCAGTGGCACCAGCAGTGCCCTGGATCTGGGATTCTGTGGATTCTGTCAGTCTGGGGGTTCTCTCCCTCTCTTTTCAGGGGTTTGTACCTTGGCCAGTCACAGCTGGGGCTCGGCTGGCTCTTCCAGCAGGACTGGGACTGGATGTTCTGTTTGGGCTCTGGTTTTCCATTGGTTTATGGGGTTTATGGCAGGGAAAGGTGCTGGATGATCTTCAGGGAAGAAATAGAGGTTTTGGACATGACGTGGAGCTTAATGGCTCTTCTAAGAAGTGAAATTTTACAGGCCAATAGTTCATATTCTGGTGCCTTCAAGTGTTTTTTTTGGGGGGGGGGGGAAAGGCTGAGTAATATCAACTTTAAAATGCAATGACATAATTAGTGAATGCAGATTAATGATTGCATACTTAGAATATCGTCACTGAGGTGAAAAGAAGTATTTGCATAAAACCCTTTGTGGTATTAGGACTTAACTGCAGTGTGTCTGCAACAGCTGCTCAGTAAAAATCCAACTTAGTTATGTGTGGATTTAACATGGGATTTATTTATAGCAGTTTTTGTTTATGACTGTGTAGGAGCTACAGACAAATTCAGCTATACAAGGCAAAACCTTCTTCTCCCTGAATGCCCATAGCACTGACAGGTTATAAAGTTCTTATGAGTTCTAAAGTCCTATTAAAAGATTTAAAGTTAAACAAAGTATGTAACAGTGGTGTCAGAACTTGGGCAGGGAAGTGGCTGAAAGCTGTCCTAAGGAACCTGAGTGAGTCTGTACTGCAGAAGTGTTTAAAGCTCCCAGCTGGGTGCATGGATTTACACTGACATTGGCTGGAGAGCATTTATCCTCTCTGTGTTCCCAGTCTTGGGTCTCCAGCTTTTGACTAAGGAATCCCAAAGGTCTTGAGGTCGTGTCTGGTATGAGGAGCATTATTTGACTGACACCAGGCAGTGGCCTGCATGAACCTCTGCTCTTGTTCCAGCCCTGCTTCTGTCCCTGTTCATGGTTTGCCTTCAGGTCAGGGCAGCCAGGGGAGCTTCTGGCATGGGCAGCTTGGAGAGGAGCTGCACTTCTGTAACCAAATGCATCCCTTCAGTTTGTTTGTTGGTGGCTTCAGTCTCAGCTCTGGTGGCTGCTTCTTTGTCCTTTCCTAAAGCTGCTTCAGCACAGTGCTCGGTGCGTTGGCTTGGCTGGGAGGAAGGAAGGTCCTGAAGCTCCCTGGGAATTTCCTTTGGTAGAAGACATTGGCCAAGGGCCGTTGTGGTGATCCTTGAGGGCTCTGGTGTGTTCCTCCTGTGCCTGCAGGGGATCCTGACTGGGGCTGAGCTGCTCCTGCAGCATCCCTGCAGCTCCATCGTGCCAGGGCAGGTCCCTTGTGGGTCAGGGTGGCTGTGGCTGATCACTGGCACTGGTGGAACATGGGGGGTTGGCAGGATGATGCTGCAGCTGCCTGGGACAGCTCTGCTGCCCCTGCTCAGGACCTGCACTCACAGCTGGGACAGCACAGAACTGAGCCCATGGAGGTTTGGTTCCATGTCTCCCAAACAGAGCTGTTGGCAGGTTCTGTGTTGGCACCTGGAGCCTCTCTGGGATGCTGCTGCTGTTTCTGTTGCTCTCTCTGCTGTTACAGTTTGATGTTTTTGAGGAGTGGGAGCCCTCTGGGATGGTGCCAGAGGCAGGTAAAGGACTCATTGGGGTGGATCTCATAGCACAACTCCAGTCCTGCCTCACTCTGCCCCGGGCAGAGCTGAAAGCAGGGGCTACAGTCCCCTCTGTTCTCCTTCTGTGGGGTTTTCCCCTGCTGCCATAGCCCAGGGCAGGTTTTCCATGCACAGCTGGGTCAGTACTGGGGAGCATCGATCCAGGGATGAATGATGGGCGTTTCTAGACACACAACGTGCCCACGCAGGGGCTGTTTGGTGCTGGCAGTGGAAATCCTGTGAAATGCATCTTTTCCTTGAAGGTGAGTAAAGAAATCACCCCAGAGTCACTGGGTGCAAGTGGTGAGGACGGGTGTCACCTTAAGGTAAATTATTTTCACTGTTGATTAAGTTGAACCCTCAATATTTTACTTTCAGCATGAGGTTGTTTGGATCAGTGAGGGGGGAGTTTGCTCCAGGTGCCATTGCTGCTTCTCGTGGTACAAAATGCACATTGGAGTTGATTCCCTTTTTCACTCCTAAGCGTGGGAGAGCACAAAAAGGAAAACTCACCGTGCCTCAAACAGGGGGGAAGCTGTTGGCAGAACCTCCCTTGGGTGATGTGGCTGGGCTGTGGCTTGGGCTGGCAGCAGGCAGTGCAGGGCAGGTGTTGCTGTTACCAACCCTTCAGCAGATCCGTCCTTCTGCTGCCTGTGCAGAACCTGGTTTTATCTAGAACTCCTCGTTCTCTTACAGGAAAATTCCTGGCCAGTGTCAGTTGCAAAGCTGCCTCTGCATTGTGGGGTGTGTTTGACACTCCTGGCCTGGGGCTCTTGTGCCACTGGGCCCCGGGAGGGCTTCGGGGAGAAGTGGGGAAAATTTCCTTTATCTAGAAATAAACTCAAATACCTACAAAGAATTGGCAGCACTGGGAATGCTTTTGTCCCTAAATCTCAGGAACGTTTTGGGCAGTGACACAGGTGTCCCTGGGTGATGTAAAGTGTGTGCTCTAGGGTCTCGTATTCCACTACTCCTTGCAATCCTCGGTATCTATAGCATGAGTGGCCTTAGTGAGTTTGTTGAAGTGCACATTTTTTTTTTTCTTTTCAAAAGTAAATTTTAAGATGAAAAAGATATATACTATATAAATATATAGAGATATTTAGAAACTTGGTTTGTGGTGCACAAGTTCAGTGTTGGATCGCTAAATACTCGTCGCAGGTACCATATGTGTAACTTTTCTTTTCTGTATATTCCTTTCTGGGAAGCAATGTTGCCATGGTAACTACAACTTTACAATTTCTTTACTACTTAATGATGTGAATGAATTCTACATTTTATTGAATATTACCAGGTTCAGTACTATTTTTATACTTTATTGAACTACAGGGGATTTTAATTTAATAGCATTAAAAAAAAAAAAAAAAGATGTTGCTTGAACTGTATAACTGTATAAATGGAACTACTTACACAAACCCACCTCTAAACCAGAATCTCCACCTGTAGTGCCACGTTCATTTATAGAAAAGTATCTTGATCATTACCAGACCTTGCAGCCCCCTCCCTGTCGTGTCAGGACGAACGTTTGGTACCCAACTCCTCCCCAACTGCAGCACCCCACATCCTCTGTACCCATGGAGCCATCCTATGTTTGTAACCAGCATTGTGATATTCTGTAACTGTATTGCTAAAATGAAATATTGACCTAATAAATAGAGTGTTCCCGCAGCCTGGAGTATCTGCAGTGAATTGGTTACAGCTTCCATTCCCACAGTGCCTGTCCCTGCTGGGAGAAGGTGTTAATCCCTGCCTTTGGGGGCAAATCCTTAGGGATGGGGCTTGTGTTGGATACCTTTGGAATGTGAACAGTGGGAGGGGGGAGCCCGTGGTACCTGCAAGATGTGGATCCTTCCTGGATCCTTGCTGGATCCTTCCTGGATCCTTGCCTGCTTCTTGGTCTTTCTTCCCCCTAAAGCAGCCGTGGGAACACAAAGTCTGTCCTGCAGGTGAACAGTGGCAGCACAAAAGCATCTCCTGTGGCTGCCTGAGCACAGAGGGGATTAAAAATCAGCATTTCTGGGGTTTTATTTTTAAACCATCAGGTTTGTGTCATTTGAGTGACCTGTAGCCTCCCAGCTGTGCCAGGCAGAGGCCTCCCCTCTTCTCAAAGGGCTGAGATTTCCATTTTCAAAGGCAAAATGCCCTCAAACACTCACCTGGCTCTGAGAGCCCAGGTCAGGCCTTAGCCAGGTTCACCTCCTTGGCCCAGGGTGGCCCTGGAGTCCGTGGGGCTGGGGCAGTGCCAGCTCTGGTCCTGTAGCCTGAAATCCATGAATGGAGGTGGATATCCCTGGGTGTCTGTGTGTGCTCCTGCAGCTTTCTCAATTCTTGCCCTTTTCCTCAGGGAAATGACAACAGGGGCATGCTGAAGCCAGACTGCCAAGAACAAGCCAACAACAGGAGACTCTGAAATAATTCAGTTTGCTGATATGAAGGAAGAATTAACAGCAGCAACCCTGAAACTTCTGCCCAGGTGAAGGGAAAACTGAGGTATGAATGAAGCTGTTCTGCTGATTTTTGGGGAGAGCAAGTCCAGCTGGGTCTGCCATCTTCTGAAGTCCAGCAGCAGGAAAGGCAATCCCTGTAACATTGCATTCTGTAGTTTATTCCAAAGATTCTCTGATCCTACTTGGAGCAGGAACCCTCGAAGGTGAAATCTTTCCTCTTTGCCCACGTCACCTGGTCAGGAAACTGAGGTCATTTCTGGCAGAGCTCAGTTTTCCTTGAGAGCTTTCCTGTCACTTTTAAGTCACCTCAAGCCCTACTGGAAAAATTGTGGGATAATCCAAGTCCTGAGTAGGCTTTAATCTTGCTCAGTTCCCTCTTAAACAAGTGTGACACTTTGAGGGCAGACAGTGTTTTCCTGCTGCAGCCACAGGCACTCCTACACTGGGTTTTTACCTTTAGCTGGAGGAATTATTCTGTTATCCAGAGAAAATTCCTCATGATCCAGGTCTGCACCACACAAGTGTCTGCTCTGCTGCTCTGGCAGGGTGAGACACAACATCCTTCCACAGCCTCTCAAGGACAGGGCTGTGTCCAGGGCCAGCACAGGCAGGGATCCCAGGGCCCTGCCCAGGTCTGGGGATGGGATCCACATTTAAAAAGGAAATTTGTTGTCCTGATTCTACGAACGGTGTCCCAAAGGGATCTAGGAGGGGTTTTTCTTGCTTGGGTTCAGAGCTGAAGGCAGTAACTGAGCCCCCACCCAGCTGTCCCATTCCCAGCATGTGGGAGTGAAGGATCTTTGGGGTTTTTACTGGTCAGGCTGAAATATGTCTGTGCTAAATTATTGATATTTTTGATGTTTCTTAAAACCTGGATTGAACCATAAATCAAATGTGGCCAACCCCAAAGCCCAGCCAGGGTCATTCAGAATCCCAGAACTATTCAGGCTGGAAAAGACCTTTGGGATCATCAAGCCCAATGGTGACCCAGCCCTGCCAGATCCCTGGAAGAGGAGTTTCTGCCCTAGCAAGGAAAGGAGCAGCTGCTCTTCCATGATTGAGGTTTATACAAGAGGAATGATGTACTGAAGGTAAGTCTGGTACTTCCAGAGCCTTAATCCAGTCTTGATATTGATGCACAACTCTTAGGGATCTCCAGGATCATCATAAATAAGAACCCATGGTTTAAAAGAACAGAAATTTGGTTTAGCTGGGCTGGACTTTGTTGCTATGACGCTGCGAATATTGCAGGAGTTCGTGGTTTCGGGAAACCATGGAGACAGTCTGGATTCCCTGCTGTTTGTTCAGGTGAGGACACTGCACTCACCAATTTCCATTGACCTCTGATGGTGTCTGGGAACCTTAAAAACCCCTCAAAGTAACTGGAAGGCAGAACTGATCCTGGTGAGCCCAGTCTGTCCTCTGGGGGTTTGACTGGGTGGCTTCTGCCTGTGGCTCCATCCCACAGATCCCTTGTCACCAGGAATCCACGGGAGCAGCAGGAACTGCATTCTGCTCTGCTGGCCCATCCCCAGGCTCTGGGCAGCGAGCAGTCCCAACCCCCTGTGATGTTCCTTGCATTTCAATTGCTCTAATTCTGGGCGTTTCACACGTTTAGTGTCTCTGGTGCCTTTATCTCCGTAGGAATTGGCTGCCTGGTGTTTTCCCCGTCCCTGCGGGAAGCAGCCAGGCGGGGGAGGATCGCCTGGAGCCGTGCAGCCGGCAGGGCACTGTGGGACTCCTACTCAAGCCTCCCGGATCACGTTGTCTGGCAGTTCTTGGGGTTTTGACTTTTAGTTTACCAATTTAGATTTGAAGCGCTCCCTCCGAGCTGTTACAGACCAGATTGGACATTTCAGAGAGAAAGAGAGAGACTGGGGAGAAAAGCGATGGGAAGCGAGCTGGTTCTGAGTGCATGAGAACTCCCACAGGACATGTGGCTGTGTTTTAGCAGCTTGAAAATAGGCTTACGTGGGACAAATCCTCCTTCCCGGTGCCTGTGGCACCTGTTTGTGGCAGAGGCGATGCTGTCAGCAGTTGCCTCTCCCGTCCGTGTCTCATTCCACCTTTGGGGTGTGCAGGTGCTGGAGTAAGCAGTGCAGGGACTGGGAGGCACAAACACCCCTGCTACAGGTCGGGCTGCATTTTTGCTCGGGAAGACAAACGTGTGGCAGGGCTGGGGTGGGCCCAGAGCAAACCACAACTATGTTGGAGTATCCAGATTGCAAGGTAGGGACACCCTAATTACCAGCAGCTGACAACAAAGGGATGGCTCATTCCTCGCTCCCTCCTGGGCTGTAGGAGCTTCTCCAGCTGCTGTTTTCCCTGCTTCCATCTCTGGGACAGCAGCTCAACCTGCCCAGCTCCTCCAGCACTGATCACATCTTTACCTGTTCACCCTTCTGCAAAAATTCCAGGTGTAAAGGCTTTGTGTGAGCAGGAAAATGTTCACCCTGCTCGGGGGCAGTGTGACAGTGGCTGTGTGAGTGCCTCACCTGTCACTGAGCAGGAAAATGTTCCCCCTGCTCGGTGGCAGTGTGACAGTGGCTGTGTGAGTGCCTCACCTGTCACTGAGCAGGAAAATGTTCCCCCTGCTCGGTGGCAGTGTGACAGTGGCTGTGTGAGTGCCTCACCTGTCACTGAGCAGGAAAATGTTCCCCCTGCTCGGTGGCAGTGTGACAGTGGCTGTGTAAATGCCTCACCTGGGCAGTGACCTTGCAGGTGCTGGAGGTGACGCTCTCTTTGACCCGGCTGTTCCTGAAGGTACAACTGATTTTAAGCTGCTTAAAGAGTCTTTCCTGTGAGTTCTGGAACTGACTCGAAGTTTTCTGAAGGACAGCAGAATTGCTTAAACAAAACCAAAAAGAGCATAAAGCCACTTTTAGAGGTATTTATGTGAGCGAACACCACAGGCTGACTGACGCTTGGGCAATAACTCTTGCTTAACCTGGCGCTGTGGGGTGGCAGCAGCAATGAGCTGAGCAGTGACTGATCCCGCCCTCACTCGTGCTGTGTTTGTCCTGCAGAGGGGACCCGGGGCACCATCCCGTGCGGGCAGTGCCACTGCCTGTGCCAGCCGTGTGTCCCTGCCACCCAGCCCGCTCTGCCCAAGCACCTCCACCCGCGGTTTAAATCCAGACCTTTCCGGCACAGGGAATTGGCATTTTCCGGGCTCTGCAGGAGCTCCTCGGTGGCTGCGCTTGAAGGGAGGCTCAGGCGGGGGAATGTGGATGGGTGTGCGCTGCCACTGGATGTCACTGTCGCCGTGTGGCACCGGGAGGACGAGGGGTGGCGATGGGTCCCTGCGCTGAGCAGCCCAAGGGCGGTGGGACGGGAGCGGTGCCCGCTGCGCATCCCTCGGGCAGTCCCTAGGGAAAGAGAACCTTCGTGTCGCCAGAGGTCACGCTGCTTGGTTTATTTTTAAAACAAACGCTTTCAGAGTCTCAGCCCAGGAGCTTCGTTTCTTTCTCAGAGTAAGACGTGAAGCTGATTTCTGCAGCTTTCAGCCACGTACAGGAGCCAGGAGAGGGCAGAGGATTCTCTGTTCTAGCTCGTAGCTGAGAATTGGATCTGGGATTTTCACCGAGTCTAAAAACAGAGTTGGGACCAGTGCTTAAATTCAGATGTTTGTGGCTTTTTGGTTTATTGGTTTTATTATTAAATTATATTCATACTAATTTAAATTTTTAATTAAAAAAAAAGTCCTAGAACCCCAAATTCTGAGCAAAGGGGATGGAGATCCCTCATTTTAGATGACTGATGAGCAAGGCTGGTGGATGGCTGCCCACTGGCCTCTCTCCTTAACAAAACCCCCCAAATTATCAAATTACCGTGCTGACAACCTCAATCCCTTAAAATTAAATATTGATTCCGTGTTTTTCTGTTGACTCATCCGAATCAGGAGGCGTTTCCAAGGAATCTATTTCTGCTGCTCGGAGCGTGCCGCTGCCCCCCGGAGCCGCAGCCTGTTGTTTGTGTTCGAGCAGGGAGTCGCAAAGATGCTGATTTTTCTCCCACTTGTCTTGCATAACAAAAGGCATTTGTCACCCGTTACATAACGGCGGGATTTGTCATTTCTCCCGGCCTTTCCCATCCTCAGCACAGCCTCCTTGGTCCTGGCTCCTCAGCATCCCCACAGCACACTGTGACTGATGCCTGCACCCAGCACCTGGGCTCGGCCTTTTTAACCTTCTTGTACAGGAAGATGTGGAGTTGTGTGGTTTGGTGGTGGTTTTTTAGGGGAGCAAAAGGATGGGAGGGTGTTTGAGGGGTTGCTTTTGAATGCTTGTTTGAGGGGCAGTGGGGAGCTGCCCTTGGCCTGTGGGAGCAGTGGGGTTTGCCCTTAGCTGAGGTTGTGTCCCAGGGCTGTGCTGGGAATGGAGCTAAATTCCCTCTCTGCAGCCCTCCCAAGTTTCAGGGAGCAGGAACACCTGTCACCACCTGCCTCCCTGGGCTGCCAGTTGCTTTTTTTAATGCCTCTCCATTAATCTCAGGCATCTAGTGCTGCCAGCAGGAATTTGTGTTTGGGGTTTTCTTTACAGTAGGTTTGATTCCCTCCTTGGTGGAATATCTTTTTGGAGCCTTAAAAAGAAATAAATGGGTTTGTTTCCCCGTAAACTAAAAGCAAAAGCTGGCTGGCTTCCCCTTTCTCTCCAACTGGAGGAGAGAGCTGTTTACCTGTGGCCTCACACTTACTTGTGGCCTTATCACTGCCAGCTATCAAATGACCACAGCTCCCTTCTTAACGTGAAGTAGGCAAATGTCCCAGTAACCCAACAAGGTTGTCCCTATTTTCTAATTTCCTCGAAACAATTTCTTAGTTGACACTTTTTTCTTTTTTTTTTTCCTTTTTTTTCCTTTTTTGTTTTTCCTTTTTTTTTTGGGTGGATCTGATTCTAATTATTTTTTAATAAACTCCCTAAAGTACATGTTTCTTGTGGACCTTTGAACTTCCTGGTGCACCCAGCCTTTGCTCAGGAGATATGTTTATGGTTGGCTCTGAGTGTTAACCCTTTGGAGTTTGTGTTCTCAGGGAACCTGATGCAGTTTCCTTTCCTTGTAGAGATGCTGCTCAGGCACAGAGATTACTGTTGGCAAACCCAGGCTGTACCTGAATTTGTGGCCTGTTCCAAAGTTTAATTCCTATAGAATCAGATAAAGCTGTGGATCAGATTGGATCTGTAAAGCATGACTGGAAGCATGGGATGAGCAAACAGCTCCAAAGATTGTAAGCCACCCAGAGCACCAGGGAAAGTACTTCTGATAAGCAGATTTCTCAGTAACAGGCTTCTCCTGTGACATGGATCAAGCCATGGATGCTGCAGGGTATGGTCATCACCTAAAAGTCAATACAGCAGGAACACTTTTGGGGATTAACTTGACCATTTTCTCACCAGGCACTTACCCATTTGCTTGTTCTTGGTGTGCTTTTACAGATTGTGCAGTTGCTTTGTGTCCATTCTGAGAAAAGGGAGACAAACTCCCCCCAAAGAGCAGAAGGGAAGATGGGGATTGTGCACATGAGTACCAACTTCATCCTCCTCCTCCTCATTCTGCTCCCCAGGTCTGGCTTGGGAGTGTAACCACTGACAGGCCCTTTACACAGCTTTTTTCCTTCTCCCCTCCACTCAAATTCCAGGGGTTTATTTTCTCCTCCCCCCTCTCAATTTTTCTGCTGCTAAATTCTGCTCAGTACCTCATAATTTTAAGGTGTCCTGATTGAGAGTGTCTGTGCAGATGATCAGGGTCCTGCAGTGGAGCTCTCACTGCCCCATACAACAGCTGCCTCCTCTGCTGTTCTGCCCAGATCCCTCAAATTGCCAAAGTCATGGCTTATTCTTCCAGTTCATGCAAATCTTTCACCCTCTCTTTAAAAAACTGCCAAGGACAAACCCTGTCCTAAGGCTCAGAAACATTTCTGTCCCTGCCAAGTCGTCTCAGATTGGGTTTTCAGAGCTGTTTAATGAAGTAGGCATTCAATTATCATTAAAAGTCCATAAGAATTAGATGCCTACTTTAGTTCCCTTTTGGAAATCCTGCCTCTAATAAATTACAAGGTAAACAATGGCCACCAGTTCCTAATGGCATCAATCACACACAGGCTGGCAGTCACTTGGGAAGTGGAAATGTGTGGTTAGGATGGGTTCATTGTAGCACCACGCTGCTCTGTCCACAGCTTTTATTGAGGGCAGAGGGACTGTGGCTGGCCTGCTGCAAGGCCAAAACAGCCCCAAATGCTCAGCCACTGGGCCTCCCTGGGCTGGGGAGGGCGATGTTTTCTCTTGCAAAGGGCATGGGCTGTTTTCCCTGTGTCAAGGTTTGTGTAGGTGACTCCTCCACTCATCGTTTGGAAAGCAACACTTACATAAGTGACTTGAGCTCGAGCTTGTGTTGCCTCTTAAAACATGCACAAGTGTGTAGGAAGAGAAGTCCTTCTCCCTGACTTGCTTTGCTCCTTTGGACGATTGTTTCCCTGCAAATTTGATTTAAAGCGTATTTCAGAGATGAAACTGTAGCTGGACTCTGCTTTACTCTCACTTGTCCCAATCTCCCTGCCTGGCTGTGCCATCCCCACTGCTGTCCCTTGTCCTGGCTCCATCCACTTCATCCCATTTCCTCCATGGGACATAGATCCCCTCTTCCATTCCAGGGGGTCTCACTTGCACCAGGTAGTAGGGGACAACTGCCTTAGGGCCCTGTTTGGACCAAAATGTTCTGGTGTCACCACAGGAACCGGGGTGTCTGGACACCAGCTCCACATTCTGTGAACAATGGGGGCAGCTGGGGCTCTCCAGCCCCACAGCACTGTGGCTCTCTGGGGTAGAGTTACCTCTCCCCATCAGTTTTGCCACTGATTTGTTGCTCTAAACAACAGGCAGAAACTCCTGGATTTTCCCTTTGCTGGGAGTGGGCAGTGGTTCCTGTGGGCAGTGCAAGTGTCCCTTACTTTGCTTTGTTTGCACCTGTGGGAGCTTGGTGGGGACTCTGGGGCTCTTGGCTGGGGCTGGTTTTGCACTTGCAGTGAGTCCAGCACTGGAAGTGTCCATCAGTCAGGGTTATTTTGGCCTCTGAAGGTGCAAAGGGCAGCTCTGAGTCATGCCCGTGGCTGTGCCATGCTGGCTATCGGTGAGTGTGGGTGCAGCTCCTGGAGTGGGCAACCACAGCTCCCTCTAAGGACTGGGCACCAGCAAGTCCAAGCTGGGCCTTTCTCCAACTGTGCTGAGTTGTGCTGTGGGCAAGCACTGGCCCTGAGCTGGGGGTGATCTCCATAACAGGGAGTCCCATTTGGTGGGGAACAGGGACCTTGGGCTGTGCCCTGGGTGCTCTTTGGGAGCTGGCTGGAGTTGAGACCTCAATTCCCATCCCAGTGTAATGGGAATCCAGGGTTACCTCCTTCACAGGTGATGGTGAAAGCCAATAGCAGTGAGATTTCTCTCTCCTGCATGACATCTCTCAATAAACTCCCCTTGCCAGGGAGAAATCTGGAAAGGCTTGGAGTCAAAGGGATTTTGTTTTGGAAATTTACTTCCAGGCAAAATGCTTTCACAAAGAGAACTGCGCTGTGCTGCCGTCATGGCCTGACCAGTCAGACAAGTGCAATTGTTGTGTCCCTTGGACAATTGGTGCAATTGCTGCAGCTGTGACTCAGCTGTGCTCCTGTGCCAGGTCGCTTCTGGCACCCGCAGTCATCCCGAGGGCAGCACAAAGGCCCCTCTCTCTGAGGTCTCTCTGGGCCTGGCTGTGCTGAGGGCCCAGAGCTGCTCTTGGCAGAAGTTCGGATGATCTTGGTCAGGAATTCCTCGTGCAGCCAGCGGTGCTGAGCTCCCACTGAGCCAAATGCCCAGTGCAGGTATCACCTTGGGGAGGCACCGATGGATGGGTGTTGAAACAGAGACAGGTCCTTGTTTTCAGGCTGTCTTAGGGAAGTTTGGCTTTTACCCATGGCTGAATTGAATAATGACAAAAATCCATTAAGACAAGCTCTCCCTTTAAGATGTCTGTGGCATTTTCCCTCCTGTGTCTGCTTTCTTCCTCCCCCACGTCTGAATTTTGCTGTCAGTTCTAGATGCAGGAGCCTTTCACAGGCAGGTGCTGAGCAGATGCAAAGGCAATTACTTGCTAACTTTGCAGTTAGGTTTGCTTGGACCATTTGAGGTACACTACAATTGTTTAACCCATGCTAGGATTTTACAGTGTTAGGTGTTACTTTACACAAGATAAGCTCTGCAGAGGGAAGCAGAGGTGATAGCTGTAGCTGTGCTGTCTCAGCCTGGTTGTTGTGAGGACTCTGTTAGAAGTGCTTTGGTTGAAGGAGATGTTGAAAATGCAGCTGGTTTCTCAGTGTCTGTTCCCAACTGCCCTCTCGCTGTGCCTGCTGCCTGCTGTCATGACACCTGTCCCCACTGTGACAGGCAGCTCCTCTCCTCCCCACCTGCAAAGATTTAAACCAAGGAGTTGCCAGTTCATGTCCTCACCTCTCAAGTCGAGGTGCCAAAGGGGGTAGCATGTTCCTGGCTGAGCAAAGCCAGGAGAAACGAAGCTTTCACCTGCATTAGCAGCCAGATTAAAGCCATTTAGGAGCTTCAGGAACAAAAGCTGGTTGTTAGCATAGGCATAACCCATATTTGCATGGCCATATCTGTGTCCTTGTGAGATTACAGCTTCCACATGGCATGTGACTGCAGCACACAATGGCTCTCTTGGCTTATCACACGTACACTTTGCTTTGCAGGGGATTGAGAGGGCCTTGAGTTCCCCTTGCAAATCCAAGTCTTTGTTCTCCCTTTCAGTGTTCACTGCACTCGGAGCTCAGCCAAAGCCAGGGATATGCAAGTGGGAGGCACAGATGGACTTCTCTGGCCAGCCTTCATCTGAGGATCTCACTGTATTTAGAAGTTGTCCATCAACCTGGTTCACTCCTGCGAGATGAGGCATGAGAGAAGCCTGTGGCTGTGTTCTTCCCCCTCCTCTGGAAGACAACACTGCTTTTTCCTTGGAAGCCTCTCCTGCTGGAAGGTGGCATAAGGCAGACCACATCTCTGGAAATCTATGGGATTATCTTGCCTACCTACAACAGGAATCCTTTGAAAGGATGTTCTAATTGGATGGGGAAAAGCCAGAGTACAAACAGATTATGCCTTTCCTATTTCTGCCTGTGAAGGAAAGGAGCCCAAGTGCCAGTCAAACACACTGTACTGAAACAGTGCACCTTGGGGAAAACTCTTCCTTTTCCCCTGACAGCTCTCCTGTGAATATTAATTTCTCTATTTGAGTGCCTTCATCTTCCAGGAGCTGTGCAAGTGCAAACATTAACCAACTCTGGTGCAGCAGCTCTTGCAGTGCAGAGTAGGCATGGAGCCAAAAAGGAAGCAGTTGTGGAGATGTTCTGTGTCTGCTGCTGGTTGTTATTTGCTGCTTTGGGCAGATTTAACATGATTACCATGTGTGATGTGATGAGTCTGGTTGCATATAATATGTGCAGGCATCTGATATGGTATTTATGTACTGATAGGTCACAGGAAGGAGAGCTGATAAACACAGATAAATGTACAGGTATTCTGCATTGTACTTAAACCAACTGCCTGTACATGTGCTTTAGTTAAACATAAACCCCAAACACTGTTGCCAGATGTATTGCAGTGTAATGCCAAACAGGAATTGTAATGAGGAATGTTTTCCAGCAACATGTTCTTACCAGGAAGGTGGCAAATGCTCCATTTGATGGAGTGATTAATGATACTCAGCAACCGCTCGGGCTGTAGGGGTGGAGGCTTTGCTAATTTCATCTGGAAATTCCTTTCCTGGTGTTTAAGGGTGATGAAGATGATCTTCTCCCTGCAGCTGGGTGCCTACCAGCTCCAGTTAACAAATCTCGTGTCAGGGGAAGGGATCTGAAAGAGAATTTGGGCCAGTTATTGTTTCTGTGTGGCATCATTAGAGGCATCTGAACTGCCAGAGGAGTTCCTTTCTGGTACCTGTTGGGAGCTGCTCATTTAACCACCTGTTTGCAATGAATGTGGTATAAACACAAGTGTGATTGGTGACCAGTGGCGTGGGGAAACCATAAACACATCTGCATTTCTTTTATCCACCTCTGGCAAAATCCAGTCAGGTGTGTTCCAAGTGTTCCCAGACTGGCAGACACAGGCAGCCAAACCTTCCAGAGGGCCCAAAGGTACCAGTGACTCACCTCTGGTGCTGGTGCTCCTTCTCAATAGATGTACCTTCAGGGGCTCCTGCACTATTTTATCTTTCACCAGTTCTGTAGATGTTTGTCTTCAGCTTCTCAGCCAGCTGTTTGTGAGCTGATTGTTGGTGTTTGCTAATGTCCTATAACTTTTACAGCTGCTCGAAGTCCTCAGGAACTGAAAGAGCATTATCAGCATCCTCCATATTTCTTCAACTTGCAGCCTGTGAGAAATGAGATAGTTAAAGGCTTTTCTTTTTATTGTGCTTCATAAGTTTTTAGGGGTTTATGCAAATTTAAATAACCATTATTAATGAGATGTTAATGGGCCCATCCCTTAGGTGCTGCTTATAAAATCGAATCTATAATGAGTTAGGTATCTCTTTGTATCGAAAATAAATTTGACTTCCTTTGTTAATCTTTTGGATGATGAAATATGAACTCTCGGGGTGATACCAGCCTTGGTCACTTCCTCTCCCCAACGAATCAGAGAAGTCTGGAAAATGATGAGACTGATACACATTTCCCAGTTGGTGCTGCCTGGGGAATGGGGCAGGGGATGGCATCTCCCTTCTCTGAGCCATGGCAACCCCAATTTCACAGCCTCCCTTGGTGGCAGAGGCTCTCAGTTCTGTATCTCCTTTCCCTGCTTCTTTAGAAGATTTTGGTATCTGCCCCCAGCGATGTTCTTTGCACAGGAGTGTCTGACTGGCTGCAGTTCCCAGGGAGCACATGGTGGGATGAGGCTTTGGGCGTGTGATGTGTCCTGGGGATCCACGGGGTAATGAAGTTCAGGCTCGTGGCAGCATTCAGGTTTTGTCCCTCTGCTGTCACTGCTGCCCTTTGCGTGCACATCCTGCCTCTCTCCTGCCCATACCTGTGCCTCCCATCACACTGCCCCGTGCCTGACCCTGCCTGCACAAAGGGCAGCTGCTGCTTGGAGTGCTTCTAAATTACCACTTAACACTGACTTCAGTTCGTGGGTTTTCTAGAGGAAGTCAAGTTCTCGTTTTCGTTTTCTTTCTATTTTGGTTTTATTAAAAGGAAAAAGCAAGGAAATTCCCGTCCAGCCTGCAGAACGTAGCTGTCAAGAGAAGTGGCTTTCAGCCACTTCTTAAAGGCTTGAGTAGCCTGTTATACTTGAAATAAGACCAAAAAAGGGCAGTCTTCTTTATGTGATGCTTTGGGTCTCTTGTATGATGGTGCAGGGGAGTAGCTGTAGTGAAACGTAGGCTCTGCAGAGATTGGCAGGAGGAGAAAAAAGCAGAGCATGCCATTTCATTTCTGTGATGTTCTGATTCCCTCCCACCAGCCTGGAAATGCTGAACGTGAGCCTTTGTCTGGCATATGGGGATTTGGAGAACTGCTGCTAATTACAGCAGTTGTGCTATCTCGCTTAAATGGCTTAAATAATATATTAAGTGCCTTTATGATCTCCCACAACATGCTGGAATGCAAAGAAGTGCATTTTCTGCTGTTTATAGTTTATGGCAGGAGTAACTTAGAGAACATGAATCTGCACAAAAAACGGGGTTTGATGTTTTACTGCTTGTGTAACTCCCAGTGGGGTCTCTAGATGCTCAGACCTCATTGTGCAGGGTGTTCTCCAGAGGCAGGGCGTGAATTTCCATCTTGGAAGGTGAAGTTTAATCAAAGGGAAAGACACTGTGAGTGGCTGCAGGGATGCCAGGGAAGGGTCATGGGACACTGCTGGTCCAGCACTGTGGAGTTAATGTAAGTCTCATGGCAAAGGTAAAAAGTGTGGGACCTGGAGGAGGACCACAGGAAGTCACATTCTAACTTATTTAAGGAGTATTCCCATTTTTAAAATTAAAATTTAATTTGAAATTAGAAACAGGTTACTAAGCATCATATCTAGAAGTGGGAGTATTCTGGGGTCCAGATTAGTGCTTATCCAGAAAAAGAAAGGTATTATGTTTGCTCAGGAATCTTTTTTTAATCCCTTTTTGTGTTTTTATTTAGCAAAAATTCTGTTAGTCATCTGTTTCCACCCAGACTCTCGTGTCTCTTGCTTCTAAATCTCCAATTTCTATTTCTGCTATTGTACCTAATGTTTAGAGAAAATGTGAGAAGAGCGTGCTGTGAATGTCTTGTTGCTGGATCTGGTGTGAGGAATAA
Source organism: Falcunculus frontatus (assembly GCA_013398115.1). NCBI lineage: Eukaryota > Metazoa > Chordata > Aves > Passeriformes > Falcunculus > Falcunculus frontatus. Next base: position 779,594 of record VZRV01008886.1, read on the forward strand.
CTGTGGAGCAGCTGAGCAGAGCTAGCCAAAGGCTCCAAGAGCCTGGGTAGGCACATGTTGAGGGAGGACATAAACCACAAAGTGACAACGATGAAAAGATTGGCACATTTTGACCCATAATTTGGTTTAGTTTGACATAGCTCTCTGTAAAATCACAAGTTCTGTTAGAATATGCTAGTAATTAGCAATATTTCACCTATTTGAAATTAACAGGCTCTGCAGAGTAGAAAAAAAAGAAGTATTTTTGTCTGGTTTTGCATGCTAGTAGCTTGAAAACAGGGAGGTGAGAAACTTGTGTCAAATCTTGAAGTATAATTTTGCAATTAAAAGACTGAGGAGAAAGTGTGATCTGAAGACCTTCAGTTTCCTTGCCGTGACATAAAATTAACAGCTCTCTTCATTCTCATTCTGGTTTAATATTCCTGCAGAGAAGGAAGCAGGAAGAACTCCCTAGGCTGGCTTCAGTGGAATGGAGGAGCTGTTACTTAGGCAATAACAGGGTACAGGCTGGGAGGGGTTTGGGTTGGCATTAGCTGGCTAATGTCTGCACAATGCTCTGGATGTTATAATGTGATATATATCTAAAGCTAAAAACAGAGAGATGCTCTCTGGGCAATAGGAAACTGTTTAAAAGCATCTCCTGATTGGCTTCCCAGAAAATTTCAAGGTCGTACATGCACCAGCTTGCAGGGATGCACAGCTGGCACCTCATCACTAAAGCCAGCAGAATCTCAACTCGAAGGCTGTTAGTGAACTGTGTGGGTAAAAATAGAAGGATAAATTGAAACTACCTGAAAGTGGAAGAAACAGCTGGGAAGTGATAAGAGAAAGCGAAATGAGTGAAGAAACTCTTGCCCATCATTGCGGTGTCCAAGTGCTTTATAAGAACTTCAAATTGCTCCTTCCTTGAATGTACCAATTTGCTTTTTCAAACTGTGACAATTTGGCAACCTCCATCTACCCTGACTTGTCTTCTATTGCTAAGAATCTGCTCAAGAGTCTACTCCATACTCCAGGCCTAAATTTTATTACAATGGCTGGGTCAAAAGCTCTTCTAGGAGTAGCTGGACTTTTACCCAGAAGCTGAGTGAGTGCCAAAGGCTTTTATGGATCAATTAAACATATGTTTTATAAAAGAAATATGCATGCAAATACTTAATATAGTAGGCAAAATTCTGATTTACCCCTAATGCTTTACCTTGCTGCACGGGCACAATCAATCCACAGAAGTGGCAAGGCAAAATGTTGTCAGACCTATGTGTCCAGCAGTGATCTGTCATGTTTGGGTTTGGGAGTCCTCTGGAACACATCGACAGACACTGAGTGTTCAGCTGAAACGACAGCAAAACAACCTGGTTATCGGTGTCCTGCAGTGGCTCACTGCTGTATTCAGGGGATGAGGTGGCTCGAGCAGATGGCAACCCATCAGACTCTTTTAGTTGCCTTCTTGGCTTGATCAAGCAGTTTTTCATTGACTTTGATTACAGGCATGATGCCATCTTAGATAATGCCTCTTGATAAAAGACTTTAAGATCCTTAATTACTATTATTAGCCATTTGACACCATAAAATAGAGGTCTGCTGTTTTAATGCCTGTTTCACCCCTGTCTGTAGGGTGTCTGGAGGGTCCTTAATAAAAACAGGGAGGTGGAACTTTTGGAACCCGATCAGAGGTAATGCGTGCGTGCCAGCATAAAAACGTGTGTGTGTGCACACATTTGGATATGCCATTGTCCAGAGCTCTTTTACTCTGTGTTGGGAGAGCACTGAACTGAGACATCAGCCTGTTGGCACGGGCACGGAAGCTGGCAGGTTTCTCTCTTTGGGGATGTCCTTTGTTCAATGTTTGAATTGGGTGAAACCTTAATTAGCAAATAAGAAGCTTTGGCCTTCCTTTCCAAGTTCTGAAGCAGAATTAAGGGAAGTGCCAGGATGTGCCAAATGGCACAACATTCCTGGCTCCGTGGCTTTTGTTTTACTCTGCTGCCCTGCTGTTTTGAGATGCGCTTCCCACTGTATCAGCTGCTGGCAAAATGTTCCCCAAGTTGGTCCATGTTTGATGCTTTGGTGTTGCTTTCTCTGTACACAACAATCAAACTGCTGTGGTGCTGGGGACCCTGTGAGCAGCAGCCTTTGAGCTGAGAAGAAAGCAGCCCTTTCTTTGCAGGGAAGAGGTGCCCCATGGTGCCACCATGGCGGGTCCCTGCCCGCTGTGCGCCGTGCTCTGGGGGCCGTGCAAGCTCCTCTTTCCACAAGGCAATCTGGACCTTCCTGGAGCAGAGTCAACATTAGTCACTTCTTGCAAAGCCACTCCTTTCATTTGATCTTCTGGTATTAATTACTTGCACTTCCTCTTGTCACAACACTTTTTTCTTTTACTGCCCTGGATGGAACTGCAGAGAAATCCTTTACCTCCATTCCAGTGCTGCAGTGGTTTCTGTCTACAAGAGAGCACAGAATTGCTTTTATCAAACATATTTCTTTTCCCATTGTTTCCTGATGACAGATACTACTCTTAATCTACACAGAGACAACACTTTGAAATGGGAGATCTCTGTTCCCATCAATTGTTGGTACGCTGATAAATCATAGCATGTCTCACTTTCTGAATGACACGCGTCTGGATTGCAGTCTGCCTCTTTTTTGTCACAGTTTTTCAGTGCTAACAACAGCCTTGCCAAAGCTCATCTGTTCCCTTAGTGTGCACTCCAGCAGGCTGATTAATTCTGTCACACTTTCCCTGTATAAGGCATAATCAAACAGGTTGATAGAAAAACGTGAAGGACGTGATATATTTATAAATATCCAATGTATTACACTTACCTCGTGACTGCCATTAGCTGTGGCACCTTGTTACTCCTGGGTTGGAGGAGCATCAGCAAAGTCTGCCAGGAAAAAAGAGTTTGTGGGCCTCAAGTGTGATCGTGCCACCCTTCCACACACAGGGAAGCCTTACTTAGAAGAATATCAAGAGTGGAGGGTGCCTTATGGTGTTTTCTTCTCTGTCTTTCAGAGGCAACTGCAGGAAAAGTGGGGGATCGCTTACCCACAAACCTTAAAATAGCTGTGAACGCGTGTGACGTGCCTCACTTTCCTGGGCTGTGTAGATCCCACTATTAATAACAGGAGCTGGAATTACGGATTGAGCAGTAATGTGAGCAGCACTTCTGAGCGCTTTAAACCTGTCACGGGCTCCCTGAACAAAAACATCCGGGATAAGTGGCTCAGCAGAAACATTCATTAATTCCCTCGTAAAGGGGCGGCAGAATTAAACAGAGGTAGCCCACAGCTCAAACGAGGTCTGAGGGATGCTCCCACTTCCCTTGCTGCCTTTTCCAGAGCCTGGGCAGTGCTGCCCAAACCCCGTTCCCGTATCTGCCACAACCTGATATACAGGTCTGGCGTTCGGCACGCGTGGGTGTGCAGAGCAGGGCTGTCACTCCTGCCTGCGCAGCCGTGGCTGTCACCCCCACGCTGTACTGTCACCAGAGCTCAGCCCTCTGGGACACAGGGACGCGCTGTTCTCTCCCGTGTCCCCGCCCCGCTCGGAGCTCAGCAGGAAAAAGGAGGGGATGAGGTGTCCGCTGCTGCCGGGAAGCAGCACGGGATGATGCCAGGGCAAGGGCCTGGCTGTTGGGGCAGCTGCTCCAACAAGTCATGAGAGTGCTGGGAAGAGGGGATCTCTAGGGCAGGTGTGAAAAGAGAAGTGCCCAAAAACTGGAAATGAGGCAAAAAATTCCAATCATCTCACTCCAAGAGTCCCCCGGCTACACCACACTGCAGTCCTGGGGAGCACTGCCTTCATTAACGTGTCCCTTCAACAATGGGGATGATTTTAATTTAATTTTTAAATTTTTTTAAATTAAGTTTTTCATTTCCCCCTGCAGTATTCCACTACAAAGTTCATGCTGGCAATAGTGTGGGAGTACAGCTTACATGACAACAATAGGAGGGACCTGGTAAGAATCTGTTCCTTTTATTTCCCCCCTAGTTCGTATAAGTCTTTAGCAAATGTCACCCTCTGCTACCACTCTAAACCACTTGTTTCCTAGAAAATGTGGGATGTGATAGAAGTTTCAATTTCCATTCTTTGAGAAAGCCTTTTCTATTTCCCCTCTCCTTCTGAAACCATCAGAATCAGACTAGCAGATAACGATTCGAGGTATTTTTCTAATTCACCAGTTCACTGTAATTAGATATGAAACCGTTTAGCTCTGACCACTGCAGACCTGCAGTGACTGAATGCTTTTATTGCACCTTGATCTCCCACTTTCTGCTCTTCTCAGAGTGTGCTGTGCTGCACTCCTGCCAGGGCTGTCTGAAGCAGGAAGGGGTAAAAGTTGTCCTGTGTTTGTCCAATGCCAAGAACAGTCCTTTAAAAATTAACAATATCCCAGGATGGGGAGACAGGTATTGGGGAAAGAGGCACAGATTTAGAGGCCAACAACAGAGCAGGCCTCAAAGTTGCATTTTTGGCTTCTGTTTCACTGAATGTGAATCAGGAAATCCTAAGGCCTTACACTGCTCTTCTCAGAACTGTTTTTGAGTTGCTGCAGCAGTTCCGCTGTTGTTTGGCTCATCTCTTTTGAGTTCAGGCCTTTCCACTGTGACTCCAAACACCTTCTCCTTGCAGATGCCTGCTGCAGGCTGAGCTGGAGCTGGAGTGTGTGGATTTTTCCCTGTTCCTGTAGCCTTGGACTGCAGCAGCCCTCCCGGAGCCCGACAGCTGCTGTGCTGCGAGGCTCCCGCAGCTCCTGTGCAGCAGTAAATACCTGCTTTGCCTCAGATCCTTGACAGTGATGCAGAGACACTTAAAGATATTTGCTAAGTGCTTGTGAATTAGTTTTTGATTAGCGAATAATTAAATAAATTCCAGCAATCCAAAGGACACGTGCCCAGTTCGATTTGCATACGTAGCACTTCTCTGTGACATGAGAGGAGCTCAATTCATCTAATGCGAGTCTAAATTTGCTGTATCTTAATTTGATTTACCTTTGACACAGCATTTAAATAGCAGCAACATCTATAATCTTGTGCTCCCCAATAAGGCTTCACTAAAAACTTACTGCCAGATCTAATCCACGGTTAGCACACACAGCCTTATCTCTGGGCTCCTGCTTCAGTGCCTTTGAGAACATGCTTAATTTAATCTGAACAAAGACACTGCCATCGGGAGCCTCCAGCCTGGCTTTCCAATCCAGAGTATCTTTCTGATTAAATTTGGTGCAGGCCACGGTGTGTACAATGGATCCAGTAAATGATTTTGAAGCACTCTTCAAACAAAATTCTGCTGGTTCTTGGACACCGTCTGTGTCTCTGGGACATGAGGGATGCCACTTAAGTTGGGTTTTTTTTGAAGTGTCATATATTCTCTTTGGAAAGAGGTCTGGGTTTTTTGGTTAATATGACATGTTAACCATTATTATGAACCATCACTCCAATCCCTTTTCCTTCCCACAGTGGAAGAACTCCTCACTAGAGGGTTCTCCTTCCTCATTTGCACCAAATACCCAGTCAGCTGTTTCTGACTTTAAGCTGGTGGCAGGATGGGATTTGTAATTATGATTTCAGACACTCATTTTTTTCATGATTTAGCTGTCATTAAACCCCCTATACTGCCTGATAATGTCTGCTGCCTGAGAGCAGGGTTTGTGTGAATTACAGGTACAGGTTCTGTCATGACATGAGAGATAAAAAAGGAATAATTTTGCAAACTGTGGTGGCTGCAGAGGCATCAGGTCAGAGTTGTCCTGGCAGGGCCCCTCACTGCAGGGTGTAGATGAGCCAGGCCTGGCAGTGTTGTGTCAGGTCTCTGGTGAGCCTTGGTACTCAGGGGTTTGTTGTTGCTCTGTAGTAAGAGCCTTAGGATAAATAGTCATGGGGAAATTGGCCTGAAAACCAGAAGGAATTGGTGTGGAGCTGTCTTACCCCACCACTGTAGCTGCTTCCTGCTCTAATAGCTTTCTCTAACTGCTCTGCCAGTTTGGGGCTGGCTGTGTCCCAGTGCTGCTTGTTCTAGGCAAAACGGGACTCTTATCATTATCTTTGTAATTCAGAGGAGAAACCAAAACATTAAAATATTATTACTGGATGTAAGGTCGCAGAGGAACACGACAGAGAAGTCAGGAATTATACCTCATCTCCTCAGCTGAGAGTCAATACTTTAAGAATGGGATCCATCACAAACAGAGCATGGCTCTTGGAATGTAATGGAATATTTCACTTAAACAGAAGATAAAACAGATTTCTCCAGCTGTTTCTGGTATTGCCAACTTAGGCTTTTGATTGACACGTTACCATGTTTGTTGAATTAATTCTCAAATGTTTTAGAGAGTTTATTTTGTATCTAAATTGAAAGCTGCTTGGTGAGGGACTATGTTGAGAAGTTATATGTAGAGGTAGGGTAGGAAAAGGAGGATATGTATCAAGGGAGCTTATATCCTCTTATTCCTCTGCTACCTTTACATTTACCTTTACTCTTTAAATGATAAATACATAGCAAGTGGCTGATGGGGGAAAGTATATTTCCACCAATTTCATTTATATTTTTAAAAATCCCTTAAGTTCTCCCTATCATCTTTATAGTCTATATTCCAGAGAGGCACAAGGTCCCTTGTGGCTGATTTTTATGCTTGAAAATTACATGTTTTTTTGATATGCCACAAATCTAAGGTAAAAACAATTCAGAAAAGAGATAAGGAGGCTTTATGAAGCTTATTTCACTTGTAGTGTGTTTGCACTTGGGTTACATGAGGAGAAATTTGGCCTTCGAGCCCGTGTCTCTGTAAGCAGCATTCCTGGCTTTGCATATCAGATATGAAATTTGTTTGGAATGTTTGCTATAAAAATACCTACGCATGAACTTACATCAGCGAGAAAGCAACTTCGGCTTGACCTTTCTGCAGCTCTGATGTGGCAAGATCATTCCGTGCGGAAACAGTAACTTAGGGAATGACTCGCAACTGGTGTTTTCACAAGCTTTGTTTCAGCCCAGGAACAATCCTTGGAACAAGCTGCCCTTAGAAATCAGTGTTTTCTTTCAAACTCCTTATTTTCTGCTCGGGAGTGACCCAGGGTAGGTTACCAGGCTTAATGTTGTAACAAAGCCATTTGGGAAATCCTCCCATTCTGTGTCAGTCCTGGGCTGAATACTAAAAGCAAACATGCTGGAGAACAGCAAAGGGCAGGGGTGGTTTTGATCCTTTTACAATTCAGCCCGTGTTTCTGTTTCAGACAGTGAAAAGACATTTTAATGGAACAGGAACCTCCTACTGTCACCCCATGCCTGCTGCCCTGCGACTTAGAGGACTTTTTGAGGAGAACCACCATGCTCTGGGAGGTTTGAGGGGGCTGAGGGGCTGTTAACCCTGAGAGGTTTGAGGGGGCTGAGGGGCTGATCCTGTAAGGTTTCAGACACTGATCCCCTATGAGTTTTTTGGGGGTTGAGGAGCTGATTCCCTGGGCGGTTTGAGGGCATTGAGGGGATGATCCCTGTGAGGTTTGAGGGGGCTGAGGGCTGATCCCCTGTGAGGTCTGGGGGGCTGAGGGGCAGTTCCCTCTGAGGATCGAGGGGATTGAGGGGCTGTTCCCCGTGCGGTTTGAAGGTGCTGCGACTCTCACCCTCCCACACGAGACTGGGGCTGTTCCGCCGGGGGCCCCATCGTACCGGAGCCTTTCTCCTCTCCCCGGTGCACGCTACGGGAAGCGCTGACAGCTTTCGCAAGCGACACATTCTGAAGAGCTTATGCCGGGGCAGAGCCATGTCCTTCCTCCTCACACCTCCTTCCTCTACGGCCGATGGGCGAACCCGGAGCCGAGGCAGCAGCTGCAGAGCCCCGGCCGCTGCTGCGGTTCCCCCTCAGCCGCCCCTGAGGGGACGCGCGGCGGCGGCGGGAGGAGGAGGAGGGAGGGGGGGAGCACCGG
>VZRV01008886.1:787761-862878 GCA_013398115.1 Falcunculus frontatus
GTGGGTGGGTGGGGGGGGGCGCCCGCGCTGCCCCCCGGTAGCGGGCGGTGAGGCGGCACCACCATGACGGACCGCGCGCTGAGGCACTTGCGCCGTTCGGGCGCTCCCTCAGGCTCCTTCCCCGCACCCTTCCGCCCCCTACCCCGTTATTTATTTATTTGTCTTATCTATTTATTTATTTCTCTCTCTCCCCTTATTTAACGCGGCCCCGGCAGGGCCCCGGTGCCCGCCGCCGGTGCCGTCCCCTCCCGCCGCCCTCGGCCCGGCCTTCGCCTGTCGCTGGCCGGCTCTTCGCGGGCAGCCTGGATAAATCGGGAAGCGCTGCCATCCCGGTGTGACAGGGCTGTCATCTCCCGGCTCTGCCATCCCTCCCGCTCCTCGTGTTTACTTCCCCGTGCTCGGGGATCACGCATCTGCGGCTCCGCATGGAAAGATGGATGTGGCGTGCGTGGTTCGGGGTTGATGTCGCTGTTTTAGCCCGGTTTAGGGTCCTCCCGGAGAATTTAAAGAGGAACTAGGGATGGGAAAACATAAACAAGCTGAATGGTGAACGCTTGCAGCTGCAGGGCTCCAAGGCGACAGCAAGCTACACCCTGGAAGCTCCCTGGCTCAGGAACTGATAGCCAAGTCCAAGGACAAAGAGGGACAGGAATTTTCAGCAGTAAATGGTTTGCAGGGAGGACAGGTGTTTGTAATTGTTGCCCTATTGTGCGTTCACGTGATGCAGTGCAGGTAAAGCAGCTCACCTGTTTGATACTTAAAGCCCTGATAAAATTCATAAGCTCAAGCCAATCTATGGCTGCCCTTTTTATTCCTGCTTGCATGTGAGAGGCATGTCAGGAGTGATAAGGGAGAGCTGGGAGGAACCACTGCGTGTTAACTGAAAGAGAAACAAATTGACGTGAAATGGGGTTTTTGTTAAATATTTTCTAGGGTTTTTTTTCTGGTGGAGCCTCTGAGGGATGCCATGTCAGATGGGAAATGGAGCAACGTAGTGTCAAGCAGGAGAAACAGATGTATGATTCAAAGTCACTTGCGTTACAGATTTTAAACATAACAGGTCTGAAGAATTTCCACTGCTAGTGAAAGTATAGGAAGTCTTTGAAAGCTTTGGTGCACGTATTTTTAGAAGAGCTGGAGTTATAAATGCAGCTTGGTAGAGGTGTGAAGTTAAATATATCAGGAAGCGTTTGAAATAAGCTGTTTGGTGGAAAATACAGTCATTTGGTCACGATGTATATTCCAAAGTTCCTAAATAAGAAAAAAACAAGTGTTTTGAATTTTAAAGTTAGATTTAAACTCTTACACTGCTTCAAAATCAGGGAAGTTGATCTGAATGCTTCATAATTAATAAGATTGATTTCTTAAAAAGTGATTTGAAATTATTTCTACGCAGTGAATATAATACTTTCCTTTGTTATGTTTTTGGCTGTTTTTCTTCTCTATATGAGACATTCAATACTGTTTTTCTGTAGGAGACCAGAAAGGTTGTTTTAGGCACTCTTTTATAAATTGATGTTTTGCTAAATAACTATGTTGTTTACTTAACCAGTGAATCACTGTATGTATGAAACAGGCCAGTTATCAAAACATTATTTGTTAGACCATTCCTACTTCCACAGAACCTTGCTGGTACTTGTGGCATTTCTGTGGACACAAACAGAGATAATGGATAAATGCAAACATTAAAAAAAGAAAGCCAAATATATTTATCTCCAATTAGATCCACCTTCTCTAACGTTGTTTCCTGGTTGTTAAATGCCAAGAAAGTTTTGTATTAGGTCATATTGTACAAATTTTTCAACTGGGAGTTCTTCATGAGTAATCAGCAGTGCTTACCTGTACTTGTGGTGATCACTCAGAATGCTGTGATCGTATTTTTGAGTCACCAATTTGAATTTCAGTTGTTCAGAATATCTGGAAAAATGCTGCTTCTGTAAGCTTCAGAAAATAAGGCTGACTTTTAAGGAACTTCATATATTGCAGTTCCATTTTGGTAGTAGCCAAATGTTGTGAAGGTGAGGAGAATTGTGGTTAAAGGCTCACAATATAAATAACTGTAGCTAAAATGTAACTTCTGTTCAAGGAGATGAAAGTGCCAGAGTAGGCTGGTGCTGATGGCCTTTTCCACCCTTGAACAGGAGATAGTCCTGCTGTTTTATTTTCTTCCTGCTCCTTGGCACAGGCAGCTGACACTGCTGTGGTGACGTGGCCGTGTGGATGGGGACAGTGAAGTTGTCCTGTGTCCACCAGTGCAGGTCACAGGAGTCTCATCAGCCTCCCTGAGATCTGTGTCTGCCTCTGCAGCTTGGCAATGGAAAGGAAGGGATGCTATTTTAGACATCTCTTTTTATGAATTTTGCCAATTGTGGTCATCTTATTTATAGTAGCCAGAGGCACAAAGTAGTGTTGCTGTGGAAAAGGTATGAGATGAGAAGTGAGGAGAGCTATTCCTGACCTCACAGGCCTCCTTCTGAGGATGGATTCTCTGCGAGGAGATGAAATTCTTGGGCAGGTCATTAGAGGTGAAGTAAGAAGTGCTTTGTTCCAAACTGAGCATAACATTGTCAGTTGTTTTATCAAATTAAATTTGTGATGGCATGAACTGGTACTGTGGCTCTTGAGCTTGTTGCTTTTTTCTTAGACCTAAGCTTCAACAGTGATTTTCTTCCTAGGGCTGTGCTGCAAGTCCGTCACTGTCCTGTTTTGGTGCCTTTTCCAATGTTTGCCTCTGATTTCCCACTCTTCTCCTACCTCTGTGTCCATCAGGCTGTCTGGGTGCTCTGGCCTTGCCTTGTGCCAAGGAGATGGTGCTCTAAAGCCTGCCTTATCTTTTAGTTCTCCTGCTGCCAGTCTTGACACCCAGTTCCTTAAAGGGCTGTCTTTGGGCTGATAAAACTTTATAAAAGGAAGAACTTTTTATCACTATTGTGTTAGCTCCAGCACAGCAGCTTCTGCACTGTGTATGCACTGTTGTATACGGAATATTTTAATAAGAATTCTCCAGGAAAGAGATGCCTACATGGTAGTGGTGGCCAGTTTATTTCAGGTCTCTAAGGGCTGTATTTTCCAGTGGCTGTTAATGTGTTCTGCTTCACTAACTCTCAGAGGATAATCATAGACTGAGCATAAATTTATGTATGTACTTGTGAATTATGAAACTGTAGAATCTGTAGTCAAAGTTTCTGTGAATGCTACTTAGAGCAGGTGTAATTCAGGCCATTTCCAGCTAAATTATCTGTGCTAAATATTGAGTCAGGGAACCACTTAAAAGAAATGTCAGTTAATAGTTATGGATCTGTCAAATTTGGGCCAGAGAGGAAGGAAGAGTTTTCCTTCTGCTCAAAGCAAGGTAAAATTTTTGTTTCATATGTGCAGGGTGGAAGAAGGGGAACTGCCACAACATCAGCATGGTCAGTGAGTGTAGAATTTGGAGAAATGAGTGACTGCTGATAAATCCATTTCATTGTGTTTGGTCTTGTGCACAGTGATCTCTGAGGAAAAAGAGCAAAATGAAAGCACAGAAATAGTGCTGTTGTTGGAAAATGTCTATGCAGTTAAAATGCCAGCTAACAGTGAGGAAAAACTTGCAGATGTATGGATTCCACAGGTTTTGCCTCATGGAATAGTGGTTTTTGAAGGCAGTTTTCTTCCCTGGTTGTCTGTCTCTGAGATGGTACCAACTAGAGAACACCAAACCCATCAGAGTAACAAAAACCTTCTCTAATCCACAAGAAGGTTGGTTAGTGTGTGCCAGTAATGACTAATGTTGTGTGATGGGCAGAGGATAAATCTTGCTAATGACCTTTTGTGTCTTGATTGAATTTGAAAAATAGCTACATTTGTTTTATTTAAATCAAGGCAAATATATCTTGTGTCTGATCATTAACATCCTCAAGCATACAGATGTCATAAATCTGACAAAAGGATGATGGAAAACTTGTGCAAATATATTATCATCTATTTGAGGCTGTCGATCTCAGCCTGGTGACAAATCCATGGACTCAGCCTTTGAGCCCATGGAAAACTGCTTTTTATTACTCCAGATTATGAAATTAACTTTTTAAATCCCAGACGTCTTTTTAGGAAAAATGATCAGGGAACCATTTTAGTGGTTTATTCTCTTCTTTCTATATTCCACAAAGGCGATTGTTCTGCTTTATTTTCTCTCATCTCTGAAAACCAGAGCTTGACCATGACAGGGCGGTGAAGGTTCTTCGGGATATGTTGTTTTCTGAGGGTATAAACCTGTGTCTTTCTGAGCCTTGAGTTTCAGAGGCATGTGGTGAAAATGCCTAGAAGTCTCTTAGCCTTTTTTATAGCTACCAGAATGAATAGAATCCACTGTGGAGACAGTCTAGATTCTACAGCGAGGCTTGTTATGTCAGCCAGTATTTGATGGCTTCAGGGCTCTGTCATATGATGAAAGCAGGTATGAATACAGAGCTTCACACTTCCTGTTTATAAAGCTGCAGAGCTGCAAGTGGCCGCTCAAATTCACACAGCAGTAATTATTTCACAACTCTGGCATTCAGTTGTGGTGCTTGTTTTGGGAGGGCACCTCAGTAGTCTCTGCTGAACGTGTACTACAAGGCAGGAGTGACTTGGGGAATTTTACTGAAACTTCTGTGAACTGATGAGAAGATGCTTCTTAGAATCATAGAGTGGTTTGGGTTTGAAGGGGCCTCAAAGATCGTCTTGTTCCACCCTCTGCCATGGGCACCTTCCACTATCCCAGGTTGCTCCAACCTGGCCTTGGACACTTCCAGGGATCCAGGGGCAGCCACAGCTTCTCTGGGCACCCTGTGCCAAGCCCTCACCACCCTCCCAGGGAAGAATTTTTTCCTAATATCCAATCTAAACCTCCTCTCTGTCAACTGGAACCCATTCCCCCTCATCCTGTCACTCCGTGTTTTTGTAAATAGTCTCTCTCCATCTTTCTTGTAGCTCCCTCTGGGTGCTGGAAGGCCACACTTAGGTCACCCAAAGCCTTCTCTTCTCCAGGTTGAACATTCCCAGTTCTCTCAACCTTTCCTCCTGGCAGAGCTGCTCCATCCCTCTGATCATCCCGGTGCCTCCTCTGGACTCCAGCAGCTCCAAGTCCTTCTGGAGTTGCACCTCGGGGTGGAGGCAGCTCTGCAGGTGGGGTCTCACCTGAGAGGGCAAAGGGGCAGAATCCCCCCTTTCCTGCTGCCCAGGACACAGGACACATCCAGCTTCTCACCCACCAACACCTCCAAATCCTTCTCTCCATGGCTGCCCTTGATCTGCTGGAAGAGAGTTGGTTTTTAATCTGTAATTCTTCAGCTGCTAAATTGCAGCCACCACTTTCTCCTTTACCTCAGGTTCCAAGTGTAGAGAAGTGAACTCAGGGGGTTTCAGCCTCTTGCTTAGAACTACCCAAGTTATTTCCTATTGGAAATGAGGAACATTGGTGTAGTGAACTTAGCTAATGGTAAATTTCCTTTCCTGAGACACCTTTTGTGGTCTTTAGAGGCTCTTTACGAAATACCAGTTGAAAACTTACAAATTAGGGGTAAATATTGCCTCCTGCTTAGGCTTCTGGGAGTGCTGTGGTTCTGTGGGAGATGATTGCATCCTTTTAGTAGGTTTTTAGTAATTCTTAGATGGTTCCCAAGCACAGCAGAAACTTGGTGGTTGCTCAAATGTTGGATGTGCAGAGAGTGATGCAAGTCTGAGAAAAGAGGATTTAAGAATGTAGGTGTTTCATAAATAAGAAAAAGTTGATCATCTTTAAGGAAAAAACCCTCAAAAAGTTGAATTATGATTCAGTAAATGTTGGGAATCCTCTGTTTTCTCACTTCTCAGGTGAATCATGTCTCTAAATATGAGCAGGCTCACAATATTAGCTGCAGTTTTGTCCTGTCAGCGTGTTACTGGAGATTCTGATCAAAGCAGTCAGGAGAACTGCCAGGGGAGTTTAAATAGATATCATTCCAGCCATGGGGCTGGAGGTCACAGGATAAGCTGAACAAATCCTCATTTTGAGTGTTAAATATCTTGATATAAGTGAAAAGACCACTATCAGGCTATTCTATGTGTAATACATTTTCTTACCTTGGTGTAGACTAAAACTGAGTCCTAGAAACATTTATTTGGATTATGGATTATATGCCTATATATCTCACGGGTCATAAAACTGAGCTTTATTTCTTGTGTTTTAGTCGATGACATCAGTTATTTTCATGGGTTCTAATCAGTTTCTAGTTTTTCCTCCTGTAACACCAGGGCTTTTTTTTTTTTTTTTTTTTAATATACATGCCCAGAGAAAGTTGTTGAACTTTCATCCTTAGAGGTTTCCAAGCTCTGCCTGGACAAAACCCTCCGGAAGCTGGTTTGAGTTCAGCCTTGACCCAGTTTCAAGCACAAGGGTGAACCAAGTGACCTCCTGAGATACTTTCCAACCTGATAGATTCTATAAAATATTTCTGTTCAGCTTGAATTTTGTAAAGCCTTGTTTTGATGAAGTCCTAAATCTACCTGACAGTGTCCTACAGAGGAGAAAAAAAAAAGACATAAATAGAAACTAGGAAGTTGTTCAGTGTGAGATGAAGCATCTCTAATGAAATGTGAAAGAAAAAAAAATAAGAGGGGACTACTTTGAATCCTGTTTACTTGACTTGTAACAGTCTCAGGCTTTCTGGCTGCTGGCACTATGGCAGGAATGAGTAAAACAACCCTCACCCCTTTCCTCTGCTCAAGGGAACTCGGCCCACTGTCTCCTTTCATAAAATAAGTAAGGCATTCAGTTCTTCAGTACTCAAGAAAATGAAATCAGATTCAAAAAATGGGCCTCTGAAGGGATGACAAGCCTTGTGAGAATGAAAAAGAGCATAGCATTAACAAGTGGTGTGATGAGGTGAGGCATGAAGTGTCTATTGAATTTGGTAAATTAAGATTATTGTACGACTCCTGCTTTGAGGTAGGACTGATTGGGCTTTTTCTATGTTTAAAAACCCAGATGTTACTAATATCTGTCATTCAAAAAGTGTCTCTATCTTCTGAAAATTGAGTGTATCTTTGGTTAGGTTGTGAATTCATACATTGATATAAATCATTTGGTATATGGGGAGGTCTAATGAGTCTTGAGCTCTTATGACATCTGTATGACTTAGTTATAAACTATTATTAAAATAATCCTGTTCTGTTTTGGTCCAAGAAGAAGTTCCAAATGCTGGGAGCATACGGAAAGCTGATGGAGGAGGGGTAGGACAAGTGTTGCATTTTCAAATAGCAGAATTGTCTCTGTCTGTTGACTTTAGTTATTTCCAAGCCTGATGTAAACCAGAACTGCCCAGTTGGGGCTTTTAGGGCCTCCTACAGGGCTCCTTCAGGGCTCTTCTTTGCCTGATGGTTTCCTAGTTTGAGTTTCTGTATAGAAAAGAAAGTTCTGTGGGTTAATTCTAATTAAGACTTTCAATTTTCAGTCATTTAAAAACAAGTTATTTCTTAATTTGTTCCATTCCTTGAAGCAGGTGTTTTTTCTATAAGTTATACTTAGTCTGAATTATTGTGAATGTCCATGTGATATTTGCAGTATTGAAGAACTACAAAAAGCATCTTTAACATTTAATTTTCATATGAAAAGGTCATTTACATAATGAGACAATGAAGCCTTTGGGCAAAGATGAATGTAGAAGAAAAATCCATTAAGGTAGATTCTGCCTAAGAGTTTGAAAGGGCCTAATTCACCAAACTTTGAATGCTGGATTATTGCTGGCACTTACTGGAATAAAATTCCCTGCTTGCCTTAAAAAGAGTGGCAAAATCCTAATGCACCTTTTCTTTTGTGATTTCTTCAGGGACACCTTACCTTTTGTTAGTGATGACTCCATATCTTATAGGCCGTGTAGCTTCAGTGTTTTCAGCTGAGCTGTGTAATAGTAGCTGGCATTTCTTTTTTACATAATGAATTTTAACACCTCTGAGAAGTGGGGTTTTTTATGGGGTCGTGTTTACAGTTGGCATGGTCCCTACAGGTGGGACATGTTTGGAAAGTGCATCACTTTGAAATGCTGCTTTATTAAACTGGTGTAAAAGCTCTTCTGCATTTCTGATTTTTAATGGCTATAAACTGAGTTCAGATCTTGGTTTGACACAAAATGTGCCTGCATATGGGTTTTGTAGTAGTTCACCAAATCTTCTTAAAAACTGATGCAAGTTATCAATCAGAATTTTTCTATGTAGCCCATTAATTCATTCATTAGAAAGACAGTTAAAGAAAATTCCTTAATTATTTTAGAGTATTACTGAGATGTGCTAAGTTCTAGAGATGTGAGATTCTTGGTTAAATAATCTAAGAGTTTAACAAAACCATCGTTCTTATAAAAATATGGTAACATTTACTACAAGGCCCTTATTTGGTGTAAAAGAGGCTATGGCTGAGAAAGGTTTGGACAAGGGATAATCAGGCAGTTTGTAGTGACCAGGGTTTATTTCCCACTGTAGAAATGTTACTTAATGTAGGACTGGTGCAAGCCCTGAAATAGTTCCTCACTGAATCATTGCCTCCCCTGGAGTGCTCAGCTGTCACAGGTAGGGTGACTTGGCAGATCGAGTGACATGCCCTGATCTCCAGGGTGTTCAAATCCTCCTTTTCCTTCTCCTTTCAACCTGTCCCAACCCAGCACAAGCCTCTCCCATCCCATTGAAATGTGATTTAGAGGTGACCTGTGCTTTCTGTGGGGTGTGTTTGGGGCAAAATATGGTATTAATGGTGGTGTTAATGAACTGCACAGGTTCATGGGCCCACCAAGGAGGAGTTCTCTGCAAACCTGAGTTCCTGGGACAGGGATGCTCGTGGAACCAGCAGGGCCACCTCTTCCCTCGTGATGGGAAACACTGGACAAACTGAGATGGGCAGAAATAACGTCTGGCTTTGTCAGATGCTGCAGTTCTGACTTTTAGAGTGGTTTTAAATAGTCACTGAGACAGTCTGTACCTTAAAAAGAGATCTGACTTCCTTCTGGTCAGGCTCTGCAGCCACAGGACCAGGCAGTGGGAGCTGCTCTGAGCCAGGCACTGCTCCCAGCCAGCAGCTACAAAGGCAAAAGGAATCTCTAACACTTATTTTGATGATTTTTTTTTTTTTTTAATGTCCAAATCCTTTGAAGCTGTTTCACTTAGTTTGGAGTCTGAATTGGGCCCACAAGCTATGAGAGGCAATGTCACCGGGCCAAAATAAGAGATAATTGCATTCTGTATAAAAATATAGGCTTCATCCTTTCAAAATAAAACCTACTACAAGCCCTTTGGAATTCTTCCTCAAAACCAGTGATTTTATTCACGTATCTATCTTTTTGTTAGCTGGTCTTTCAGTTGTCATCCACTCACAGTTTAATTTCATGTTAAGTATTTAATATAGAATGGATACTGATGTTTCTTTTGTGTTTTGAATGGATGTTCCTTATCTCAAATATGGTGACAATGGCAGTGCTCAGGGTTTGTGACAGACTCCTGAGCTGAAATATTTTAACAGGAATTTCTATCTGATCTAAGCTTGCCCTCTTCCAGTTTGAACCCATTGCTACCACTACAGTTCCTGGTGAAGGGTCCTTCTCCATCTTCCTTGTGAACTCCCTTCAGATGCTGGAATTGTTTCAGATGATTAATTTCACTCCATTAGTTTGCAAAATTTGTTCTTTTAAAATTCTGAGACCTTGAATGAAATAAAAAAGTGGAAGAAACACAGAGCCCTAAACAGAACAGGAAGTACCAGATTGAATAAGTCTGTGGATGTGGGGGAAAAAGAACTGAAAGTATTGGGATAGTAATTATGAGAACTTGAGTTTTGCAGATTGAATTAGTTCTAAAAATGAACTTGAATGTGGCATCATGAATGTATTTTGGGCTGAAGAAGCACTTCTTTTCAATCCCTGTTTCTAGCTGTTAGGTGTTATCCAGAAAAAAAATCTTACTCTGGAAATTTCCTAGTCTTGTCAAGATTTCTAGCACGTTTTCCCTTGTGATGTGATACAGTTAAATCCTGGATTTTAGTTTAAAAATTGAAAAAGTGGATTTGCACTTTGTACAGCTGAAGCAGTGGTGCTTTAGGACGAATGAGCAGTTGGTGCAGTCAGGGCAGCCTGGTCTGTGTTGTGTCAGGATCTTGGGGAAGGTTGTTATCAGTGGAAGAGTAATGTGAGAACATTTTGGTCCCTATTTTCCAATCCTGCAGCTAACACCGTGATTTGTCTTTGCCTAAAGAATTATAATTGATCTTTTTGCCATTAATAAATTCCCCACTTTTTTTTGTTGCCTGCAATTCAGCACTGTCTTCTGATCACCTTGGTTAAAGAATTGTGGGGTAAATGTGTTGTGAGAACTAATGTTATTCTTTAAATAATGAGTAGATTGTGATGTTGATAGGGCAGAGGGGGAAGGAACCACAACATGCACTAATTCCAGTGCAGAACACGGGATAAATATCTGCAGAGGCCAGAGTGTTACAGGGATAGAGGTTAAAAAGCAGAATAGAAAATATTTGATAAATATAGAATCATAAAATGTTCATAATTTATTATGTAAATGTACTGCTGCTAATAGAGACTGTAATGTCCTTGAGGATATCTTGTGAGTCTCTTCAGGGATTCAGGGAGAGATTCCAGCTGCTGCCTCCGTTCAGGGCACTGGGGCTCTTTGGTGTAAAGTCATTTTGGTACCTTTTCTGTTTCTGTGGAACAATAGGCAGTGTGTTCATATGAATCTCTGGAATTGGAGCCATCCCATCCATCTGAGCTGCTCAGTGGCACTGGAATGACTGGGAGCTGCTTTCCCATGCAGCTGTTCCAGGGTGGATCTAAATATGCTGTTTCATCCTTCCCGATGGAGGGCCTTAGGAATAATGTGCATCTAATGCTGAATATCTCCAGTGGGAAATTCTGTCATATAAAACCAGTATGGTATCTTTCAGGGTAATCCTAAATATGAATCCTGGGATGATAATTGAGGATTCTCTTAACAGGAGATGCAGCACTGGAAATGGAGTTTGGAAATAATAATAATGCTAATTGTTTGCTATTGTCTTTTAGAAAATAAAGCTCTGATTCAGTTCTTGGTGTTCTACCAAACATGAAATGGGGTCCCAGAACTAAGCACATGGTGATTTTGATTTTATTTCTTCACTCCCTAGTGCAGTGTCTGTATTTGTGATTCTGCTGGTATTTTTCAGCCATTCACAGGTTGTGTAGCAAACTTGTCATTACGTGTTTGTAACAGTGCGACAGGAGACAGAAATTTGGGACCTGACACTAAAATATTCCCTTTACATCTGAGTTTGAGATGATGTTTTGGACAGATGTGTCCCCAAGAGTTGGGAATAGGAAGGCTGGAAGCAGAGAGGCTTTTGTTGGCCATATGAAAACACACGTGTGGAGTGTTTGTGCCAGAACACTCGACTTGCAAGTGAGTCATATTTTTCCTCTGACTTTAGAAATTAAGATGTAGCAATGTAGAATCTTTTATTATTTGTGTCATAGTATGTAAGTACTGTGCTTTACTAGAGTTGGCTCTTTTAGCTGCCAGAGGCCAACACTGGAGTGAATATTTGATCAAAATATATCAGCAATCCCAATTTAGAACGTTTTCCTTGCCTCTCAAACTCACTGAAGGTGATAGGAGACTCTGCCTTCCTATGCAGAAGTTGTAGCTTGTGTTTAACTTTCAGGCTTAGACTCTATTTTTTATTTAAAGAACAATTCATATTACAGCTGCATTTAGTATCTTTGGCACTGTTGGGAGACAGGATATGAAATATTTGTTATATTACAATTTATTTTGTAGCACAGTCCTTATGTGGTGTTTGCATTTACATAGTTGGCACTTGCCTTTCATTTTAACAGGGTGTTTATTTCTTGGAAATGAGTTATATATTGTAATTTTGTGAATCTTAACAAGCATAACTGTCTAGATGATTTTCATGGTGGTAATAAAGCAGAAGCAGCTTTTTTGAATTGTGGCAGAAGCTGCTCTGCTCACCTATAACAATACAAACTTTCAGTGTGTTTGCCAGGAAAATTGAAGAAGGGACAGCTCAGAAAAACAGAGTTTAGTTTCTAATCTAAGCAGGACTACATATTAATTCTAAATGCAGAAAAGATTGAGAGCTGAAACGTTCACCTGGGAAATCATGGACAAACCACAGCTATGAAGGTGCATCAGAGGAAAATAGGAGTGGAAAGGGAAAGCAAGTTAAGGAAGGAAAACATGAGGAACTCAGGTGAAGATGGGCATCCCAGATTCCTGATTATTTTTTAGTCCATGTTGTCTTTTGGAGGGGAGTTTGGGGTTCTCAGTGCTGCTGCTCAAGATGGTTTGTGCTCTGTTTAAAACCATTTAAAACTTGTACCCCTTTTTCCCCTTTTCCCAGCCAGCAGAGGACAGGGGCCCATGGGTGGGAAAGGTGACATCCTGGGATGAACTATGGCTAGGAATTGCCCCTGGAGAATGAGTTTACCAGTTCTTTACTTGATAACAGGAATCACTTTTGTCCCTAATATTGCAGTTTATTCTGCTTAAATTTGCAGTTGTAAAAATGGTAAAATTGATTTTGCTGATCTGCAGAGTTTTGTGAATTTTCATGTTCTTTCAGGTTTATCTTGTGGCTCACAGGGTTGGACCAGGGAGCTCCTTTAACTCCTGAGGATCTAAAATACAGCCAATAAGATTTCCATGCTCAGATGGTGGAAGGATTATTTCACTGTTGTCATTATTATTATTATTTCACTGGCTGTTATGTACCAGTTGCTCTCCACACTGGGCTTACTGGGAGAGTTAATCCAAACAGCAACGTGCCCTGATGGAGATAGAGAGGCATAAAACAGGCTGGGAATGCTGGCATTCTTTTGGGGATGGGGACTGTGAGGAGTAAGCTCTTTGAAGATTAAAAGCATCACATAAATGCTAAGTATTCGCGTTACAGAAAATTGGCAAATCCTATTGTAATGACTAAATCTCCTTCCACTCCCTGCACAGAGATGTTAAACCTTTGATATGCATTAGGGGAAGGTCTGATAGAACCAGGGAAAGCTTTATCCACAGGATGAGCCACTGCTACCAAAAGCAAAGAATAGGTGGGAAGAAAAGGTACAGCTGGATTGAATAATTCCTTTTTTTTTTTTAATACCCAAAATGTGGTGTTGCTATCCTTAAATTCCTGGTAATATGTAATTCCTGTAAATGTGTTAAAGACTGTGAAGCCTTTATGGAGGTGCCCTCTGTAAACTGAGTGGTGCCACTTCTGATATTCCAGTTACGAAAGATTCCTTAAGAGAGAATTCATTTTTCCATTAGGGGAGGCAGGAATTTTTGGTCTGTGTTTTCTCCCAAAATATTCCCAAATGGATTCCTTTTTAGCAGGGGTGTGTGGGTGTGGAGGTTGGCTTTTTAGTCATAGCTGGTTCATTTATCTCAATTGTATTTTGCAATTGGTTCCTCCAATTTGGGGTTGTTCCCAAACACACTTTACTTTCACTTGCACATTTTACCTCTTTGAAGCTTTTTAGTAATTGCTTTGGTTCTTGACAACTTCATAACCACAGCCATTAAGTCACAATAAAGACTAATGAAAAAAGTAATAAAATTTCCATGTATAACTAGGATGAAGATTCCTAAGGGAAATATTGAGCAAGTGATTACAGGGAAGATAATTGTCTGGTTAGAGAATTATATGCCCTGTGAGTTTGATATTGAACCTCTAAAATTGTCACTTAAAAATCAAAATATTAGAATTATGAAAACCTGAGCTGGAAGTGAGGAAGAACTTGAGACAGGTGATTTTTTTTTTTTTTTTCTTGCTTTCTGAAGGATGAGCAAGTTGTCAGTTTTATTAGAATTCAGGTTTGGTTATTTTTAGTAAAGAATAAATGCAATGTTATGCTGATGGTTGCAAGTTACTGCTTGCTTTGTGTATTTGTGATGTACAGGGCTGGTGGGATTTTGTTTTTTAAGGCACTGACTTAGCAAGCTGCTTTTCATCCAGTAGTGACATTGGAAATTCAGATTTTGAGAGTGTGTTTGGAGAGTATTGTGGGCATTTTGATGCTTCCATTTCTGGGGGAAAAGTACCAGTACTTCAGTCAGATGAGCTCCAAAGATTCTTGACCCTTCACCTTGACTGACCTTTTTATCCTGTGTTTTCTCTTCCTGCTTATGCAATACTTTGTTTCCTGTTTTGACTTTCAGCATTGTCAATACATCGTGGTTTTCTCCCCTGCTTGGGCTGGTTTGGGTTTTGTGCTGGGAACCTGTGAACCAGAATAAATCCTTTCTTTTCATGTAGTCAAATGAAGTATTTCAGACTTTTGAGACAGAAATCAGCTTTTTGGTGTGGTTACTGCTACTCCTCCTAATGGCAGTGATGATTTGCATGGAGCTTTTGTGATTCTGGAGGTGTTTCCATGTCCAATTGGTTCTACCTGATGTTAATTGGTCAGTTTATAGAAGCCAGGACAGATTAATTCCACCTTCCCTCAGTTAAACACTTGGAATTCTGCCCTTTTCACTGATTAAATCAGCATTTTAGTAGTAGCTTGTAGTGCTTTTACACAATATCTTAGCTCATTTATCACACATCTGTCTGAGGCAGGCTGGAATTTATATCCATTTTAGAGTTGAGACAAGACATGGAGAGGTTAAGTGTCTCTTGCCTGGATGTCTCAGGCAGTATTAAGAGTTCAAATGCTTTTATTCTTCACCTTTGCTCCATCAGACAAGTGGCTGCTTTGGAAAGCTGTGGTTTGGGTCTCATCATGTATTTCTCAGCATTTTATATCAGTGTGCTTCAATTTTGAAGGATGGGGGAAAAGCATTGTAAGGGAAGGTGGTTTTGTGGCTGGTCTGACTTTGCAAAAAAATATTAAATAAGAATTTAAAATACATTTATCGTGTTTGCTCTTGATGTTACAGGCAAGGTGTATAGTAATTTTTATCTAAGCTGTAATAACTTCACTAGGCCTGACCAATCACTTCTTTTAACCTTTAAGCAGAGACTGTAATGTGTGGCCATTCTTATATTCAACAGTTACATCATCAAAAATATATATAATTAAGGAAGATTTTAAGTTCCTTCTTACAGTGTTTGAATAAAACACTTTATTGAGGTAATTTTTGCAAACCTTAGCTCAGATTCAGCGGCCTCTGAGAAAGTATCACAGAACGTGCAGTGTAGGTACTTTGATTAGTGAGGAATTGGCTTTGATGTAACAATTTTCTTCTCTCTCTTTTTCCAAAACAGAACCCATGAACAAGCGAAAATATCAATATTATGTGTATTTAGTCATGGAGTTATATTTTTATGATAACTAAATAATTTTCACTAGCAGCCTGATAACAGCAGAGCAGCTTTTGCTGAGGCAGGTATTTGCTGCCCAATTTTTGCTGTCTAAAATTGTCCTTTCAGTGTGATCTTTGGAGGGGACAGAGGTGGTGCTGTACCCCAAACCATACATTGCCCACAGGGGATTTTAGAACCTTCCCATTTAAAAGTCAAGAAGGTGGGGGTGGGATTAGAGCTACAGGATGTGGAAAGAAAAGTGTCTCAAGTGAATCGAGATTCTAAAATGAATGGAGAATGTGGCTGCAAAACTTGCAAAGCTCCACTGGAAGGGTTGATTTCCTCCAGCTGAGTTTGAACAATTTTATAGGGGTGACAAAACAAGATTTAAGTCTAAAGTTGGACTTGCATAGTCTGAGCTTCAGATACTGTTTCAGTCCAAAAGGAAAACTCCAGGGTGATTTGGTGATAAATACGTGGAGTTAAGGCAGAGCAGAACCAGGGGGTTTCCAGCATGGGCCAGTTTTGGAAGGCACTGCACATTTTTTTATCTGGATAGATGGGAATTAAAACAAAAATGTGGAGTAGTACATCCATATAAACAGCCTGAAGTTTAAGTAACACTAGGAAACTAAAAATACCCTCGGCAGTTGGTGAGCTGAAGGTTTGTTACAATTACTTTTAAGCTGGGTGACATTTTTAGCTGAGGTTGCGTGGTTTCATTTAAACTTTATTAAACAAACTGGAGCTGGAATATTCCCTGGAGAGTTGGATGCAGCACTAATCTCCTGTTAAACTGTCTGCAGCTTTACTGGAATCCCTCCAGCTGAGGTGGCACAGGAGGTTTGTGTTAGCAAAGATAACGTAGACACAGTGACAGCCTGGGACTTTGTTTTTGTTGGTGGTTTTTGGAAGTGGGCAGATAGATTTTTAAGAATTATCAGACAGTATCTAATTAGTGAAACTTGGTTTTGTTACTTTGAATCAACCTTACGGTCAAAAGGCTGCTTGTGTGGTCTCGAGGTGTAAAAAATTAAATGTGCAGTGCCAATTGAGTCGCTTTCCCTGCAGCAATATTGAGGTTGTGCCACCTGTTATTGGCAGGTGGGATGTAAAGATGGTTTTTGCTGTGTTCACTACCATGAACTTATTCTGGGAAGTTGTCAGTGTCTGTTTTTCCCTGTCAGGCTGTGAATACAACAAGGGTGCACCCCATAGTGTAGTGTCTGTCTCCTGTGTCTAATGACAGCAGCTTGTGAATGCTCTTCTCTGAGGTGTTTGTAGACAACTGGCTCCTGGAAGTGTTTGGGGAGTCTGTGCCTTTGGAAAAAGTGAATATTTCTAATGAAAGAACTTCAGTCAGTGTAGGAAACAGGTTTGTCAACTACACTGGTGTCTAAAGGCAGGATGAAAAACTCCTCTGTGTTCTGTGATGCTTCCTGTGTTGGGCTTGTGGAATTGAGAGAAAAAAGGCAGCTTCTGGGGATGTGAGTGCTCTAATTTCTAATATTATTATAGTAATAGATGTATTGCTTCTAGAAATGTTCCTTTAATAATTGAAGAGTTAGTTTTATTTCCTCTCAACACGCCATCGTGTTCTATCTCTGTTGAATAATTGGTGCTTTGGTGTTGGGATTTTGTATTCAAATATTTTGCCTTCCAGACTCGTAGTAAACATTGATAATATCTTTGATTTATACTCTGCTCATTTCAGTTGTACTTTCATGTGCATGGATCTAAATGTATAATGAACTTATCTTTACAAAGCTTTGCAGATGATTTTAAATGGCCAGCATCAGTCATTTTAATGGCTCCTGGGGAAGGAATGGAAGTAATTACCTTTCCTATTATTCCATGACCTTTTTTGTAGTTTCTGCCTGCAAACAATAATACTGAGTGGGCTCTGGCAATAATAACTTGCTTTAGAAATGTAACATGGACTGGCAGTATTAACTTATCATGCCTGTTAAATTTACTGATAGTGTGGTTCTTTTTGAAGGTCTTGGGAATATTGCTTGACAAGTCTTGTTCCCAACCTTCTCCTCACCTTGACTGGCACTCCAGTCACTCCCATGGATCGTGGGAGATACATTTATATGGGATTTTCCTACTCCTGAGCACTGCCTGGAGTGCACCCTGGGCAGTCATGGGTGCTGTTAAGCATCAGCTTAGCAAATGCTTTGTTTGTATAGAAACTTTTGCCAAATAACCCCAAACCAGATTGGATTAAATGGTGAGGAGATCAAAAAATTAACAGAGGGGGAGAAAAAACCAGAACACAGAGTCTATTTTTGTTGAAAATGTGTGTGTGTGTGTGCAGGCATTTAAAAACCGCAATAAATGAGAATATTTTCATCTAAGAGCTGTTGTTGGATTTAATCTGGGATCCAGGTTGTTTGCTTTGCTTTGCCAAAATGACAAAGCCAGTAGCTTGCCCTATCCATGTTCCCTGAGCAATCCCAACACTCATTAAATGTGGGGAGTTGTCCCTGCTGGCTGGAGATTTGCTGGAGTGACGTTGTGCTTACAGGTGAGAGGAGGTGAAGCACTTCTCTTCATTTCCTCTTTGTTTGAGTGTTCATTAAAGCATCACATGGAAAGGCACACAGTGACTCTGGGTAGATGTTAATATGAAATAATGGAATTTAAACACCCTGTAAGCCAGGTAACAGTGTGAGCCCAACATTCTTCTGCCATGTAATTAAAGCAGGCTCCTTTTAGTCAAACAAGATATGTGATAATGATAATCACCACTGTGCTAATTGATAGCTCTGGTGCTGTGTGGGTCACGCTTGAGGTTTATCTCTTAGATACTTTGATTTATTTTTTTTTTCTTTATGGTCAGAGAATCTGACCATAAAGAAATCTGTAATAAAATTTGAGAGGAAACAAACCCCGATTCTGTTTTTACATACAATTGCTAAGTGCAGCCAAGATCTGTTTCGGTGTTAACTCCGATTAAAATTGGGGAGGAATGTTTTAATGTGATTTAAGGATTGATTTTTGCTTTTGATGAATGAATTAACTGAAAAGTAGAAGTTTTACTGACTGCTGGATTAAACCCTCAAGTGCTCTGTTTTATTTTGGCTGACAAAAAGCTTGACAAGCCTTTGGCCATGGCAGTGTTGTTTCTGTCTGGCTTGTGATAGCAGGGTAAGGAAAATGCCTTGCTATAAATACAGTGACACAGCTCCCATGTGCAGCATCATTTCCCTGCATTTCTGCATGGTAAATACTCCTTCTGCACCTCACAGGAACTTCCAGGGGATCCTGTGCCATTCCCTGCAGCTTGGCTTTGGACAGAGGCCTTGTTTTGTTCCACGAGATCCTTCCTTTCTTAAACACTTTCTTAGAAAGTTGCTTTGTGCTTGTAAAATCTGAAGGCAGCACTGCTTTCCAGGGAGCTCCCAGGCCAGGATGAGCAGGATGTCATCACATTTTCCACCTTTACAGTTGTGAACAAGCTTGAACAGGTGTAGCTGGCAAGCAGATTTTGGATGTGCAAGGGAATCTTGGGTGAAGAAATTACATGTAGTCCAACATTTTATTCCTATTAAATCACACCTCACTGCACTGTCTCATGAACTTGTAGTGGTGATGAAGTATTTTATTTGTTTTAATACAGAAAAGCAGACTGGTTAATAGATGAAACTGCCTGAAAGATGCTGTTGGAGCTGCTCTTAATAATATTCACCACTGTTGGATGCAGATAATTTCTCTGGCTTACATGCAATGTAAAATTGATCATAAAGCTGCCTTTTTTTTCCTTTGTGTGACAAGAATGGTGCTGAATTTAGAACAAATTACAATCCACTATTGTATTCAGAAAACTTAGGCAGTGAGCTGTTGTTCACATTGATGCTAACTGTAGGTCTACTTCCCTTCTCTTTTTTCAAGCAAGATTAGATTATTAGATCTCATTTTCTCCAGTCACATTTTCCCACTCTTTAGGGGAAATCATGCGTTTAATTTCTTCGTGTCTTCTTATTGTAAAGGTAAATGTAAGGAGGGGAGGATTTTGAGATTCCTTAAGCTATAACCTTTCTGTAACATCTTTATTGACCAAATCTTTTTTTTTTTTTTTTTTTTTGCATAGGAAACNGCTCTGCTCTCAGTTACAGACATAGAACTGAAGAGGCTCAAAGATGCTTTCAAGAGAACTTGTGGCCTCTCCTGTTATATGACCCAGCAGTGCTTCATCAGGGAAGTTCTCGGTGATGGGGTCCCTCCCAAAGTTGCTGAGGTGAGCTGGGAACTTGCTGTTTTCCTGGGAAGCCAAATGCAGTGGATGATGGGCAGCTGGATGGTGCACACACACACAAATGTTTATGGAGTTGACTCAATTGCTTCCCATTTTTTATGCAACATCACAATGCACCTTCTCTGCCTGAAAATGGTATTCCAGACTTGGCTCGTGGGTGGTCAGGGATGTGTTGGGCTGAGTTACTGCTCCCAACCCTATTAATCCTGGTGGATGACTTTGAAGTAAACCTGAATATCCAGATGGAAATTTGGGCAATGAAAAGATTGGGAATTTGTAACAAGACCATTAAACCAGATTTTATTTACTCCAGAGAGGCACTTGCTGTTGGTTTCTCTGAGATTCCATTAGCTGTTACTTTGTTTTCTAAAGATGAATCTTTACAAGCTCTTAAAAATAAATGTGTTCATAATAAATGTATAAATGAACTGAAAAATAGCCAGAATCACAATTTACTACATGGATATACATCCAAAAAAAAAAAGTAATACCAGCCTGCCCACGTGCATGTTTACAAAGTTATTTTCTTTTACAGAGTTACCCCTTTCTTGAGAGAGATATCAAAATATTATTGGTAGAGAGACAAAGATTAGGCAGACCTTTCAAATGATCTCTTGCTCCATGTCATTTCTAGTCACAGCTTCTATTTTTGGCATGCTCAGAGCTGTTGACCTCAGAGGCAGCGTGCAAGTCTCCCAGTTTTATTTAGATAATGTGAGTGCTGAAGTGTGCATTGCTAAAGGTTTTACACTCTGGCAGAGTTCCTTTTCCTAAGCTTAATCTTTTCTCCCTTTTTTTTTTTCCCCATTTTTCCTAAGTGTTGGCAAAGAGGATGATAGTACTTACTTCTGTAAACAGTTTGCTTTTTATGTGGGTGTTTAAAGCTTAGCAGGAAAATTTGCAGTGGAAAAGGAGGGGTCTGATTTGCCCAGAGCTTAAAGCCTGTCTTCAGTATTAATTTTTGAGTGTTTTCTGGATGCTTTGACAGTTGGTAACCCCTAAGATTAAACAAAAAATGTATCTTTCACGATGTATGGTTGGTTTGAAAGAGTATAAGATATTGAGAATTTTATGTTATGAGTTAACTTGTACTTTTATATCCCTTTCATATCAGTATTAAGGATTAAATTACTGATTTGGTCACAAATAGAGATTCTGGGGTTTCAAATGTCTGCTGGCTAGTTCCTCTTTTATTTTTTTAAAAATCTGTCCTTAAAGACACAGTTTTGGTGATGATTGTCTCTTTTAACACTCATTATGGTTATAAGCAGTTCTTGGTTTCCAGGTGGTGAAATAAAATCAATGGAAGACTCATAATTGGTTTTTGATGGCTTGTCATCAGAGCTCATCTCAAAATTCGAGTACAAATTATGATGTACTTGTAGCATTCATACTCAGGCAGTGCAGTATCAGATCTGTGAGCTTGGAACCTGTAAATTGGGCCAAAATTGGGATTTGAGTCAAGGGATGCTTTGTAATTCCTGGCTTCAGGATGGGCAGAGGCAGGCAAAGTCATTAGGCAGCTAAAAACCCTGAGTTTTCAGCCTTTCACTCATTAAAACAGATCATTTGGAGCCTCAGGTTGCTGGGCTGTGTGCTCTGCATGTTGTGAATAATGGTTTTTCATATCTGAGGAGTGAGAGGCCTTCAGGAATTTGTGAAATTAAAAACACAGGAGTTTTAAATGGGTCATGAACCAGAACTGAAACCAGTGGAACTTTGGTCCAACAGTTTGTGTGATTGCCCCTGCACACAAAACATTGTTTAAATGCTCAGGACAGTAATGTTCTGGGAGGATCTCTTGGGAGAATGGAGTTGAAGATATTAATAAAAGGAAATGTAGAGATGTGTCTGTGTTGTTAAACTG
The DNA here is from genome assembly GCA_013398115.1 of Falcunculus frontatus. Taxonomy (NCBI): domain Eukaryota; kingdom Metazoa; phylum Chordata; class Aves; order Passeriformes; genus Falcunculus; species Falcunculus frontatus. The sequence goes on from VZRV01008886.1 coordinate 809,182, forward strand.
CAGGAAAACTGGTCAGGTGGTGGGAAGCATGAGCACAGCTTTTGTTTTTAAATCTTGTTATATGCTTCAGTTGCCCGTGAAACGTAACATGTGAGGGTTAAATTTTATAAAAAAAATGACTATGTGCCCCATAATTATAGTAAATTTTACATTCTGAAATGTAAATTGCTGTGATTCTCTCTGGGTGTGGCTGTTTTAAGTAAAGCTGCAACAGCATTAAGTAATTTTGGAAAGCACAAAATTACATCACATTTTGATGGTGCATGTTATTAGAAGTTTTCCAAATGCCACACCAATGTGAAAAGTTGTGCTGTTCCTTCCTTAGACATGCAAACTGCTGTGTTACATGACTATTCAGTGTTTATAAACTCTTCCCAAGAAATGATTAAGCAGCTAAACTCCAGGCAATGCCAGCTGCCCGTGGTTGTAATTACATATATTAAATACTGATACACTGGACATTATCCATAGAATTCCTTTTCTCTGTTTGTCTCATGAGCAATCCTTGTGTTGTGTTGAAATAGTGCATAAATGTAATATTTGGTGCTCATCTGATACTGCAGCTGAGATGTCCAAAGTTCAGCAGAAGTGAGTGGATATTTTAGCTGCATATTTAAAAAAAGTAATGATTCCAGTGTAATGTGAAGGTAAATTGCCCACATGGGCTGTGGAGCCTTGAAGGCATCTGGTGAAGACAGAAGGATTAGACATAAAAAGTGTGGAATTCAAATCTCTGCCTTGAAGCCTGTGCCATTGTTGTGTCCAAATAAAGCACAAATTCAGCTTTAATAATTCAGCCCTTCAAACATTTGTAAATGGATTCAAGTTTAGTAACAGAAGAGGCTGATCTGAGCCCCCTGTGGAAATTAAAGTATTTGGGTAACGCTGCGGGATGGAAGCGAGGTTCTGCAGGATGTTTTCTGGAGAATTAGATCCTGCTGTACATTGACATACATTGCCCTGCCTGCAGAAAGATTTTAATAGTCTGGATGGATGGATGGATGGATGGATGGATGGACAGATGGATGGATGGATGTGTGGACAGGGAGAGGATTTCTGCAGGTCACACACACAGCGCTGTCGAGGTGTCTCCAGCCAGTCTGCAGGAGCAGCAGTAAATCTGGTGTAGCCACTCTGTGTTAGGTGTTCCCTTATCACTTTCTTGCCACCACAGCACTGTGTGGCTTGGCCAGCTCTAACCCTGCCAGGCCCAGGACTGGTTTTGTTTGGGCACTCCCAGTCCTGGCTTCATTTTGATCTGCGGTGGAAACCACCCCTGTGATGGTGCAGTGACTCACAGGGCTCTGGAGTTCCCCCCTCTGCTGCCAGCCTGGGCTTGGGGATTCCTGCTGCATCTCCTTGATGCCTTTGAGATTATCAGAGCCCAGCCTGGAGGAGATTTCAGCCCTGATAAAGAAATCTGGGGAAATAACACCATGAGCAAGTGAGAAATGTCTTCACTGGAGGGTTCTAACATGGGGTTTTTATATTGCTGTTTGTGACTTGTACCTGTTTCACTGAGTAAAGGCTGTTTATGGGTACCAGAAGAGCTACAAAAGTGTAACAGAATTAATAATTGAAGTGTGTTTAGCTGAATGTGAGGCGAAGAGCCTAAAACCCACAGAAGATGGAGCCTCAGTATAAGCTGCTGGTTTTACTTCTGACATCTCTGTTTGCCCTGGTTCTGGTTAACTTCTCTGTTTTTGGTTAACTTCTCTATTTCCTTCTTCTAGGTTATCTACTGTTCATTTGGAGGAATATCTAAAGGGCTGCACTTCAATAACTTGATAGTTGGATTAGTTCTACTTACAAGAGGCAGAGAGGAGGAGAAAACAAAATGTAAGTGATGTAACTTAAAACAGTAACAAAGACATAGTGGATTGTGAGTGTAAAATGTGACCATTTTACAATAAAGACAGGATTTTTTTGGAAACATTTTAATCTGTATTTTTTAAAATTGAGTGCATTTTTGTTTTCTATATTCATCAAAATGAAATATTTGCTAAGTCATGATGAATGTCAGTGTTGGGATCCTACAGAAAGCCTGATGCTCTCTGTATGTGGGCAGAGGAAGGAGGATGGCATTGATATTTTTCAAAACAAATGAAAGCATCTGCCTACTGACTTCTGTTGTTTTGTCTTCTCTGTTAATCTGACTTGATAATACTCATTTTCCTTTTGATTACAATGGTAAAAGTAAAGGGAGATCTTGACCTAAACCTTGTGGACCTATACTGAAATTGGAGCAACCTGAGTCTTTAGTCCTTTAGTTGTTGCACAGCCTTTGACATTCTCAGCCAGTTGTAAGCTTTAAATTTGAAAAATGTCATTGCCATGGATGTTTTCACAAATCTCTATTTACTCAGATATTTTCAGCCTCTTCTCTAATGAATCTGGGAGTTATGTTGTCCGTGAAGAGATGGAGAAGATGCTGCATGTGGTTGATGGGAAGGTCCCAGAATCACTCAAGAAATGCTTCTCTGAGGTATTTCATGGAGCTTTTCTCCTGTTGCATTTACAAAAAAAAGTCAAGATTACATTAAGTAGCTTCTTTTTCATACTCATGCGCGTATGGGAACAAATTGACCTTGTTTAAATTGGGTAAAAGCTCGTGGTTTTTTGTGTTGTGGTATTACATGTAATTTGTATTGATGTGAACAGCACTTGGTGTATAAATGCAGGCATTCTCTGTGCTCCTGTACTCACTGTGCTGCTTGGAAAGAGATCATTTCCCAAGGGTAATCATGTCATCAGGTAAATTTAAATACTAATATTGCTGGTGGCAACTTAGTCATTAGTGTGAACATTTTATTGCAATCAGGGAAGAAATCTAGAACACAGAGCTGAGAAAAAAGAAAATCTGCACCCTGGATTTAAAAATGCCTGACAGCAGTGGTTGCTTAAAAAGAAATAGTTTTATATTACTGCATTTGTATCACTGCTCCTGCCAGGAGCTACAACATTTAATTATGCTTTAGGTTGTTTGGGAAATGTAGTCTTTATGGAGCTCTCTGAAGTCCTCCTCTAAACCAGGGCATTAGTACTTCCCTATATTCCTAGATGATTCTGGAACTCCAGGAGTCCTGATGAATTTTCAGGGTTTTTTGCTTGGTTTGTTATCAGAGGACTAAAATGAGCAAAATGGAGACATCATTGTACATTCCTCTGGCAAAAGCATTGACCAGATTGACTGGAAGCTTTATTTGTGGCTATTAGGTTACTTAATTACTTCAGATTTTATTGTTCTGTGTTGGAGATAACTCTGGTTGTGGGCATTGCCTGAGCCAAGCTCTGATCTGGCCCTGGTGTCCTGTTGGCTTTGGAGGCAGTGATTGCATTCCTCAGTCCTGGCTGGAATCATAAATCCTGTGTCCACTGCAGTCCAGCTTCTGGACCTGACCCACGGTGCCATTTCCTATTTATAATTTCCCATCAGTGTGATGTGATGAATTGCACCCTACAAGTTAATTGCACACTGTCCAAGAAATCCAGAAATACTTTATGGAGACTTGCAGGAAGATGAGTATCAATCTGGGCTTCAGAGCATTTTCCTGTTCAAGAAAATGTTGCATATTGATTTTTATTTTAAAATGAAAATAGTGTAATAACCCACTCAGCAGGATTTACTGGGCTCTTAATCATCCACGGTCATTGCTGGAGAGTGAGAAAGTTTAATGTTCCTGCTGTGGGCCTTCCTGCCTGCCTTAGAGAGGATGGGTTTGATTTCAAGGATGATGTTTATAGGTACTTCTGTTCTTCAGAATCATTGCATGTACTCGGCTAGAAATAGAAGCTTTAGAATATATCTGAATTTTCCTTTTGTTTCTGAAGTACAGGGGAAAAATTCAGTAATACCTGCGTTGCTCAAGTTCCATCATAATTCAGCTGCAATCACTGCTTGCTTCAAATGCTTTTTTCCTCCTGTCCAAAGTTTTTCTGTCCCTCTTCATTGTCCTTCTAGGGAAAATTGGAGTTTTAATGGCACAGCTCTTGCTGCCTTTACAAAGAGCAGTGCAAAAAGTAGAGAGAAAGGGTGGAATGGAGGCGAGAAAATGTTCTTGTCTCTTGATACAAACTGTTGGAGAGATGAAAGAATAAGAAATAAAAGTGAGGGTGGGGAGGCCTTGCACAGGGGGCCCAGAGAAGCTGTGGCTGCCCCTGGATCCCTGGAAGTGTCCCAGGCCAGGTTGGACACTGGGGCTTGGAGCAGCCTGGGACAGTGGAAGGTGTCCCTGCCATGGCAGGGGGTGGCACTGGATGGAGCTTTAAGGTCCCTTCCAACCCAAACCATTCTGTGATTTGTTGGACGAAAGTATAAAACTCTTTAGTCTAGAAAAAGAGGCATAAAAAGAATGAGTATCTGGAACTGAAGCAATCCCCTGCAATGGGAATAGGAAGCAAATGTTTTAGCAGTGCTGGTGATGAACCATTGGAGCAGCCTTGGCAAAGGGAATATAGTGAATTTTCAATTTTCTGCACTTGGCAGTTGCAGATAGTCCGTGGCCAAATGCAAATTGTTGGATTCTGTAGAGATGTAATTCAGTGAAGTTTAATGGTCTGTGATATGAGGGGAGTTTAAATAATCAATGACTTGAAACCTCTTCCACTTTGCAGACCCCTGTTTATTTCCCCTGGAGATGAGAATCTCCATATAATGAGTTTGTCTACTGATAATGGGTTTGCTTTTATTTGAGGTAGTTCTGTAGGCCCTGTAAAAATTAGTCTGCTGATCCCTATGGTTTCATGGCCACAGCTTGGCAAGGATTCAAAGAAATGGTTTAAACAGCACTGAAATTCTGTGAATGTGTAGGTTTTATGTATTCCTGAGCAGGGATCTCCAAGAGACACAGAGTGAGGAGATCCTGGGAATGTCATGTCAGAAAAATCCACATGCTCCTGCAGTGATTAATCACAGCATTAGTTATTCCCAAATCTGATTTTTCTGTGTTGTTTGTATACCTGCATGGATAGAAGAGAATGTTTGTGATTTTATAGCACCTGTTTTTTGGTACAGCAGAGCTGGTATCTATAATAATACATTTAAATTCATCAAAATAACCTCTGCTATTTTGAATTGCAAGTAACCATTTTTCTTTTCATCCCTTTCACCTGAGGTTCAGGGTAAATGAGTTTCCAAAGGCCACATTGAGTAGGTGGCTGAAATGTAGAGAGAACTGAAAGTTAATTTCCCCTCCCATTGCTGTTTCAAAAGGAAAGGGAAAAACAGGCATGGCTCCAAGCAGAAAAATTACATTAGCACTTATTTTTCTAGGAGATTGTCCCAATTTTTGTTCATACAGCTGGATGGTTCCTGTTTACTGGCAGTGAGAAAAACAGCTCCCATTTTCTGGTTTTTCTTGCAGGGTGAGAAGGTGAACTATGAGAAGTTCAGGGTTTGGCTGCTGCACAACAAAGACGCTTTCACCTTCTCGCGGTGGCTGCTCTCAGGAGGGGTGTATGTGACCCTCACTGATGACAGTGACACCCCAACCTTCTACCAGACCCTGGCTGGAGTCACACACTGTGAGTAAAGGTGCACATCTTAAAAAAACCTGCCACAGTTCACAGGCAGAATCTTTGTTCATTCAATCTCCCTGCTCCGCTACGTTCGGTTCGGCGAGAGAAATTCCTTCTCTGAGCTCATCTGTTCTCTGCTTTCTGTGCTGTGATGTCAAATGTTGTGTACAAGGACACTGGGTTGTTATTTTTAAGAGATAATAATGTTGAGGCTGTAACACTTCTGTAGAAGTTTGCTACCAAGCAAGCTAAAAAAAAAAAAAAAAGGTATCTTCTGAAGTGGCTGCCTGGTAATATAGGGTTTATTTTTGGTCTTTATAGTGAGTTGTAAAACTACTGAGAGAGTTGAGAAAATAAGATTTGTTTCAAAAATAAGTGTTACCTCTTAATTTGCTTCTCCAGTAAAATAAATAATATTCCTGGCATGTGGTAGAGGCAGGGAACTGAATTAACTAAAGAGAAGCATCCTCAGGAATTGTCTCCAAAGAACAAGTGCTTCCTTATGTCTATGTTAACATAAGAGAAGGAACAGCTGGTTTTTAAATTGAATCTAAAAGCAAAAGGCTGATAAATGACACTTCATGTAGCAGTGTAATGCAAGCATCCATTCCATCCCTGAGGATCCCTGGGAGAAGGGAGTTGCTTGTGGAGGTGTCAGGGATTTGAGCAGTCTGGTTGTGTTTTATGTCCTCTCATGGATTTTCCTCGCTGGTGTCAGTGTGGCATTTAATCCTCTAATGGGTGAGTTACTTGAATAAAGCAATGTGCCCATTTTATCCTTTTGGTTTTAAATATGGGCATTCAAACTATTTTCTGACCATCTGAAATGAAAATGCATGATTAAGTCGGGAGTTTATGGACAGGTAATTTATTTACGTTGCACGAGAGGCTGCAGGAGACATTGAGGTTACAGAAAACCACGAATATTCTGAGGTCTCATAGACGAGGTAGAGAAAGAGGTATGTGAAAAAACCCCAACCCCTCTGAGTGTTCTGGAGTTCAGCTCTGGGAAAGACCTTGACCTGTATCACACTGAGATCTGCTCTTTTTTGTGCTTTGAAATTGAAACTTTCAGAACAGTTTTTACTGGGCTTTTCACATAAAGTTTATTTTTACTGAAACTGAGATTTGGAATGAAAAAAAAATTAAATTTAACAGCTACTGTTTTAATAGATTTTGTTTCATGTTTAGTGTTCTTCTCACTTCTGGTTTTGATATCCCTGTCACTGTTACCATCGTGTCAGAGCTGGGATTGAGCTTTTTAGTGAATTCCAGAAATCCATGTAGGTGATGTGGTTATTGTCCATGGATTTGGAAAGCTCATGTGACAGTTATGTTTGGACCTTTAGATAAAATTAAATTGTACTAAATTCCTTTGTGATTTACAACAGTGTAGGAATCTCAACCAACAGATGCAAAACTAAGGAAAATATAAGTGCTTGAGCCCTTGGAAGTAATTTCAGCCTAATCAGGTCACTCCAAAGAGTAAGAAATTCAGTGCAGAAGTATTTTTAACACAGCTGAATGTGTAAAACACTGAGAGCTGTTGTGACAGGTCCTTTGCTCTAAATGAAAGCTCATTCTTAATATTTTTCCTGGGAGAATGGTTGCCTTTGGAAGGACCAGGAAGTGAGATAATGTTTGGTAAACTGAGGCAAACACCATAATACAGAGAAAGAGGGAAAATGAAAAGTAATTTGTGACACTTGCTGGTGCCATGAGGAATTTCTTATTCCCTCTGGATCTCCTGGCACAAGCCTCAGATCCCCCCTCCCCTCTCCAGCCTTACCTCACACTGTGCTTCCCATCCAACTTCTTGAACAATGTGTCAGAGCCATCAAAAATGGCAGTGATAAAACCAGGGAAAGTTATTCCCATTGATTTAGAAACAGCCACCATTTCACTGCAAAGCATCAGTGGCTCTATTTAAATTTGCTTAATGAGCCAGGCTATCAGGGAAACAAAGGAATACTAATTTTTCATTTGTAAATAAATGTTATTTTGGTGTGCAGATGACTTTAATTACGTTTCTCAACACATAATTAGAAATGAAATTTTAAAGTTACAGGAAGTTGCACACACTTGCTGCTTTTAATCAAATTTTGTTCCGTTTCACTTAAATCAGAAATATGAATAATTTTATTTGAAAGCTTCCAAAATAACTGGCCTTTGTTTTTACAAAAGCTGTTTCAGGGATATGAGTTTGTCTTACACCTGAGGATGACCAAGTAGCAGTAGTTTGGATTTTCTCACTTTTGTAGTATGCATTTAAATTCATTTTTTAATGTATATATTTTAAGCCATCACATTGAACAGCACTGTGGTGAAGCTTGTAAATCTCACATTTCTGTCACACTGACTCAGGGGACACCTCACTGGTTTCCTTCATTTAGCTGGAAATATTTTTTCTGCTGCAACATAGGTGCTGGTTGCCTTTTTTATGTGTCATTTTGGTGTGACTCAGTGTCATGTAATGGGCTTAGATACTCAGGTTTTCAGCCTTTTTCCATGGGGAAAATAATTCCATTCATCAGAAGGGTTGCTGGTTTTGAACTGACAGAATGTTTAATTTGTACTTCTTTGTCACACAGTTCTTGTGTCACTGAGTTCTGATTAAATAACATCCAAATTCCCCTTTGAATGGAGGAGACTCCTCTGTTGTCAGAAAAATTCATCCTGTTCTTTCTGACAGCTCTCACCTGCTGAGGTGCAGTTATGACTGCAATCAGTATAAATAATTCTATTTTAGGATATACATTTATCATTCATTTAGCACAATACATGAGAGAAGCCCTGGATAACCAGGCAGGGTGGTTGGAATGGAAGAGGCACTTTTTGAAAGAGTACAGAATTGAATGTTACAGAAGGAACAACTTCTGTCAGAGCTGGGTTTGTGGGAGGATGAAGATGGGAGGCTGAAAGGGAAGTGCAGTGAGGGGATCCCTTCACTCTGCTGACATTAAAAGGCTGGCTGAGTGTTAAATGCACATTCTGGAGCTGGGGCACCCACTCTGGGAACAGGGATGTGTGGAAGGACAATTGTGAAGCTTTTGGCTTTATTAAAGCTGCTTTTAAGGGCACATTTCATTCTGTGCTGCTTTTCCCAAGTGTGAACACTTGTGCTGTGAGAGGAGCTGTGCTGTTTACACCTCTCTGTTCCCACCTTAAGGCACTGCTAATCCATGTTCTGCTGGATGGACACCTGGATAGCTGTGTCTGACACACACAAAGATCTCTCTTGGTTGAGGTTATAATATTCCCTTCGTTGTGTGTTTGTTTTTAATTAGGAAAAGCAGAAAGATGAAAGTCTGACAGCAGCCCTGGCCAATAAGTAAAAGCCTCGGTGTCACTTAATCTGTATTTTGCCACTTGTTATCCTCTTAGTTCTCAGGCTATTTTATGTCTTGCGAAGCAGCTCTCAGTCCCAGAGTCTTCTGGGGGTTAATTTGAAAGCCACAAACGAGAGTTTTTAGTGAGAACCAGCGTTTGGTGTCAGTTGTTTGAGCTCCTGCCTTGCCATGAAAAGCCCTCCGTGGCAGCAGGGCTTGGGGTGTGCCTGGAGCACGTCATGGTGAACAGGAAAACAATCCAAGGCTTGGTAAAATGTTGGGAATATGGTATGTTTCTGCTGCTGTGAACCAGAGAGGATCGTACCAATAGGTGGGTAAATATTGCAGTTTTGTCATATATTGGAATATTCGGTGAATTCTGGTCGTAGAAAGAGTTGTGATCATTTCAGTGGCTGAAATGAAAACATGCTTTTAAATTTGTTTTCTAAGGAAGGTTATCCATGGCTTGCTATCTATGGAATATTTTAGAAGGATGTTTTGTGGGAATGGCATTAAAATGTAGCATGGGGGTTTATTGTTTATATCTGCCATGCACCTGCCTGTTGATCAATGTTCTAAATTAACTCATTTTTAATAGTTTTACAGTTTTAGATGATATTTTGACTGAAAATGTTTATTTGTTGTTCCTTTACAAGAAGAAGACTGTGCTTCACTTGTACTTATTATCATCCCTCTGATGATATTGATCTAATTCTTAGAGAATTGAACCAAAAAATATTATTCATAATTTTACAGATCTGAAAGCTTTTCGTATTTCTAATAAGCAAGTGATGAGGGAGACATAAATCAGCATGTGGTAGTAAAATGGTTAAATTTCACAGGTGCATCACGTCCATGTGACCTAAAATAATCATATTGTGTATTTAATTACCAAAATGAATAATTACTTGGCCTAGAAAGCCTGTCTGTTCTGAGGTTTTGGCCTATATTGTGTATATAAGATACATCTTTTTAAGTAATCTGAATGAAAGCCCAGTTTACACTTCGATGTGATTTGAACAGACATTAATGAAAAAAGTTTGTATTTTGAAAAGATAAAATCCTTTATCTCTGCAAAACCTCTATGGAATATGGTGTTTTGTCATGCACTTTGATACGGTTGGGTATTAAGTGTAGTGTGCCTTTCCCGTGCTTCATTTAACTTCAGTAACAAATATGATTATGTGTATAATCCTAAATTGCCAGACATTTCTTTTAGTTTGAGCTTTTGGAGGAATAGATGGTGCCCTGCATATCCTGAGACTGATTTACAAGATTATGTGCAAAAAATCACTCTGGAGAAATCAAATTATGCAACAGCTGCTGCTCAGCTGCAGTTAAACTTCCCGTGTGCTGCAATCCAATAAATCCTGCTCCCTTTTATTCACTGGAACTGTTGCACTGGGCTACAATTTGTTATAACTGTGAATGAGAAATATTCTTGTCACATTTTTACTTGTGGTTAACCTGATTTGTGTAAGCCTAATCAGTGCTAAGAATGTTATTTACTATTTAGTTTTACTTTCTCAAGTGCTTGGCTCTTGTGCAGAAAGCGCACTGGGGCTAGAATAAAAATGTAACACTTGTGCTAATACTTATCAGCTACTCTTTTAAAGGTGATTATTTGAAAATTCTCTATCTTTCACATGACCATGTCAGCTCAACCACTGTGAACAGAAATGCAGACAAGATGCTTTCTGATGACCTTTCTTTTCTGAGATGAAATACTAAAACAATGGAGTTACCACTGTAGAAACATCTGTGAAGTACAATCCAAAAAAAATCAGAACACAACTAACTTCTGCTACAGATATTTGAGAGAGGTTCTCTGGCAAAATAAAACGTTCTTTCAGTTCTTCATTACTAAAGATAAATGCTGCACGTGGAAAGGTTTCTGCAGATTTACTCTTCAGTGAGGACAATTTGAGCTTCCTGCTGGCTTTTGAATATTCTCAGTGTTGCATCACTTGAAGAATGAAGTGCAACTCGCACATTTGTTTTTCTTCCTACTTAGAGAGGTGGATTAAAGGGAGGCAAAGTGATTTACATGGTCATGCACAAGAGAACATAAATAATGCTTTTGTGTTTGTTAATGAGAGCAGTAATGTGGAAGTGCAATTCCTGTAAATGGCAGCACAATCTCCCCTCTCCCTCTGTTTGGGAAGGGAAAGAGCCCTGGGATTCTCCTCACTCCTTGTGGGCTCTCCCATCTGTGATACTCCTATGGGCTGATCTTCAAAGAAATAACTCCTCTATTCCTCTTTCTTGATTTCCAGTAGAATAATATTCCCTTATAAATTTGGATTGCTGCTCCCTCATGTATTTGGGATATTTTAGTAGGGCCTGTGGTGATGGGATATGGGGTAATGGGTTTAAACTAAGAGCAGGTGTGAGGGAGAAAGCTTTTGTGATGAGGTGGTGGATTCCCCATGCCTGGAACCATTCCAGAGCAGGTTGGATGGAGCATCCTGATCCAGTGGAAGGCATCCATGGGGGAGGTTGGGGTGACCTTTAAAGCCCCTTCCAACCCAAATAACTTTGTGATTACAACCCAGCCAAGAGCCAGGGGATGGTAAAACAGATCAGGGGATTGATCCATCCGGGAAGGAGGGGGAGAGGAGAAAGGAAATGAGTTTTTCTTCTGGATCAGCTCTTCTCTCACTGTGTGAGTGCACAGGAGCTGGGAATGATGCCCTGATTTGCTGGGGCTGGGGAGGCAGGGCTGGGGTTGTCACCTCTGTGGCTGCACTCAAGGCACACAGGAAAGGGACATTTGTCACTGATGTCACAGCTGGGCTGTCTAAAAACACCTTACAGGAAAATGCAAACCCCTTCCACTCTTCTATCTCCAGATATTTTATTCAGATTTTTCCACTCTTTCTGCTGCTGAGGGGAAGGAGTTGTGTAAGTTTTGGTGCATCATATGATGTTCCTGCTGGGTAGTTACAACTACTTCATACTCATTGCAGGTTACCTAAGTTACTATTTTAAGTAAATTACTGCCACTAATGACAGAAACGGGGAAAGAAATCAATAAAATTTCAATTTGACACACAACTTTTTAGGCGGAGCCCTTCTCTTCTTAAGCCTTACCAGGATTATTATTGTTTCTGTGGACTAAACCAGGCCAAATAGCTCAAGTTAAACCTATTAGAAAACTGGCGTGGATTTAGAGGCTCAGAACCATCTGGGAATGAGATCACACGTAGTGGTTCTTAATATAGACAGCTTTGTCATTACAGATCTATTTGAGAGCCAATTAATTGGCACTGACCTAAAGCACTATTGTGACACACTTGCATATGTAAAAAGGTTAAAAGTATTGTTGGGCAGAAACTTAATCTTGTTATATATATATATTTAATTTCAAGGATAAAGCATCAGGAGACCAGTGTTTGTATAGAATGTTTTGAAGGAAAACACAAGTTCTTCCTCTGGCTATTTTTATCCGTCCTTGCTTAGCACCTTGTTTTATTTCTTAGGTTTGGGGGTTTTTTCCCCTTTTTAAATTGCCCTTTAAGTTCTTCTGCATAAAGTATCTTGTAGGTTTGTGTAACTGCTCCCCAGTGTTTATTTGGATTGTAAATAATTCTATAGTATAAATAATAAAGTGAAACAAACTATTTTACATTTGAAAAAAGAAATGCTGACATACAATGTTTAAATGCCACATTAAAATTTAGCCTTATTAATTTAGCCTTATTACTGTATCAAAAAGCTAAACATTTCAAATAGGAGTTTTTTAAGGACAGCCAAGTACTACATAATTTTTTCCATTAAAAATATGGGATTTTTTTTTAATGCTACTTCACTTTTTTTTTGAGGATTGAAATACTGAATACCCTGGGAAAATGAGACACTGCAAATATAATCTGCCTGTTCAAATCACCAAAAAGAAATAGGTGAAAAATTAAGAGGCTCTGACAATGGGAGAAATTAATTTCTGTGTTTCTGCACGCTTGTGATGATGTTATTGATGGTGAACTCCTCGATGGTGAATAGGTAAGAAGATTCTGTGGACAAAGGAGGTAATTTTGTTTTATTTTTGTTGATTATACAGTGGAAGAATCGGACATCATCGACCTGGAGAAGAGATACTGGCTGCTAAAAGCTCAATCGAGAACTGGACGCTTTGATTTGGAAACATTTGCCCCCTTAGTGTCCCCTCCAATCCACCCATCTCTGAGTGAAGGTATGGAGTGAGGGTCAGCTGTGTGAGGAACTTCTGCTGCTCTGGTGACTTACAACTCTTATGGCTTTAAAAGTGGCTGTTCTGAAATGTTCTTGGAGCTTAAACCACAGAATAACTTCACTGAGGTCTGAAAAGTGGGAAAAGAAGCCTGAGAAATCTCTATTTGTTGGGAAATCTGGAATGCTGAGGGTGTTGCATTCCTATCAGTTGGCAGGAAATACGTCAGGTTTTATGTAGAAGTTGCCCTGTAGTTGCTTAAATTTTTTTCTTAAGATTCTGTTAAGACAAAATAAACGGAATGAGAGAAAATCGACCATTTTTAAACTGAAAAATGGGAGTTTCATCTATTAAAAGGCAACTCAGTGTGCAAGTCAGCTGTTGTATCATGCAGCCAGTGGAGCACTCCTCCCTAATAGTAAATTAAGGAAGAATTTTTTTCAGGAGACTCAGGAGATTTGTAGGTTGTTATTTCTACTGACAACCAAACTGGTCTGTCCAGCTGAAGGCACTCTGGTAATAACTGCAGGTTGCAGTTTTTTAATTGCCATTTGCTGCACCACATGAGGACATTCAGGGACATTCCACTTGCACACCAGTTCTGGTCTGCAGTCCTGGAGTGACAATTCTTTTATTACCAAAAGGTTGGCTTTACTGACAAATGGCAGCAGTAAGTGATAAATGGGAAATTTGTCTGCAATGGTAAAAAATCAGAATTGATGTCCAGTTCTGCAGGGATGTATCCTCACATCCTTTTGTTCCTAAGTGTGTTTTATCTACTCAGTGATTTCCATTTATGCATCTGCTGTGGGGAAACTTGAATAGTTTCTGCTCGTTCTTTGCCTTCTGTGGAGTTATTGTTGCTTAAAAAAAAGAAATTATGGGTTAAATAATGCTGAATGGTTGGAACTCCTAAATGCTTTGAAGGCTGGTGACTACAGCTCTTAAACTCAGGGCCAAATTTGCAGTGAAATTCAGTGTTTTCCATAGGAATTTCTGTCAGGCACGTGGAAAATTCTGGCCATACTGGTTCAGCACCACTGTAAATCAGTCATGACAAGGAGGGTGTGAGGATCAGGCAGCTGTTCAGAATTCTTGATTCCCTCCCCACCCCTGGCTGGATCAGCCATCCCTGAGAGATCTCATTCACCTTTAAATGGTCTTAGTAGTGCTTAATTACCTTTATTACACTTAATAAGAATAAATGACAAGTGTTTGTAGATCTCCTTGCCCGTGTTCCCCATGAACCCCTCGTGGAGGTGCTGGGTGGGTCTCTCAGGTGCTGTAACAGGAGATGCTTTTGTGGTTTGCAGGTTTGTTTAATGCTTTTGATGAAAACCGAGACAATCACATAGATTTTAAAGAAATTTCCTGTGGGCTCTCAGCATGTTGCAGGGGACCCTTGGCAGAGAGACAGAAGTGTAAGTATGCAAAATTTAACTGTTAATTTCGGAGGACTTTTTCAGTTTTGAACTGTTGTTTTCACCTTTTGAGATTCTTTTCCCACTGAACAAGTGCGTGTCTGTGAAAGGTGACTTTGGAAGTTAAAAAAAAAATAGAGGAATTTTGAATATCAAGGTTTCCTTTTATAAAGGATGATTAAACCTAATTCTATGTATTTTACAGCTTATCAGTAGTTTCACATAAATTATCTAACTGGGAAAAACTACATTTCAGAAGTTATTTTTGCAGTGTTCTGCATTTTGATGCAGAAGTGTGTATCTCAATACAGAAAGTACAAACACTTAGCTACTCATTATCTATAATAGAAAACAAATGTCCTATTTGATTGTCTTGTGGTAAATAGCATGTTGTGGCTTTTCACTGCCCAGTTCCCAGCTGGCTCCCTGCAAGGTTCCTGTGTTTTGAAACACTTTTTGTTCCCTACTTCTCCAAAGCCATGTTGTTGCAACTTCCAAGCTGTAATTCCCTGGAAATTTCTGGATGCACATATGTTCCTGCTATGTCCCATCAGCAAACACAGCAGAGGATTGCAGGGATCTGGATTTGAGTTTATTAAACACAGCTGCTCCATTTCCTCACCTCCACACGTGCATCCCACCCCCAGAACTGTCAGCACTGAATCAGCTGCTCAGGGCTCTGCAGGTTTAGGGGCTGCAAGGAAGGAAGAAAACCTTTGTGGAGTGATTCTAACAGCAAAGTCATTCCCTTCTCCCTCAGTTTGCTTCAAGGTGTTTGACGTGGACCGGGATGGGGTCTTGTCTCGCACCGAGCTCAAGGACATGGTGGTGGCACTCTTAGAGGTCTGGAAAGACAACAGGACGGACAAAATACCTGTGAGTGGTGTCTGGGGGTGGATGTCCTTCTGTTTCCTGAGCCATCCTTCCAAAGGAGGGATGTGCATGATGTTTGGGTGGGGGTCACTGAGGTTCAGGCTTCCCTGAGCCCCTCAGCTGGGCATGGGGACAAGTGGCTGTCCCCTGCCTTGCAGAGCTGTGACCTGCCCAAAGCACAAGGTTTGATTACAGTGTGTGTCACTGACCTGCCCAAAGCTCCAGGGTTTGGCTATAATGTGTATTCTTTCGTATAAAGAAAGGTACAAAAGCACATTTTTGTCTGGGAGCCCTTGGTTTGAATTACTGAGAGTTTGCAGCAACTCTTACAGTTTTATTCTGTGCACATTCTGCTGGGAGACTTTAACTCTGTTTTCTAATCCTTTTGTTGAAGGAGTTGGACATGAGTTTGTCTGAAATTGTAGAAGATATTTTGCATATGCATGATAACACAAAGGTAGGAATTTGCTGTTCTTTCCTTGTCATTTTTATACTCCAGTATCTTCAGTTTATTTATAAGGAAGTAAAGCCTTGTGCTTTCTTCAGAGCAGAGATGTGTCAATAAAAGAATCTTTTTCAAGAAATGTCAGTTTTCCATTAAAATTTACCACGTTGTTCTGTGAGAGAAAGAACATGTTTGAATTTTATAAGCCATTTTAATACATGAAGCTAAACCCAAAATGCATAACCAGATGAAATTAATTGGAAGCCTACGCTGTTTGCAAGGCTCTGCTGTGCATAATTAACACAGGTTTTAAATCTGATGCTTGACTTCTGTTCTGGAGAAACTGTTCTTTGTTTCCTGTTCAAATTGATCTTAAGAGAGAGTGCATAAGTTTATCTTATATTTTATGCTGTCTCAAGACATTATCCTCTCATGGAGGCATCTGTCATGACACACCAAAAAGTCTTGGTGGTTTATATTGTGCTTTAAATTTAGCTGGGTGTAAATCTGTAATTATCTGTAATTCTCCTCCTTGCTCTTTGGAGATGGGAAATTTGGAGATATCCACAAACAATATTGTGGAGGTTGCTTCCATTATTTCATCCTTTGCTTCACTAATTGGGAAGAGTGTCTGGAAACGATAAATAATTTATGAAAAACTAGAAAGAATGTCTAGAAATGCTTAATTACTTGTTTGAATAGTTGTCTTGCCTGCTTGTACTCCAACAAAGTGGTGGGCAAACACTTTATTGTAATGTTTTAATTGCCAAAGCAGTGGAAATTGTGGCTTCTCTCTGTTTCATCCTTTGAGGTTTTTCTTGTTTGGCTTCTTGAAAAAAAGGGTAGTTTATAAACAAGTGTACAGCAGTCTTGGTTCCACAAAGAGTTAAAAAAGAAGACTTCAGTCTTCAGAATGTTTTTGTAGTTGCATCATCAGTGTAGTGCTGGAAAGAGCTGATGGTGCAGTAATTACATAAATTATTTAACCTCTTTTCGTATGTTAGCTTTGACCTGGGTGAACTCTGGAGAAAATGGTCTGTAAGGAGAGGCAGAGTAACTGCCAGTGCTGTAAAATTGGCTCTGAATTATGTTGCCAGATTAAAAAATCAGATTGATCCCTTCACTGAATCGAAGATCCCTCTGACATGGTCAGTGTTACACCACTGTGACCTGGCAGGTGATTAAGAATTAATGGGATTTGTGTCCTTAGGTGAGATCACAAGGGCTTGCTGATCCAAACTTGTTTTTCCCAACCCTCAGAGGAGGCTGGTGGGTGTGTGAGTGGATGCAGGTGCTGGACACTGGATGTGAGTGATGGAGAGCAGGAGCAGAGGTTCCACACTGAGCACAGTTCATTCTCTGTGCTCTCGGAGCTGTTTTAATTCTCCAGGTTGCCTGTGTTATGCTAAAACTGGATTTTTTTTTTCTTTCATTGGATCAAATTTCATTTAAAAAGTGGGAGATGCCAATTTCTATCAAATCCCTGGTTTTGTCATGCCTTGTATGAGACATGTAATGAGCATTTTACCAGAACCAGGTTCATGTTTTGATGGCTTTTCCTTCCCCTTTCCTTCTCCTCCCTTCCAGCTCGGACACCTCACTCTGGAGGACTACCAGATATGGAGTGTGAAGAGTGCTCTTGCCAATGAATTTTTAAATCTGCTTTTTCAGGTATGTTTAGGGGAAATCTAAGGTTGTAATTTACAGTAATTAACTGCTGAGCTTTCTGCTTGGCCACGAAGTGCAGCATCAGCATCTGTGTGCACGCTCCAGCTCGGGCTGTGCAGGAGGGGATGTGGATGTGGGTTTGCAGCTCTGGGCTGCCTTGGCAGAGTGATTTTCTCTTTGATTATTGCTCCTTGCAGTGCATGGAGATGCCTAAAACCTCATCTGTTCAAGAGAACCTGGTGCACTGTTCAGAAAATGAACAGAAATGTCGAGTGTATCAGCAGTTATATTTTCCATTAGACAAAGGCTGTGTTTTAAATGGGTTTTGTGGCAAATCTTTGCCAAGAAAGTAACATAGGGAATGAGAAAAAAATCTCTAATTCTTTACTTTTACATTTTACAACCACTTTCCCTTTACGTTTTCTGTTAAGGCCCTCTAAGGTACCTCTCATTGCTTCCTTAATGAAGCAGTCCTTGAAAGCTGGGATATCCTATCACTGTTCACTTGCAGAAGCTGAGGATTAAGTGTGTGCTGAATTGGGTTTTAATTGAGCTTGAATTGGATTTTTCTAAATCCTTGAAAGCCATATTTTAGCTCTGGCTCACTTTGTGCAGAAAATAACCCTCAAAGAGTATTTTCATCCACTGGAGTTTGTTCCTTACCTGTTTTCCATTGAGGTTGATACTTGGAGTTTAAATTATAATAATAATAATCCTAATTGGCCTATGACTCCTTTATAAATTACATTTTGAATGGTACTTACCCAAGGGCTTCAGGGTGACCAAGTGAGAGTATCCTGAGGCCACCAGCTACACCACAGCTGGAAAGAATAACCCCAGAAAGTTCTTCAAATTCATTTTATCTCTAATTACATCAGGTTTGCTGAAGTTGCAACCTTCTCAAGAAGGGCTGTCTTTATTTTTGACCTGTCTAGCATCAAATATCCCCTCATAACTAAATATTGATGAACTAACAAATATCTCTGCAGTCTTGACAAAGAATGAATGAAGATGTAATAAATCTGTCTTAATGCTGATTACACATCACCAGTGTTGCACATTGCTCATTGGGAGTCTCATTTACAATATTTTTTTTCCTCCTGGCATAGCTGCTGTATTTTCATTTTAGATTTTAATTTTAATTTATTTTTTTTGATAACTTTATCACCTAAAGCACAGGGCAGAGTCTGCCGTTGATTTATCTGGGTATTTATTTGAGGTGTCATGTGCCTCCACTGCAGACAGAAAAGCCAAATATTCTGAGTGGAAAGCTTGTCAACAAATGGGTTTGTTTGCAGAGGGGTTAGTTTATCTGAAGAATCTCATTTTAGCTCAATGCTACCCAAATTTCAAAAGAAACACCAGACCCAGCTGTGTTGTGTGTGCTGGAAAATCTGTTGCTTCCCCCTGGCTAATGGCCTTTGTTTCACTCAGAATGTGAAATGGTCTCTCTCACTGTAATAGAAATTTAAATAAGGCATCTTAGCAGTGATTAGAAATCTCCAGCTGAGATACAAATTGATGGCCTCAGAAGAGACATAAGGAGAAGACTGTAAATCATGGTGTGAGCAGCAAAACCATCTGGGGGAGTCGAGAGCTGCCCCTGCTCCCTGGAAGGTTCCTGTGGAGCTCTTCCCTCCTCTCCTCATTCCCTGTCCAGCTTTACTGGGAAAGGAGTGAGACAGGAGCCATCTGACACTGGTTTGTACTGGGAGTAAAACCCCACCCAGGCCAGGCAGATGTCCAGGACATGGGGCCTTTTCCTTCTGGGTTCAGTTCAAAACTAAATAAAAAGAGAAAGAAAAACAGCACCAGACATTCAGAGAATGCTCTGCACTTTGCAGTGTGGTTTTGGCTGTGGTCTGGGTTGGTTGCTCTGCTTTGAACTTCTCCCTCAGCCTCTCTTGTTTCCCTTTCAATCCCATCTAGAACCACTCCTCCCCACTTTTTTCCCCTTTCAATTCTTTTTAACTTTTAGTTCATCCTCTTGCAGCCACTTGCACTCTCCCAGTTCCTCATTCCCTCTCTCCAGCACACCCAGACATCCTGACTTGGGGATCTGATCCATGTCAGTCCTGTGATATCACGGCCTGAAAATAATGAAAACTGCTTTTCTCTTCACCTTAATATTTATCTTGGGGCATTTGACATTCTTGATGCCTTTATCTTAACAGTGGGAACAGGTTGTGAATCTCATAGCTCAAATACTTTTTTATTAATGCTTTATTCAATTTTAAGTAATCTCGGTCCGTTATTAAATGATGAAAAGTCTCATGTGAGTTGTTTTTTAGGGTTTTTTTGCCTGTTAATAAGAATTACTTTCTTTTTCCAGGTGTGTCACATAGTTTTGGGACTACGACCTGCCACCCCAGAGGAGGAAGGACAGATTATTAGGTGTGTGCTTTGCTCAGAAGCTTAAATGGCTTTCAGATCCACCTTTTAGTATTTTCATAAGGACTGGAAATTCCCTGTTTCAGCTAAAAATTCATATTCTCTCTATGCAGAGGCTGGTTGGAAAGAGAGAGCAGGTATGGCCTCCAGCCAGGGCACAACTGGTTTCTCATTGCTATGCCCTGGTGGCACCAATGGAAAGAATATGTCAAATATGTAAGTATAATAATAATAATAATAATAATCTATACTGAATAAGTGATTTCTTGTATTTCTGGATGTGTTGATGGAACAAACAGTGTGGAGGAAATGACTGCTGAACCAATAATGCTCAGAATTGAGCAGCTCCTGTCTCTTGGTGGAAAATAATTGTTCTGCTGAATCATTGTTGTGTGGGGAGCTTTTCACTGTAATTTCATTAAACTCTCATCTCTTTTATCATTCCTACATCTCAGAATATTTTTTGAATAAAAACATGTTCACAGGAGCATTTCTTTCAAGTCTTCTGATCCATTTGATAATAAAGCTGCCCGCTTTGGGTTTGACTTGGCTTGGGCCACAAATAAACTCTGAATTTTCTGGACAAAGAGGGAAATTGGTATCATTTGCTTTAGAGGCAATGACAAAAAATAGTCTGATACCAAATCAAAGGAGCCCTACTAAAACCTTACAGTTACAGGGTGCTCTTTAAGACCCTTTAATTAAAATATTTAAGCTAAAGCACTGCTATGATTTTTACAAAATAAAGGATGCTTAATAAATGTAATAAAATTCAATTGGAAATAAATATTATGTGCAGGCTAAACAAGTGAAATAAACCTCTCAAAAGAGTTTTTATGGCTTCATAAATAATGATATAAGTATTTGATTTGTTTTATAAAAACAAATAGCTGAAAGTACTCAGAAAACTGCAGTGTGTGCATTAACTACCCATGTAATGACCGTTCTTCTTTGTGCACAATGAATTGGACAAATGAGGGTTTAAATGCCAGAAATGCCAGGTAATTTGATCCTTACCCTGGTGTGAGTGCTCAGATGTGCACAGGATTTCATCCCTAATCCTTTGCATAATGGCACAAGGCCATTACTCACTGCACCTCTCAAGCAAAGAAAGAAAACCCCAGAATTTCTGTGAAAATGCTGCAGGTTTGAGGAAAAAAATGTGGTTTTTGTTGTTGTGCTTGCTGTTCTCAGTTAACCACATGAACTTCAAATCTTCAAATATTTATAGTCTGGAATTATACCTGTTGAAAACCAGGTGTGTTTTTATGTATCTGGGTAGGGAAAATAATTGTGCAATTGTGGTCCTGTGCAAAATGGTTTTTGATTATTTTAGCAATTTTGGGTGTTTATTTCTGCTGATTTTTCACTGGTACATGAAGAAAGTGTTTTTTCTCCAGCAAAGCTTATGATGTGCAAAAGTGGTCACAGAACTGAATTTTTGGTGGCTGCTTTGACTGACATCTCTTTGATCTTGGCTCATAATTAACTTTTCTATGTATTCCCAACTCTAGGATGCAAACCCTGTTGTGATAGAGCCTTCATCTGTCTTGAGTGGAGGTAAGAATTCCCTCGTAGCTGCTGCAGCCAATACCCCAGAACAGGGAGAAGACAAAATGGGAGGTCTTAATGACTTCAGTGCACCAGAAGAAAAGTTTTCAGATAATATTTCCACTGCCTCAGAAGCCTCAGAGTCCACCAGCAGCAGTAAGCATCTTATTTCCTTGGAGGTTTAATGTAGAACAGCTTTTGGGAAAACTGCACACTGCATGGACCCCTCCAGCCAGAGAGATAACACAGTTTGGATTGCAGGATTTTTAGGATTGCCAGGATTTTTTAAGGATTTTTTAGTGTGTGGTGGCTAAACACAAAGTCTTGTTCAACAGCAGTTTATCTGTTATGCTGGGTTTAGTTTCCAGAATTATTTTCAAGGTGTTTTCTGTCCTATCATTTATTTTCTGAGTGGATTTTTTCCCCCACTTTGACATTAAGTTGTTTTAAGCTCATATCTGGTTAATCCTGTACTCTGCCATGCAATAAAAGAGGGAAAAACCAGCAAAAAACCATGGGGAAAAGCAGAGTTGTAGTTTTACAGGGCATGTGATTTAAATTTGAATGAGTTTGTGCAGATCCTAAGAGCCATCTTCGTGAAAGAAGAGATTTTAGTCCTGATTTTCAATGAGTTCTTGTGAGAATTGGAGATTTTTTTTTTTTCTTGTAAGGCAGCTGAAGGTTGCATCTGATATTTTAAAATCATAACTTCGGTTGAAATTAGATAAATTACTGTGATATTTTTGGGTATAGGGGTTATGGGAAACAAAGGACAGAAATAGAGACAAGTTTTAGCTTAAAGGTTCTTTCTTTTTATTTTAATTGACATTTCCATTTCGTTCTGCATGACCAAAGCAGCTTTTATGAGAATAAAAACATTGCTTTTCAAGGAAAAATAAGGCATTATTGGATATATCTTCAGGAGTTTGATATTCAAACATCCAGACAACAACTAAATGCTCACCACCTTTGCTCATGCAAAGCTGTCAGGCTGTTTCAGAGCTGTTTGTGTAATCGTGATATAAGATATAGAAAATATAATATAAAATCATAAATCCCTTTCTGAGAGATAACATATTTACCCCTGGAGTCGGAGGAGTTGCATGTTTCACTGCAGGATGAAGGACAGCAAACTTAATATTTTTGAAAACAAAGATACAAGAGTGTAACTCATTCCTTTCTGCTTTATGGCATCAGGAACTGAATTGTTTCTGGTTTTTTCTCCTGCTTTGTGCTCAGATACTCTGTACCCTGGCACCCCAGGCTCTGAGGTGTGCTTTGCAAGGCAGCACAACACTTCAGACAATAACAACCAGTGTTTCCTTGGATCCAATGGGAATGCTCTGCTCCAGCTGAATCCCCAGAAACCAGGAGCTATTGATAACCAGCCCCTGGTCACACAGGAGCCAGTGAAGGTAAAGGCACCCAAGGCATGGGAATAGAGGAAAAGGATATTTTAGCTCTCTCTTATCACACCTTTTTTATGTTGGTTTTTTTCAGCTTAATTCTGAATTAACACTGCTCTGCCATACAGCAAAATTTAGGTTTCTTGCTCTTATTTTAAGAGGGAAAAATTGTGTTCTCCTTCTACAGCTGCTTTGGTGTTTCGTGAGGAAAAAAAAAAACATTCGAAATGTTCTTACACAAAATTTACCAATGGGAAAGGTATTTATGAAAAGACAGCTTGCAGCATTAAATGTAAAATACTTTGATAATCAAACACTTCAGTGTTTCCATCTAAATATGAATTTACTGCTGTTATAGAACAATATAGTAAAACAAAACTGACAGTTTGTGCAGTATGAATGCAAATAAAACATGAACACAGACCAGCAGCATCAGTGTTGAGCAGAGATGGGATTTTTCTACCCAAAGTTGTTGGAATAGGTGACACGAGCAAAACACATGGATTTTATCCTGCACAAGCTTTTAGAGAAATAGTAAATAATGAGACTTGAACGTTAATTACTCTTAACTGCCATCTCTCAGTGTGAAAAGCAGCTGCTAATTGTTACTTAGAAGTCTTTTAATAATTAAAGAGTGTTCTGTGGCCGTGTACTAATTTTTCCACTTGAGATGTGACAAAACCCCTTTCTTTTTAAAGGCTGCATCATTAACAATGGAGGGGGGAAGGTTAAAGAGATCTCCACAGCTGGTGGAAGGAAAGGACTATGTCATGGTGCCAGAACCAGTCTGGAGAGCACTTTACCACTGGTATGGAGCAAACCTGTCCTTGCCCAGGCCGGTAAGTTGTGATTTTAGCCACTTTTTAACAACCAAATTTGTCCAGTGGCACAAGGTAACCTCTTGGAGTCATCTCCCACTTCATCCTGTATCTTGAAGAGCAAACTGGGAAAAAGCAGCCTCCACACTGGCCCTGGATGGAAAGTTGTGGCTGTTTAGCAGGAGGTTTGCAGCACAATCCCAGGGGATCTTGAAGCAGGGCAGAAGTGCTGCTCAGCTGCTGCTGTTTGCTAAAGCACACAAAAGTAAACCTGAGGTCAGTTTAAAAGGCCTGGTATCAAAACACTCATCTTTACAAGCTGAGATACAGTTAAAAAGCTATAAAATGAAAAGTAGGACACCTGCAGCTCAGAAAACTTGTTATTTTCTCTGACAATTCCATGGAGTGAGGGGAAGGCAACGATTGCCACTTCAGATTCAGCATCACAGAAACACAAAGTGCAAAGTTTGGGGAAGAGCTCAAAAGCAGAGGCAGTAGGTGAGTCCAGGGAAGGGAACAGGCCAAGACTGTTCTCTGTCAGAATTGGCTGCTCAGGAGCTGCACGAGTCCCCTCACTTGGAAACATTGGGAACTTTTTCTTCAGTTTCTGTCGAGAGTATTTATTCCAGAGTGGTTGGTTTGTTCTCTGTCAGGTAGTCCCTTGTAGGAGATGCACTTAGAAGAAAGGCTATAAGGGGATTTTTGTGATGGTAGCAATAGGTATTTGGTGCTTGGTGTCACAAATATTCAGTGTCCCAGATGGGAGAGAGATTATCTCTATGATTTTTGACAATTTGGTCTGTTGGCTCTAGTGCAGACAATTATTTTACAGGGAAAAATCACTGGCTTCTTACCTCCTCCCACACATTCTCCATGGAAACAAACACCTTTCATGATCCAGAAAAGGCCACATCACTTTATACACAAAGTAATGTGCTTTTTTTCCTCAGAAAATATCATCACCATTGTTTTTGTTGTAGCTGCAGTTTAATACTGTGGCACTTCAGTGTGGTACGTTCCTTCCCACAGCTTGAGCTGTTTTCTTCTGCCTCACATGGTCACAAAAAAAGAGTGAACATTCCTTCCATTTCTGTTTGCATATTTGGGCAGATCTAGGTGGCAAAATCTTTGTAGAAATGGTGGCTGAAAAGCTGCAAAACGTGTTTTGGGGTAATTTCAGCTTTTTCTGTCAATGCAGCAAAATGCAACAAAAGTAGGTTGCAGCCTGTTTGTACAGTATGAAGGTTTTAAGTCAATCCTGTGGTTCACAAAGTTCAAACCAAATGTCTTATCCTGCATTTGTCAGTTTTTTCAACAGCTGTGAAACTTTTATGTGGAAGTATACAGTGAGTGGAATTAATGAGCTTCATTGTGGATTCACATATGTTCCAGGAATTACAAAAATGTTCTTTCTGTGGCGTGGTGCAGAGGGTGATGCTGCACTAAATAAGGTGTTTGCTTTTGTCAACCTGCAGCTAATAAGCTTCAAAAAGTGCTTAGGAATCAGAAAATTGTCATTCCTGGGGATATTTGCCTAAAACCCCGTGAGAAGTTCGGATTTTTTATCTCCTCATAAAAGACTTCAATTTTTTAATAATTTAATCATTTTTTAACGCTTGAATCATTCATTTTCCTATTGGCATTCCCTCCCCACTTGCAAGGTGAGTCTCTAGGATGTTCCAAACGTGTTTTGCAGGTGATCAAGAACAGCAAGACAAACGTTCCAGAGCTGGAGCTGTTCCCTCGCTACCTGCTGTTCCTGCGGCAGCAGCCGGCCACGCGCACCCAGCAGTCCAACGTCTGGGTCAATATGGGTATGATGAGCCTCAGAATGTTCCCTCAGCATTTGCCCAGAGGTAACTTAAGAATGCAGCAAGAACCACAGCCCCTGTGCAGTTTCTAGGGCAGCCTGGGTTTGGGGAGTTTCCTGCGCTGCGCTTGTGCTCCAGCTCCATCGCCCTGCGGCACAATCGGCGCTCGGGAGCATCCAGGGGCTTTCCCTGCCCTCTCCTCAAGGGAAGAGAGGCAGCAGGGAGCATTTGCAGGGAAAATCAGTTGATTCCCCATGGTTATGGGTGAGTTGGGAGTGAGAAATGAGCACTGCAGAAGCTGAACTGATCAGAAGAGCCAGAGCTGGGCATTCCCGTTGGGAGTGGTTCCTGTAGCTATGGAATAGGTGCCTCTGTGCCTCTCTGATAGAGCAGTGGCACAATAAATTCAATTAATGCTCAGCCAACTGCTTCTGAGTTACTTGGGCAGCTGGGCTTTGATGCCCAAAATTATTTAATGCTCTTTAGAGAGAGATGAAATGAATGGAATATGAAGACTATTGTTTGATGTAGTTCAAAAAGACAATTAAATACAAAGTGTAAACACCTAGCTAAAATCTCTTTGTCATAACTGTGGTGGTAATGCTCACCAAAAGATGGTACAAGAGTAATCTTTAGGTTGTGGCTTCACATTTCAGCTGGGAGGTGTTGCAGGATTTGTCCCCAGTTCCCAGTTTGCCTTGCACAAGAGACTGGAAGGAATCTCTGCTGTTCACATTTGGACACACACAGACACACATTTGCATCCACAGTAACGTGCCCAAAAAATGGGCTCACCTGACTGCTGAAAATTCAATCCTTCAGCCTTGCTAGTGTCAGAATGTGGTTAAAACCCTGATGCAGATGCTCAATTTCTCACTGCTTTGGTAGGATCTAAACCCTCTGTGTAGTCAGCAGCTGCCTGTGCCATCGAGTTCTGCTGCCACAAACTGCCTCTGCCCAAATTCAGCTTTCCTGCCTGACCTAATCAAACAGAAACTGCTTTGTTCAGACATCCTAAAATGCCAAATTCCAATGAAGAGAATCTTCTCATGTGCCAAATTTGATCTTGATTTGGAATTACTTTGCACTGCACTAATTTGATTGTCCAATCAGTTATTAATCTCGTGGAGTTCTCAGATGTGCTTTCTTGCTGTAATCTTACAACTAATCCTCTGATCCCTAATCACAGAAAATGTTGGTTTGTTTTCTTTTAAAAAAACTGAGTACTTTGCTTGGTTCACTGAAGCCAGACTGATGCTTTGCTGATTTATGAGGTATCATTTACTCTCTTGTCAAATTGCATGTGATGATATAATACTGCACCTTTTCATGTTGTACTGTTTATTTTATTGTAATCTTTTAACAGTGAAAATGCAACTGTGTTACTTCTCAGGCTACTTAAGTTTTGCAGTTGCTCAGTTTGGGTTTGGCTAGATGATAAAAGCTTTTCATGTCTCTGTAAGGAGTGGGGAACTTCTGAAGTTTTAACTGAAAAAGTTAAAAAAACCCGCCCTCTTTAAAGTTGGTCTCATCTCTAGTGCAAATGTTTTATTTAAAGATGAGCTCACATTATAAACAGCAACAATCTTGACCAATTACTTAATTTGTGTGGCAAACGTGGGGTTGTTGAGAAATTTTTGGTGGAAATCCCAGGTGTCTTCACAGAGTGTTTTGAGGAATTTAGTTATTGAGAAATTTAGTTATTAAGAGTACTTTTATTGTGAGCTGCCAGGCTGATTTCATGTTCACAGCATTCATCCCCACAGAAGAGCTGAAGCAAAGTCATGCTACTTCCAAAAACAGTCAAACCGATTTTTTTAACCTTATTTTTTTACTTACAATGTTCTCTCAAAAAGGAAATCTGTATGAAATTCCAAAGTCCTTTATTTTGAAAATTCCCTTTGCCTCTCATGCCATGTCTTTAAGAGACAAAAAGAATTATAAAAACTCGTAAAACTTCATTGAATTTTTTGTATTTCCTCTGAGAATCTGTGGGGAACAATTGTCTAATAGGCTTTGCTAAGAAGGGAGGTATTTCATCTACTTTGTGACAGCAAATTTGTTATCCCAAAGGGTCAGTAACAACTGGGTTTCCACCATAAACACAAGCACTACAAGTGTCTGCTCTTTTTGCAGAGAGTGTATTCAGTGTATAAGTTATTGATCTGATCTCTGAGTAAATCCTTTCTCTCCTCCTCTCACTGTGAATGCAGGGAATGTCCCTTCCCCAAATGCCCCTTTAAAAAGGGTGTTGGCTTACACTGGCTGCTTCAGTCGGATGCAAACCATCAAAGAGATCCACGAGTATCTGTCCCAGAGGTTACGGATAAAGGAGGAGGACATGCGCCTCTGGCTCTACAACAGTGAGGTAATTCTTGCTCCTTTGCCTTCCTTTTTAAATTGGATATTACATGGTTTATTCCTCTCCAGAAACTATTAAATGCACATGCACGGAAAAATGAGAGTGGCCATAAATATCCCTTACAATTAAGACTCTTGTTATTTATTTTTCAGAGGTTTTTGTGCTTTAATTTCCTTGCTTTGAGGTGAAAGAATCCTCAGAGTGTTACATGTAGAACTCTCATTATAGGAGGTATTTTTTTTCTCCTGCAGAACTATCTCACTTTGCTGGATGATGAAGATCACAGACTGGAATATCTTAAAATCCAAGATGAGCAGCATTTAGTAATAGAAGGTATAAAAAGGGGCTGTCATTGGTTAATGCATTAAAAATAGAGGTTCACAGAGGGAATCTGTGGGGAGGTGGTGGCAAAGCTAATTTAGGAAAGTTTGCATGTATTTTGTCCCTATTTTAAAATACTTTTCAATCTTTTGTTGGTTTGCAACAACAAAAAATATAAGTGATGGCTCATGAACTAATTTGTTCAGACCTGGTGGATCTTTATTGAGAATTAGAATAAGCACTGAAAAATTTGCTATTCAACAGCAAAAGCAATCCCAAGGCTGCTTTCTAAAGATGTTACTGGTGTGCTTGGAGGGATGCCAGTGTTAGAATGAGTTCCAATAATGATTAGAAACATTGAAATGAAAACTAGCAGAAATAATAGCTAAAAGTAAGCAAATTTCTAATCCCAAATATTAGAAAATTTTAATTAAACCTCTTCAGCTGTGGAAGCTCTCTGGAGTAAGTAATAATTTTTAAAAACCCTTTTTCATGTCCCTTTCTAGTTCGAAACAAAGACATGAGCTGGCCAGAAGAGATGTCTTTTATAGCAAACAGCAGTAAAATAGACAGACACAAAGGTGAGTCTTTCACAGAACGACTGAATTATGATGAGAAGAAAAATCCAAGAAAACAATTGAAATGTTGAAACAATTCTTTTTAACACGAGTCCTTTTAACACTGGCTGAGGTCTTTTATGCTGCTGTGCTTGGTCTTTATAGTAACTGAAATGCTGGGAATGTGGGATGTAAAGATAAATCTGTAGATGTTCAGACACAGCTTTTAGTAAATGGTACACAGCAGACTTTGGGTCTTGTGTTTATTACCTTGGATTTTATTAAGGCAAGGAATAATTAAGATTTTAACAAATGAATCCAGAATTTTCAGTACCATAATGACCTGAAAATATTCCATATGGATTGTACTGCTGTCTGTGGTGGCTCAGATCAACAAAATGCCTCAATTTCTGTGAAGCAGAGTTTAGAGAGGAGATATTTTAAACATTGCTGCATCTGTGCAGTGTCATCGTTGAGAGCAGGTTAAATTAAATTGTTTACTGTGAGAAGACACTGCTACAACATTCTGAATTTTCTCATCTGCACAACTGCTCTAATGATGTTTTTTTGCTCAGTTCCCACTGAGAAGGGTGCTACAGGCCTGAGCAATCTGGGCAACACGTGCTTCATGAACTCCAGCATCCAATGTGTCAGCAACACCCAGCCCCTGACACGCTACTTCATCTCAGGAAGGCATCTCTATGAGCTGAACAGGTAATTCCTGTGTGAGAACAGTGGCAGTTTGGGTGCTGGAACATTTATGCAGGCTGGCTGCTTCTGAAAGCTGAAATTCAGTGTAAAGGAATCATTTAAATTCAGTGTTACCAGCTCTGCAGCAGATACTACGTTAGAGGCATGGAAATGCAACCTCTTGTTTCTGGGAGCAGGAAGTCTTTCTGCTTCCTTCTTCATCTCCAGGCTTGAGCTGTGTTTAAATTTTAATGTGGTATTAATTCCTTTGGAATTTCTAGGACAAATCCCATTGGAATGAAAGGACACATGGCCAAGTGCTATGGGGATTTGGTTCAGGAGCTGTGGAGTGGCACCCAGAAGAACATAGCCCCCTTAAAGCTGCGGGTGAGTTACTCCGAGGTGGAAACCAAGGATTTCTTGGAAAAGCAGAAATTCAGTGCATTTTTTCCTGATGTTACCTGTGCTGTAGCAGTTTGGAGATTCTGAGCCTTCCCTAGAAGGGGCCAGTGTTCATCAATCCTGGTGGAATTAGTGGTTGTAAGGCCAAAGGAGTTACCTGATGTGGCTCAGGTTGTGCTGTAACAAGTGGCTTTTACAGCCCTTTTTAGGGACAAAAGATGATGCATTTACCTGTAAATGAACTTTTGTTCTGAAAGCAAAGGGGTTCCCTTCAGCTCTTGGCAATTGAATTTGTGTTCATTGACAGCAGGTGTCTCACCTACAATATTTTGATTTATTTGTGCAATTGTTACATGAGATTAAATAGCTTTCTGGTGGTTTTTTTTATAGTGGACAATAGCAAAATATGCTCCAAGATTTAATGGCTTTCAACAGCAAGACTCCCAGGAGCTTCTGGCTTTTCTTCTGGATGGGCTTCATGAGGATTTGAACAGAGTTCATGATAAGCCATATGTTGAGCTGAAGGACAGTGATGGTCGGCCAGACTGGGAAGTGGCAGCAGAGGTAGGGCTTCAAATCTTTGCTTTTGGGGGTTTTTTGTGTGTTTTTCCTTTTCCTTATAGTACTAAGCTGAGAAATTGTTGATGAGGCTGCCTGTGGCAACACTTTTGGGACTGTAGCACCTTTTGGATCTTGTCAGGGCTGTGATTTACAGAGGCAATTTCACCTTAGAGCTGAAAAGTGATTTTAATTGTTGTAATAAAATAATAAAGATGATAACTTCACAACTATTTTGAACAACTCCTCAAAATTAGGGAGTATCAAAATATTTCAAGATGCCTGATGATGCCCTCAGAACTATTTTAAATAGTGTCATACCTTAATTATTGTGTTAATTGAGAACTTTACTTGTGCTGTAACTAAATACTTCCTATTTATTAGAAATTAGTAAATAACTTTTGTGGAAATAATTTGACTCCCATAGGCCAATGAAACTTTGGAGACCAATGAAGTAGTCTTCAGTTTCTAACTTTGTATGATTTTTTTTTGTGCTTCATTTCAGGCCTGGGAAAACCATCTGAGAAGAAACAGATCCATTGTTGTAGATTTATTTCACGGGCAGCTGAAATCACAAGTGAAGTGTAAAACTTGTGGGCATATAAGTGTTAGGTTTGACCCTTTTAATTTTTTATCCTTGCCTTTGCCAATGGACAGCTACATGCACCTAGAAATTACAGGTGAGTGGGGTAAACCTGTTTATTCCCAAAACAAAATCTGTATAAGTGGAAAAGCTATAAAACATCAAATTTTGTGTTACTACTTATTGGGAATAGAGTCATTTTAATATAGTAGAGTGCAAGAATTTTCATTGGAACACAGTTAAACTAAGGTAAAACCTCTAGAAACAGAATGTGGATGGCCCATTTTCAGTCTTGATTGAAGGATTGAATACAGAAACGTGTAAAATGGAGATTTTGAGAACTTTCCTTCTGTTCCCTCTCTTGTGGAGGTTGTCCTAAATGTGCCCAGAGGAAAACCCAGGGCTGGGGGAAAAATACAATATGGGTCATGAACTGTGCTCTGAAGGACCTGTGGATTGCTGGAAAAGAGGCAAATAAAAGATGGTAAAAAAGTGAAACAAAATTTGAAACCATTTTCTATTGCTTGTGCAGCAAGAGACTTTCTGACATTGTGGCATTGCCTGCAGACCTTGAAAATTGACTGGGAAACTGAAATAAATCATCCACTGAAATGGGGGGAAAATATTTTCCAATAAGTGGGGAGCTGTAATGTATTGTTATCATTAAGGCTTGCCTGGGTTGCTGACCAGTGTGTGTTTCTTTTCCCCTCTGAAGTAATTAAATTAGATGGTACCACTCCTGTTCGATATGGGCTGAGATTGAACATGGATGAGAAGTACACAGGCTTGAAAAAACAGCTCAGTGAACTCTGTGGCCTCAAACCAGAGCAGATTCTGCTTGCAGAGGTGCACAGCTCCAATATAAAGGTAAAAAGAAAAAAAAAAAAAGATTATTATTGCTGCAACATGCTTTGGGGATTTTTGTTACTTCTTTATTATTTTTAACATTTAAACTTTGCTTACAAGAACTGTGAAATAATTTAACTAAAAGAATGATAAAATTCAGCTTAGTTATCTCTTTATATGAACTTTTATTTCATTCTTGAACAGTAATTTGGCTTGCTGTAAATAGATTAGAATTGATTGCTAATGATATTTTTAGGGGAAAAAAAAGTATAAAATCATCTTGAGGTAATAAATCTCAAAGTGCTGTCGTGAGTTTAAACACTGCCAAGACATCAGGGCCATAAGTAAAGACTGGCTTAGTTCTCTACAGTGTGTATGGATAGTTCCAGATAGATTTTGTTGCTGCAGATTAAAAGTGCTTAAATGAGGTGGCTCTTGGTGTGTTCAGAGAGCCACTGCTAACTCCTGCAGAGGGCTTGGGCTCCTTTATTCTTCTGAAAAGGTGTGAGAAGGCAGATGGGAGGGAGAGAGGAGCTGATAAACGCAGTTTTCAGAAGAACAGAACACGTTTGGAGTCACAGATAAAGGCATGCAAGTGCCTGACCAGCTTTCCTTGTCTCCCAAAGAACTTCCCTCAGGACAACCAGAAGGTCCGGCTGTCCGTGAGCGGCTTCCTGTGTGCATTTGAGATCCCCATCCCAGGCTCCCCCACGTCAGCATCGAGCCCTGTGCAGACAGGTGAGAGAAAACTCTGCTTTTCCTGTTTAGTCAAACTGCAGAGTGTTGAGAAACTCAGGACAAAACTTTATTATTACGGGAGGATTAAAGAAAGGACAAGTGAGGGTTGTGCTCGGTATCCACACGGAATGGGAAGAAGTCCTGAGGTCAGCTGTGGTTGCTGTAGATAATTGGTAATTTAATTGTCTCCCTACAGATATCTCAACTGGGCCATCAGCCAATGGAGCTCCCACCATCCTGATGAACGGGGACGTTCCCAAGCCAAGCCTCATTCCCAATGGGATGCCAAACACTGTTGTGCCATGTGGGACCGAGCGCAGCCCGCCCGGCTGGACCCTCAACGGCCACGTGCCCTCGCTGTGTGACAGCCCCTGCACAGGCTACATCATTGCAGTGCACAGGAAAATGGTCAGTGGGCTCACACGGTCACCAACTGCTTGTGCTGCACACTTAGAAATGATAAAAACACAATTAGTATGATAATTGTACACATTTATGTTTGACGTGGTCAAGTAAGCTCGCCATGGCATCGTAAAATAGAACCATTTCTCAAGTCAGTGATCAAAATTTACAGTATTTAATATTGGAATTGGAGTGGTTTTAATACGATTAATGATTATTGCCAAGGTTTGAAATAAGTCACAAGGCCAGCAATCGAGGTGATTATTGTACTGGGAGTTAATTCACCTTTACATCTAACTCCTCCTTTTGCTTCCCACAGATGAGGACAGAGCTGTATTTTCTCTCATCTCAGAAGAACCGGCCCAGTCTCTTTGGAATGCCATTAATTGTTCCCTGCACAGTTCACACACGGAAAAGAGACCTCTATGATGCTGTGTGGATCCAGGTGTCCAGGCTGGCCAGCCCCCTCCCTCCTCAGGAAGCCAGTAACCATGCACAGGACTGGTGAGTTGGGCACCTCAGCCTTGGAATTGAATTAGAATACAGTGCCTTAGACTTGCTTGCAAGATTGAAAATTGTATTGATTTGATTTCTCGTAATAATGGCAATAATTAAAATTAAATCCTTTTTAGTACAGATAAATGTCGCTGCACTTAAAGGTTGGCTTCGTTCTTATCCAGCGATTGATGATTATTTATATCTGACACATTTAAGCCATTGAAAGGCAGCTTTTAATAGTTTATTGGAACCAAAATTGTCATTTTGAGGGTTTTTTTTTAAGTAATCATAACAAGCCCAGTGAAGGAAGGTAATTGCAGTGAGAGTGCTGCTGTTTGATGTTGTGTTCTCCTCTATTTCAGTGATGACAGCATGGGGTATCAGTACCCCTTCACCCTCAGGGTAGTTCAGAAGGATGGAAATTCTTGTGCTTGGTGTCCATGGTACAGGTAAATTGTCCTTTTTTCCATTTACAGCAGGGAATCACTCCAGCAGAAAGGTAATTTATGGTAATGGGTCTGTGGTACATTTCAGACTTCAGAGGTAATATCAAACAATAAGAATCTGGAGTGTAATTTCACCAGGACTCTCTCCAGGCAGACTTGCACGGCAGCACAGCTTTTATGACTTGCAGAGCTGAAAGTTCTGCTGCCACAGAAACTTTAAATTAGGAGACAGAAATGAGATTATCCAAAACCTATTAACCCCTTACAATATTCTGTGTCTCTGTGCAGCCTTGTCTGTGCATGGTTTGGGGGAGGGGATTCACACAAACCTAAATTTTTAGATGTAATTCATCTACCCCTGTGAGTTCCTGTGCCATTTGAAGGGTAAGAACTAAAATGGGCAATAAGAAATTCACCCTGGAAGAATGCTTGGAATTTTCCATAAACAAAGACTTCCTAAGGAAAATTCCAGACCCTTGCTGGAAGGTATTCAGGCCATAAACTAATTTTTAAAAAAACCTGGTTTATAGCCCTTAGAATTAGTTATCATGATGCAGATAAGTTGTGGAGACAGAGCAGTGAAGGTTTTTGGGGTCATAGCTGGGTTTGGTCAGCACTGGATCATACTGGAATGGAAGGGATCTTAAAGCTCGATCCCATTTCAACTCCCTTCCATGGGCAGGATCACTTTCCACTGGATCACATGCAGGTAGATGGTTGAGCTCACCCAACTGCTTCCATTTGTCACTCTGTTAAAGTTTTGCAGTAAAAACGCAAATAACCCTGAGCATTGCTATATAAAATCATGTCTCACACCAAAGGCGAGGCCTGGAGCTCAGAGGGTGCAGATGATACAAAACAAGGAGCAGAACTGAATTAATGCAGAAGGGATTGGACACTTTACTGAGCACATCCAACCTTTTGATGCAGGTTCTGCCGTGGCTGTAAGATTGAGTGCACAGAGGACAGGGCCTGTGTGGGCAATGCCTACATCGCTGTGGACTGGGACCCCACTGCGCTGCACCTGCGCTACCAGACCTCACAGGAACGGGTAAAATACCAACAGAACCCCTTTGTTCTTTGTTAGCACCTCCAAAACACCACCCATTCCAGCCTTTTTATTTATTTGGTGCTGCTTTTGTCCATTTTCTGTTGAACCAAAGGCAGTAATCATGGAGCAGCGTATTCTGGATAAATCGATGTCTTGATGTCAGGCCTCTTATGTGGTCTAATGGTGTGGAAGGGAAGCTTTTAAAGAACCACAGCAGTGCATTTGCTGTCTGTTGTGAGTTGCTTTTAAGCTAGTCAAAAATATATAATAATACATTACGAAATCTCTTAATTAGATACATTTTCTGTAGCTATAAACAGTTACCCATGTGAGTAAACCTATTTCCTCACTGAGTCAACAAAACACATCTGAAAGTAAGCCTGTAGCTGGGTTAATCTGGAATAACTGGTCCAATTTGTGAGTTTTATCTATAAAGTTGTGCTTTATGGATAATTTATAAGGAGAGCCCAAGTATAAGAACAATGAATTATTTTTAGCTCCCTCTTCATAACTGAAAGAAAATTCCTGCTAAAACTTAGCGCGTCTCATTTTTAATTCTGATCAAACAAGTGAAGTTATTTGTGTGATACTGTGAGGAGAGCCCTCCTCTGAGCAGTGTGTGTTACATTTCCAAGTCAGAGACAGTTTTCTCTCCCTTCAGATCGTGGAAGAACATGAAAGTGTTGAACAAAGCCGCCGAGCCCAGGCAGAGCCCATCAACCTGGACAGTTGTCTGAGAGCCTTCACCAGCGAGGAGGAGCTGGGGGAGGATGAGATGTACTACTGCTCCAAGTGCAAGACCCACTGTCTGGCCACCAAAAAACTGGATCTTTGGAGACTTCCCCCTATTTTGGTACAATCTTGTGTGATTTTCCTCCTCAGCAGCAAACCCAAAGCGCGTTGTTCCCAAATCTGACACCCCCTTGCTCTGAAAAAGATGATTTGCTCTGTTCACACTCTCAGGAGGGGCAGTGACTGAGTTTGCTTCATGCAGGCAAATAAAGCAAACCTCAAATCCTTTTGAATGTTTTTAGCTGCTGCCTTGCAGGAAATGGTGGTG
Organism: Falcunculus frontatus; assembly: GCA_013398115.1. NCBI lineage: Eukaryota > Metazoa > Chordata > Aves > Passeriformes > Falcunculus > Falcunculus frontatus. Next base: position 845,115 of record VZRV01008886.1, read on the forward strand.
GTTTGTGCTCAGTGTCAGCTGCTCTGACACAGCTCATGGTGACACGATCTCCTCTTTGGTTGTGGAACACCTGCAGTTCTTATTTTTCATATTTGGTACAAATTATTCAAAACAGACAGTGCTGATCACTGAATTGAAGCAACCTTTGCCATCATTTCCACATTAAATTATTAGTTTCATATTTTACCAGCTTGATCCCAAAATCCAAATTGTCACACAGAGCATTATTTTTACTAGCATAGAATAAAATGTGTGTGTTTTGGGAAAAACTCTCTTTAAACAGTGAAATTGCGCACTGGGATGTCATTGCCCTCCTTTAATAATTTTTCTCTACCATGTTTCCCTTTAGATCATTCACCTGAAAAGATTTCAGTTCGTCAATGGCCGCTGGATAAAATCCCAGAAAATCGTTAAATTTCCCAGAGAAAATTTTGACCCAAGTGCCTTTTTGGTACAAAGGGATCCGAGTCATTTCCAAAGGAAGCAGCTCACCCTGCAGGTTGACAGCCTTCCTGAACCACGGGCTGGCCAAGGGGACACCAGGAAAACAGATCTGCAGATCACTGGCACACCAGGAGAAGGGGACACACTGAACAGGAGTCCCTCCTCCCTAAACACTACTGTCCTGAATAATGTCAAAGGTAGGGAATGATCAGGGAAAATCTCACTCAGTGCTGGTGTGTGGAGGGGAAAAATGTTATTATGTACAAAATTTTAATGTTTGGAGTATTTTTTGCCAAATCACTACACTTTGAAACATTTCTTAGTGAAGCGTAAGCATAAAGAATGAAAGAAGATTTAAAAAGTTGCTCAGTGACAACAGATATTGGTACTTGTGTAAGTGGGCTGGGCTAAGAGTGAGGGATGTGCTCCTGCATAAAAGAGTTCAATTTCAGTTTCCAGGTGTATGGATGTGTGTGCACAAAGATGGGTTTTTACTTCTATATATTACTCATGAGCTGCAGTGAAAGAGTGGGGTTTAACGTTTGGTTATTCAAAAAATCACTTTAAAAAGAAACTCAGACTGTGTTTGTGCTTATCTTAGTAATCTCTGTGTTTTCTGTCCTAGCATCTCCATCCTTGGGGAGGAAAAGTGGAACCAGCTGCCCTTCAAGTAAAAACAGCAGCCCCAACAGCAGCCCAAGGACTTTGGGGAGAGGCAAAGGGCGCCTGCGGCTGCCCCAGCTGGGGAAAAACAAACTGTCCAGCAGCAAGGAAAACCTGGCTGCAACCAGAGAGAACGGTGCTGAGCACGAGCAGGGGGATGCCCTGGCTAAAGGACAGGCTTTGGGGGGCAGCCAGAGCGAGCTGTACCCCGGGCAGGACAGCGAGGGGGCTCTGGCCAATGGGTACCTGTGGGAGCAGAGCTCACTCAGCAATGGGCAGGGGGACAACCACAGCGAGGACGACACCGCCGACGACCAAAGAGACGACGTCTGGGTCAACCCCATCTACAACCTATATGCAATCTCGGTAGGTGGCTGCTCCTCTGCCTAAACTGCCTTTTTGGGACTCTGGTTTAACCAAATGTTGTGTTCGTGCCAGCACAGGGATCTGTAGGGAAGGAGAGCAAAAGTCAGCACAATAAATTTGCTGTAAAACGGAGTATGAATTAAGTGTTTCTGCTAAATCTGTTGTGTGTATAGTCAGCTCCAGCTGTCTAGATGAGCCATTGTCACTCACAGATAATGAACTTGGGAATCATTTATTTGATGTTTGATCCAGGATTTCTTTTCTTCTTCGTTTTTCCTCAGTGCCATTCAGGAATTATGGGAGGGGGTCATTACGTCACTTATGCCAAAAACCCGAACAACAAGTGGTACTGCTACAATGACAGCAGCTGCAAGGTAAAGCACTTCTTTTCCTCATTATTTCACATAATTATTCTAATTATTTCAAACCATCTTTGCCTTGGCTACCCAGAGCTAAATAAATTCAGAATCAGAAATTCTAGCTAAAGAGATTTTACAATCACGGAATGGTTTGGGTTGGAAGGGACCTTAAAGCTCATCCCATTCCATCCCTCACACCATCCATTAAACCAGCCATTTGTGGAGAGCTGCTGTTTGAAATCTTGAGCACCTCCAAAGCTGCATCAGATAAATACTAAAATTATTAACTGGAATTGTACGTGAGGTTTTTTCCAAGGTAACATCTGTTCATCAGCTGCTCCCGCAGTTAAGTGAAGATGCTTATTTCGTACAAAGATGGGAAAATGACTAAGAATGGAAAGCCAGGAATATATTTCCATGATGGCAGCAGTTTGTATTCAATTGGTGAATAACTCAGTTCTGACACTTCTAAGTATTTGCATTCATCACTATAAAATTGTCAGACTTCTCAAGTAATTCATGAAGCCAGCTAACAAAGAGGGGAGACAGAAAACGGGATTCCTTGTGTTACACCCAGTTAAAAATACACTTTTTGGGGCAATAGTGTGTGTTTGAAGCGCGGTGACGGCGACACAATTATCCCATGGCATTTTTTGGGTGTTTTCCCTGTGTCAGGAGTTGCACCCAGATGAGATCGACACGGACTCTGCCTACATTCTGTTCTACGAGCAGCAGGGGGTGGACTATGCCCAGTTCCTGCCCAAGATCGATGGCAAGAAGATGGCAGACACGAGCAGCATGGACGAGGACTTCGAGTCCGACTACAAGAAGTACTGTGTGCTGCAGTGAGCCTGGGCTGTGCCCCTGTGCCCTTGGGGAAGGCGTGACTGAGACAGATAACAGCTTGTGGTTGTCGTTGTCCCCTGTGAGCTGAAAGCACAAGAAGAACCCCCTGGTTAAGCAGTAAATATCCAATAGTATCGTTTTGTTCTGTTTTCTCACTACATGCTCGAAACGTTTCTCATGTTGGACATCTGAGAACTGCCACTGGCCTTTAAATCCAATGGTTTGAGAAAAGCCGACTAGGACCAAATAAGAGCTAAATTAAACATCCAAATAAGAGCTAAACAGAGTAGTGTAGAGTTTACCAACTGTTCTAACACCCCCCCGCCCCCCCGAGGCTCTCGTTAGGTTTAAGGTAACGGGGAAAAACAATTTGTAGTGTTGTCTTTGGACAACACGATATTGCTACCTCCTTTTTCCTGCAGTTTTATTGCATTTTATTGGCAAAACGGGGAAGGCAAGAGAAGGAAAAGTGCACAAATGGAAACAATTATTGTCATGGGGAAGAGAAGTTTCCAGTTTTGCCACCACTAATGTGTGTCAGTTGCTTTCTTTCTGTATGTTGGGAGCACAACCAAATCATCATTTGAGAAGAGATTAATTTCTACACTTGAATGGTTTATTATACTTGTGTTTTTCTCCACGTGTTGGCTGTGCAGATCAACATGTTTCAGGAATGGCTTTTCTGCCTGAAGAGTGCTGGCTCAAACTTTTTTGAGCTGCCTCAAGAAGAAACTTCAGGTTGGAGAGAGTAGTTGTGATTACACTCACGGTGTCTTAAAAACGTGCACATTGCACAAAACGTTCCCAGCTTTTGGAAGGAGAGATGCTTGAGCTTATGTTTCATGACTGGTGTTGCTTTTGAAATTTGCACTTTTGAAAATGCATCTGATTCAATTCAAACCCACAGTTTGTTTGGTTTTTTGTTGTTGTTGCTGTAAGGGCTCTGGAGTGAATGGCTGTGAATATCCACTGTGTATTTCAAAGGAAGAAGCTGTGGCTGTCAGGTAGCTGTCGTAGCATTCATGGATGGAGGTTTTTTTTAATTGGTTTTCCTAATTCAGTTTCTTGTTTTCACAATTTGGTTGCCTTTTCAAATTATCTTGTTGTTGTTGTTGTTACAACAGGTTATGCAAATACTTGCAATTAAACCAGACTTGCTTTCCATGCCCTTGCAATGTGCTCTGTAATTCAAGGGGCTTCTTGCATGAGGGGAAGTGTGACTGAGTCTTAGCAGAGACTGGAAAAAAGAGGGTTGGTTTTTTTTTGAGCAGGCATTTCTTTAAACATTTTCAGTGTTAAATTGTTTGCATATCTGAATGAAGATAAAAATTTTCACTCTTTTGGCCTTTTGTTCTTCAGCTGAGTTTAAGCAGCTTATTAATTTTACATACATCATCTTCCCAGTTCTCTAGATTTTTGTACCTTCACTAACAAAACTGTTACTTATGTGGTTCTCTGCAATTAATGTTTGGATTCATTTCAGAGTGTTTGACAAGAATGCCAAACCTTCAGTGAGTTTATCATTTCCAGGAGGATCTGGGGTTTATCCATCTAAGAAATGATATCAGCTGGTCTGGCTGCCTTTGGAGGTTGTGCCTCTTTGGGGACAGCAGATCTGTTCCAAAAATGAGTCTTGTCTTACCTGTCAGGTGTTGCTCCTTATCCTCTATGGTCTTTTATCTTTAAAGTGGTCTGAACATTGAGCCTGAAGAAAAGCAAACATGACTTGTGAATTTCTAGGTTAGAAGCTTTTTCAACACCCACTTGTCTACTCCTCCCTCCGCAAACTCCATGAAAAGTGAAAGATTTTCAACTGATTTACTTTAAAATGTTTTATTTAAGCAGGTAGCACAATCTACTAATGTTATTTGATCTTCTGTGTTTGTTACATTGGTTGTAATTAATTTTTTAAATTAAATTAATTCAAGAATTAGTAGTAAATTTATTAAGTTAACTATTAACTACATTCACTTTGTAAATTATTGTATAAAACTTATTGACAATGCACTGACTTTAGAAAGATGTTAATGTACATAAATGCCTTGTAAATAAAATAGTGTTGATGTACTGGAATATGAGCTGTATTAAAACAAAGGTATTGGTAATTGTATATGGAGTGAACCTGTTTATCTGTAACTATATTATTCAAACAAATTAAATACTGTGGATGCAGATGAAGTGTCACTTCTTGTCAGATAATCTTTAATAACTGTTTTCCTGCTTTGAAGTGTCTGTGCTGCCTCCATGAAGCTGAAATGCCTTTGTCAATCCAAAAGCTGAAGCGTGGGCGTGCATCCAGCAATTCTTTGCAGCTTCTTCATTGTGTACACAAGGTAAGTTGGGTATTTTGTTGATGATAATAACACTTATTACTTGAAAACAATCCATGTCAGCAGCGAAGTGACCCCTCAGGTACAGGAAGGTTTTGCTCTGGTATCTTTGGACAGGATCTGCAGGTACCTGATGTCCAGTGCTGAGGTGTCTCTGCTGCAGCCAGGGCTGTTTGCTCACGTAGCTGGTGACTGTGAGAGGCACTTCCCCTGAGCAGACAGTGATGGGAGAGCCCTGCTGCAGTTACAGCCCTGCTTTTCTCCAGGGAGGAAGTGGATCTGGTTGAGCTGGCAACCAGGCCAAAGTCTGCACAGAGCTGATGTCAGGAGCACACATCACCTTGGTTCTTGAGCGTTTCCAAAAGCGCCGTGGTGATGTTTAGCTGGAAATGAACCATTGTTCTTATTTTATGGCTTTGAAGATGCTAAATGGGTATTTATTCAAGGATTAGCACGCACCAGCATCCCCAGGGATGATGCCAGAGTGTCTCTGAAGTGAAGCCATCTCTGGCTGGGATGGGAGTGTTGGTGCAGCACTGAGTGGTGACGTTTTATCATCACAGTCACCTCCCCTGCCTGGTGACCAATTCTCAGAGCATTGGTCATTCTTACCAAGTGTGGTCACCCCACGGTGTCATTGGAGTCACTTGGGCATTTTAAGTGTTGAAAATTTAATTTCAGTATAAAGAATATGGGCTACAGTCGTTCCTATCACGAATTTTCCTCTGTTAAGGCTTTGAGGTATTGAAAGTGGAATTTAAAAGGATGAAAAACTCTAATTACCAAGGATGTTCATACGTGCTGCTGTCAGTGGTAAAGCTTTTATTGATTCAGGAGTGCAGCAGGGGACATGAAAGAGATGAAGGCATCACAAACCTGCCCAAACCTGCAGCCATTTGCTGCTGCTGAATCCCTTCTACTTCCCAGATCAGAACTGTGCAGGTCTCAAAGGAGGGCTCAGAAACGAGCAGAGCCCGTTTTGTGAGATGGGAGCAGTGGGAAATGAGCTGTGCTGGGATTTTCCCTGGTACCTTTGTGTGTGTGAAGTGTGGAAGCACCTGTCCTGCCCTGGGCTGGGTCAGTCAGGCTTCTGCGACCCTGAGATGGCTTTTCATGCTTCTGGGAGGGAGGGGAAGGACCCAGCAGGGACAGCACCTCTTGTGCCAAACCCTTTTATTCCCCCCAGAGCGAGGGGAGGGATGGATGCACCAACCCTGCAGGGCCCTGCTGCCCCCAGGAGTGACCACTGTCCCTTCCCTTCAGGCTGAAATCCCAATTCCAAAGGCACCTTCCATCCTGATCCAAGTGTTGGATCCCTTCTGGAGCTGCTGTTCCCTCTGCTCCCTGCCTTCCCCTGGGCTGGCACAGGGGGCTGTATCCCTAAATACCAAAATATCCCAGATTTATCTGTTAGCTGTGATCATGTCCTGAGAACGTGCTGGGCTCCAGGCACAGCCACTGGCCCAGGGCCCGGAGCATCCACGTAGATATTAATTATATTAATTATACCTTTTGTTACCCTTGTTCCCTCAGGTCCAGTAAATTGAAGCAAGAAGTGAGTAAAATGCAGTCATCCATGCTTGCTGATTTATCGTTTCAGGAAAATAAAAACCTGTCAGGAGCTGGGGAGATTGTGCCTTTTGTTTGGGACAAGCCTCCGGCTTCCTCGATCGTGTGTAAAAGATTTCCTGTTTGTGAAAATGAAAAGCAATGTTTGATAAGGTCCCTTCAGCAAAATGAGTCACAAAGCAGAAAACAGATTAAGGATGCTTCTAGATTTGATAGAAATTAAATTTCCCTGTGAGTTGTGAGCTTAGAAAACCAATGAGGAAAACTCGTGGCAAAATACAGCTTTTATTTCTATTTAGGGACATTTCAGACACACCTGATGACTGAACCTCACCCAACTTTTTGCAGTGCATTTAAAACTCGTGGTGAGAGCACAGAGATGTCCCCAGGTGGGTCTCAAGCTGCTTTGGGTGGTCAGAGTTCATGCACTTCCCTCCCCTGCAAAAACAAATAAACAGCAGCAGATGCTTCAGAGCCTTTGTCAGAGTGTTTGTGTGAGCTGGCACTGCAGGACTCTCTGTACTCTGATATTTTTTATCTCAGTGCTGCTGAAATTTTTTTTTCAGCATTAGGTTTTTATTGGGTGCAAAGTTCAAATGAAGTGGCTGAGAGAGCTGTGGTGTGTGATGACATCTTTTGGATTTTGCAAATACAATCTCCAGACTGCTGTGAACGTTCTCAGTGTTGTTTCCCAGCTCTGTGTGAGGTTAAAATCCTGTGTTTTTCCCTGATCTTGAACATGGGAAGCACAGGGAGCTCCTGGGGCCCTTACCAAGGTATTATTTTGCATAGAACTATTGAGTCACAAATTCTGACTCTTCTCCAGCTTCTTATTCCCTCAAAGTGTCTTGCAAATTATATTGTCTTTTACACCATGAATTTGAGAGGTTTTGGTCAAACTGAGGTTGAAGAAAGGAACTAAACCAACAAATAAATTGGAAAGGTGGTGGATTATGTGCTGTGTTTGGAGTCAGTGAAAAGGTTTGAGGCAACAGGTTTGGCTCAATCTAAACACCACAGAGAAGTTTGTCCAGGAACTGCTGCATCTCTGGGTAATCTGGTTTAAAGTTTGCTGAAATGTGATATAGAAAGCAGAGTTTTAGGTTAAATCTTCTGTATGTTTAGCATGCAATGAAATTGTGCCTTCACTTAATGCAGCATTTCGTTGGGGAAAATATTTATGTGTCTTATAAATAAACCTTGGCCTCCCAAGGAGAAGCTGCAGGAAAACTGGAGCGTGGATGTTGGTTGGGAGCTGGATAACAACAAAGGGAAGCTGCTGCTGCTGCAGAGCCAGAAACAGGATCCAACACCACCAGTGGCAAATCAAAACCCCTACAAATGGTGTTTGTACTGTGATGTTTGGAGTAGGGAGACAATGCAAGGAACAGGGTGATTACAGAGCTCAGCCCGGACATTGTAAGGCAGGTCCCTCCTCCAGGGGCTCTGGTGACAGGGTGACAGCTGTCCCCTGCTGCCTGGGGAGGGCACAGGACGTGAGGGGCTTGTCCAGAGCAGCTGTGGCTGCCCCATTCCTGAAGTGCCCAAGGTTGGATGGGGCTTGGAGCAACCTGGGATAGTGGAAGGTGTCAGGGGGTGGGATGAGGATGTTTAAAGTCCCTTCCACCCCAACCCATCCTGGGATTCCAAGAGAGGGAGGATGAGTAGGGAGGAAGAGCTCAGCAGTGGTGCTGGATGAACATAGCCCAGTGTGATGCAGACTCACACATTTAGGAATATTCAGCAGGAGCAGAGGCAGTAAATTTGGGCTGTGATGATCCCCCTCAGCTCAGCACAGCCCCAGCCCCTCGAGTTCAAACCAGCTCGGGGCAATTGCAGAGCCCAGGGTTGCTGAATGTTGGAGCTCTGTGGCTCAGCAGCTCATGCAGGGATGATTTAAACCACGGCTCAGTGCTGGAGCTTTGTGTTGAGAGCCCCCAGCAAGCAGAACAGAACGGTGCATGGATGTTTGAATTTCCTTTTGATACGGAATAGAAAAAAACTCCTTTAAATCAAAGCCACTCCTGTTGTACCCAAACACTCCTGGAAGGGGCAGGAAAGGATTCCACACAGGAAGGCCCCTGGTGCTGCACACTGGCCACGAGCACACGCTCGTGTTTGTGACCTTGCTCAGGAGCAAGTGCCTTGGAAATGTTTGCTTGCCATGTGGCCGTGCCTTTTTATCTCCAGGTTTGATTATATAAATGTTCCTGTTTAAAAGACACACGCCAGGGAATAAATCTCTGGGCCCACAGATTCTTTGAGCACAGGCAGCCCCAGCATTTAACTGGTAACAAAGAGAGTTGGAGTGGAAGCTTTTTGATAAAGAGTTGGCAGCATATCAGAGGAGCAGCTTGGCCATGAGATGTGAGCAAGGATGTCACACTGGGTGTATAAACTTCTTACCTTTCCTTCCAGTTCCATTTTCCTTTTTTCTTGAAATGATTATGAATGAATTATGAGAGAGAAGGTGATTATTTTCACTGTGCGTGTTTTCAAATAGCGGCTCAGTTAAAGAAGGCACTAAATGTTGATTTTTAACATAATCCAGAGATCTGCCTGCTCAGCGACAAAATAACAGCAGTTTAAGTAGTAAGAATTAAGAGTGACCTGAAGAATGATCAGCTTTTAGCACAAAATCTCTTGTTGAACTGATTTAACTGGGCCCGAACCTCTGGCTATAATTTAAAATTTTCTTCCATGTGAGTGGCAGGCGCTGTAACACAGCAAAAGCCAAGTTGAGTGTGAGGAAGGGTAGAGTTCAAATAAATAAAATACACTCAGGGACGATTAAAGGGAGGTGAGGGATAGAACACAGATGTGAATTTCCCCTCTGAATATCTTTCACTGCCTTTGGCTGCTGGGCTTTGATGTCCCAGGGCACAAAGAGACTCCTCCTGTACCTGAGCTTCGTGTTCCAGGCAGGGCCCAGCCGGGTTATAAATCTGTAACGTTGTACTTCACCTTTTGTGTCTTGCTTAACGACCTTTTAAAAATAAATGCAGGATGGCTGAGGGGAACAGGATCAGTGGTGGAAAAGCTGACACGTCCGCAACCTGAGCTCTGATCCCTCTGATTGCTCCAGCCCGTTAAACAAAACTTCTTTTGCTTTGTGCTTAAAAAAAAAAAAAAAAAAAAAAAGAAGAAGAGGGAAAAGGGGGACAGGGAAAGGTTTTCTTAGCTCTAAAGTGCTTTACTGGGGAAATGCTGCACGGAGTTACCTGCCTAAAGAACAAGGGTACAGTCATCCAAATATCAAAATATATTCCATCTGCTATTTCATTTTCATGGAAAGCTGCTGTTCTAAGGGGCTTTTGCCCCTTTGGAAGTGTCATCCTTCATTTCTCTCGCACAAAAGTGACCACTTAAGGCTCTTGCTCTGTTTCCCACAGTACTAAATTTAATATGCACAGCCATAATATAAATAAATGTATGATAACTCTTACTCAAACCTATGAAAATGGATGTTATCCCTGAGGAATATCTTTCCATAGAATGTCTTCCACTTGAACGAAAGGAAAACTGCAGTTTCCCACCATTCCAAACCGGGACAATAATTTATTTTGGTGATGATTATAGTGGATATTTTTGATTCATGTGTACAATAGTAAAACTGACACTATTTTCTTTTGTTTGTGTATTTTGCTTAAAATAAAAGATTACTCCAAAGGAAGGCATTTGAGGAAGACTGCTTGCAGAGCGGGGCCAGATTTATTTTGGCTGGCTGTGCTGGGCTGTCAGCTGGACAACAACCTGCACAATTCCAGTCCTTCAACCACTCTCAGTTGCCTTTGCCACAATAATTTTCATGCAGAATCCCTCCTGGAGCTCAGCTGACCGATGCTGACAATCCTTTGCAAGCTGTACCAAAGACTTTCCAGCAATTTTACTGCTTAGCATTCCCCACATGTTTGGAATACCAAAAGCTGAGTGTGTCGTGGGCTGGTCACTTGTGTTATCTTCAATTTCTGCGTGTCCACAGTTGTGTTGTGCCCTATCTGGGATTTTATTTCTTTTGGTAGGGCCCGAATTGAATTTTTATTTCAGAATATTGCTGTCTTCATCTAATCTTTGCAGTTTCCTGCTGGAGAGTCCCTCATGTTATTCCTGTTTATTCCCTGGCTGTGCCTTCCAGTCTGTGCTGCATCCCTGGAAAAGCTGAATTTTGCTGTCATTCGTGGCGATTCTTTCTAAACAAAAGGGAAAAAAAAGGAGCAAGGGATGGGAGGAGAGGAAATTACCCCCCAGTATTAATACTCCTGATGGTAGAGGACTCGTAGAAGCTGTCACTGGAGGAGTTAATTTGATTTTACATATTCTGCTGTGTTTTCTTCCATCAATGAATGGAACTCTCTGAGCTGCTTCTATGGGTCCCTGCGGCCCACAGCCCTCCTCACGTGTGCCTGCTGCTTTCACCAAACTGATGCCTCTTTCCTGAGGCTGAATCTTTCCTGGGGTCACTTAGCGCTCGCTAAAAAACCAGATTTTGCTTTTAAAGAAGCTTTACACGAGGCATTTGGAGCTCCCGGGCTGAGGGCTGCCCGTGGGCCCGCCCGGCCTTCACTGCCTCAGCCCCACATCACCCTCACGGCCGCAGCCGGAACTGCAGCGGATTCTGAAGCGTAATCGGAGTGTTTTGTGTTTTATGAGCTATAATAGCTGGGTTTTAAAATTTTTTTTTAATAAATCAATGTGGTTCCATCACATGTGCTCTCCTATCTGCGGGATCATAAACCCCAACTTCCCGTTTACGGCCTGGCACTGCCGCGTTAACAAGGGGACAACAGGAACCCGCTCCTGGGGATTCATGTGAGTGACACCAGAGCCCTTTTTGCAGGGCTTGATAAGACACCGTGTTCCTGCCCATCCAGAAAACAAAAAAAAAAAAAGGGTTGTAAAATAAATGGTTATAAAAGCACTGGAGTAAACGGAGCCCTGGTCAATTTTTCTGCTCTCAGCCTGCTCTGTGGACTGAGCTCTCTCCACGCTCCTGGGATTGTCCCAGCTCCCGGTTCCCAAAATGTTTGAGTTGTGCCAATGATTTGGAGCCTGAGGAGATGGAAATGAGTGGTGAATCCTCCTTGTCTCAGATGTGTTTGGCAGGAAGGGCTGCAAAGGAATTGGGGCATCGTTCACAGAGGTCTAAGCTGATGGGGCTGGAGAAGCCTCAGCAACTCCACAGCTGATTTTTTGTGTTTGTCCTGCTCTTTTAAGATTTAAACTCCTTTTGTTTTCCTCAGGGAGGTCACTGCTGCTCTCCCAGGATTATTCCCAGGTTTCCCAGTGGCTGCTGGGCTCTAGGACATGAACAATTACGTTTTACTGCCTGTAAGAAAAGCATTTTGTGTAAAGCTGAGAGCTTCATGTACCACAAACTCCAACGATTGCAGGTTTACAAAGATACTGCACCCTCGATAGGGATTGTCGATGATTTATTTAGAGTTTAATCTCGACATCAGCACAATCAGCAAAATGCAAAACTTCTCTGCCTTTCTTTCTCTCTCATAAATTCTTCATAACCACCCCCAATCTGCAAACTCATCCATCAAGATCTCTCAGCGTGCTGGGAACAAGGAGCAGCCCTGGGGATGTGGGGAGGGGAAGGGTGGTGGCATTCTAAAGGTAATTCCACTCGGTGGAAACCAATATATTTTTGTGAGGCAATAAAGAAGGAAGGGCAGGGAAAAGTTTAAGATAGCTTGGAGTGGATTATGGGGAAATAAAACGCATTAAAACAGTGTCAGCTGTTTGGGTTTCTTCTACATCAAACTGTATTTGAGTACTGGATGTCTAAATCACTTCAGAAGATACTAATAGGTAAAAGATAATAAAATAACCCAAATTGATTACCATCTTATACCCTTTGTGATATAACTTTAAATGCAAATTGCTTTCAACTCCACGAAGGGAAATAATGTCCCAAAGGCATTTCAATTAATTGCTGTGGTTAATTACACTCATAATTTTACTTGTGTGACTAATTATAATCAGGTTTTAGCGGTGTATATGGATTTATTTCTGATACTAAAAGCCCCAAACAGCAGGTTATTTTTAGGAAATGCATTTAAACCTCATAATGAAAACTGCATGTTCCCATTCTCAGCAGCTGTCTTGAAGGAGCTGTCTGTTCAGGAGGAGTTTGGAGGAGATCAGGAAGGAAAAGTGTCCTGGCTCAGGTCACTGTGTCCCTGCTGGAGTTTCATTGCCTTTTCCATAGGTACACATAATTTACCAGTAAATCCTACATTTCCTTTCTCTAAAAATCCAATTTACATATGATTTTCTCCCACACAAAGTGTTTTCCACAGCCACCTCAGTTCCCAGGTCATTTGTTTCTCTGTCATTGCAGAGTTTTTAAATCCCATCTCATTTTAGTGCTTCGTGGAAGGAAATCACCAAGTCCCCTTTTAACTCCATCAAAAAGAGCCTCCCATCTCCAAGAGTAATAATTTTTCATAGAATCATTTATAGAATAATAGAACCATTTAGGTTGGACGAGACCTTTAAGATCATTGAGTCCAGCTGTGATTTTTGGGTGTTGCTCCTGGGCAATGGGATCCCCGTCCCCGGATCAGAGGGAGTTGATATTACACCTGGTATTTATTAAACTCCACCTTTACTAAACTCTAAAAGCAGCCTGGGAAGTTTGATAGACTTCTCTGTACCTTTCTTTTTTTGACTACAGGTGGATGAATGGATTTTTCACATGGATTTGTTGTGTGACATCTTTCTAACGGGGAGGGCGCTGGCAAGTGCTGTTTTCCCTGTGGAATCCACATCTGATGGGCAAGGAAGGAAAGCACAAAGGAAAAAGCTTTATCCTTCTCTCCCAGCAGTCACAGAAAACTAATTTTGTCCAGACAAGTGCATTTTGAGCTAATGTTTTGTCACAGGAGGAGCTGACTCTAAGTGGAGTTGCCAAATTCGTCAGAATTCTTTGTGGGTAATGTAAATACATTTCATGTGAGTAATGGTTTGGTTTCCTTGTCTCTTGGTGCTTCCTGAGAGAAATGTTTTGCTGAAAATACATTGTATTAGGGATTTTTTTGTGCCTGCCCCTGCTGTCACCCCCTGCTCCCCTGATGACTGGGAAGGAGAGATGCCTTCACCCCTCTCACCTCTGGAGGCTGCTCTCAAATCAAGGTGCAGCCCAAATCTGGGAAAAGAGTGGTTTTGGATGGTTTGTACAAACCCTGTTTGTTTTATTTGTTTTAACCCCAGTTTTAATTGCCAGTGTTGTTTGATTTTCCCTGGGACTGCAGCTTTCAGCCCCACAGTCATCAGCTCTGGCTCCAACATATGTGAAATGGATCAGAGCAGTTCTGTGCTAACTCTTCTGGACATGGGAAAATAATGTTCTTGCTGGATCCTTCCAAATACTCCTGTTCCTCCCCCCACCCTTTCCTGTATCATGCCTTGGCTGTTTGTCCTTCAGCAGTGACTGTCATTTCCTGGTGTCTTCACAATAAAAGAATTTCATGCCAAACATAGCCGAGACAAAATTCCTGAAAATCAGCACCTTAAGCTACCTGTGGAACAGCAAATTGCTTTTCCATAACCATCCTCACAAAGCAAATCTGAGTCCCACTTGAAGCCTTCTTGTCTTTCCCTGCCTTTTCCAGGGAATAGCTTTTGCTGGGGGTTTTTTGTTTATTCCCTGCATTAATCCTGGTCCTGTCCTTGTCACGTCCTGCCCCAGAGGAGAACCTGGGTGCAAAGAGGAGCCTCTGGAAGAGGACAGAAAGAGCTCAATCCCTGTCAGAGGTGCAGATGCAGCATTTCCCTTCTCCTTATTGCCACAACACTGAGCCACTCAGTAAAAACACTGATCCTTGTCCAGTGAGATTTTATTCACACTGGGGTTGGTGCTGAAGAGCTCTTAGAGAGGACTCCCCCTCTTCCCAGCAGATTTTTTTTTCTTCCTTTTAGTTCTGTTTTAATCTATTTCATAGTAAATAAGATGCTCCCACACTGTAATTAATGGCTGTGCCCTGTGATTCATCATTTATTATTGGCAGTAAATGACAGCTGAGCCAGATCCTCCAGATTTTATTCCAACCATCCTTTAGAGAGCTGCCTGTGGAAATGAGAATCGAGGAAATAATCTGAAGGGAGAGGGATGGTGGCTCTTGCACACCTCGGTCAGTGCAAAGGGCATTTCTCAGGTATCCTGAGGAGTTCCCTGTCCTGGGGGCTGGGTGAGGTTGGGCACCAGCTCTGCACACCTGGGCAAGGTGCCAGACTCCAGGAATCTGCTCCTGTGCAGGGAACACCCTGAGGGTGTGAAATAGAGCCCCAGAACTCTGCTGACAGTAGAAACATCCCAAGGTGCTGCAAATCCCTGCCCCAAAAATGCAAACCCAGCCCTAAACCCAACCCTAAATATTGTGAAGAAAACAGGAGGGAAATAAAAGTCACATTCCTCTTCTGACAGTTTGTGGATTCCCCTTCAGCAAGGACGAAAGAAATAAAAACTCAAACCAATTCAAATATAGGTCTGTTGTTCACCTTTAATATTTCATTTCTGTTTGCTCCTCCAAAGATTTTCAGTTACATAAAAATACAGTTAAAGTATTAATCTTTCCTTTAAACTTAAATAGGTTCATTTGCTTTCCCATGTGGGGTTTTTTTTAAAGCTTTTATGATTGGTTAATATGAAAATAATTTCATCCCCTCTTTGGTGAGCTGTGGTTGTTCTCCCTGCCAGGATTTTCCTGAAAATATATAAAGTCATCTCTGCAAACATTGCCCCTAAAGAAAAAAATATACAAGTCTGCTAATATGAAATCCTATTTTGTGTGGCCAAAATCTAAATCCTAAAAGAAGCTGTAACATGTTATATGGCACAAGCCAAAGAGAAATGTTATGTCCCTCTTCAGAGAGAGAACTGGAACAATATAAGGAAACCCCATTTCCCAAGGTATTTTCCATAAGTAATTGGGTAAGATCTGAAGGAATTGGTGCAAATCACAATCTTCTTGGAAAAAAACTATGAATCTTGACTGTATGTGAATATTGCAGGTATGTTACTATTAAAAAATTATATATATAAAAGATAGATATATATATATATGTAAGAAAGAGCCATTTCTTGAGCTGTCCTATTTTATTAGGCAAATAACAACTATAAAGGATCATGGGAGTCTCCTGCTTCAAAAGCAGCCCTCCAAAGAGAGGGAATTTCCACAGATGTGCCTCTGCTAGGTGGGGATGAGCCTCCCTGTTGCTTCCCAGCACATCACATTGGCCATGGCATCCCAGAGAAGGATGAATAAATAAGAGAGAAACCTGATAGCCACAATCAGATCGGGTGAAAGGAACCCAGTGTCCTTATCTGAAATTAACTGAGGTGTTCTCAAGGAAGGAGGGGGGATTTGTGTGTTGGGTGAGTGCCCTTCCCTAGAGGGGACGAGCCAGATGCTGCTCAGCTGTGTGTGAGCATTTTATCTTTGCTCTGTGTTGTACCTTCAGGTAGGACAACGTGGGATTATAGGAATTACTCCACATTTGACTGCAATTTGCAGTGCTGAATGTAAACATGCTCCAAACCAACCCCTTCACAGGCACTTAAGAGCAGATTCCTCTCGTTCTCTGTGCAGCTCCTTCCAGTGCTGGGTTCAAACTACAGGATAACCCAGCCTAACGCTTTCTCTAAGTGTTTTGGCTTTCAAAATTGAATTTTTCGTTGCTTTATCTCACAGTTCCTTTGCGTTCTGGTGGTTTGGGTTTCACCAGAGCAGCACAGAGGTCCTTGGTTAACGCCTGGAGGAGGACAAGGTTATTCTGTATTGGGACACAATTCGTGAGAGGCTGAGGCAAAGAACTGAGAACAGCAAAAATAACACCAAATAAAGGAGCAGGATGCTGAACGAGGCGAGAAAGGCTCAGTGGGCCAGAGAGCTCAGGGTGCAGGGCAGAGGCAGGAGCAGCAGCAGCAGCTTTGCTGTGGGCAGGGGGATGCTGGCACTGGACCAGAGCACCTGGCGACCCTGCAGGGGCTGTGCTGGCCGGAAATTCTCCATCATGGGAGTGGAGTTCTTCCCATCAAAGTGCAGCGCTGAGAACTGGGACAGCTGCAAAACAGAAGAGGTTGTTAAATCTTTGCACCAGGGTGATGCCTTAGGTTTTAACTTTTCTATTTTCAAATTCTGTACTGCTTAGAGTGTAACTCTGAAGTTCCTTGTAGCCTGTAATTCCTGCTCTCTCATACTGGGCAGACATAACAAAGCCTCTCCGGGCTTTGCCTTCAAGGACAACCAGGCTGTTTTTAGGCCCAAAATGTGTAAACTAAAGATTCTGAGGGGGGCAAGCTGAGGGGCGTTACATCGTTAAACTGGGGCTTTAATTGGAGAATTAACCCTGATATGCAAATGGTCCAAACCTATAAAAGTGTGAAGAACTCGTGACCTGTCGTCCATCTTGGGGTGCAATTTTTGGAAGCAGCCTCTGGCTCCCCCAGGGTGTACCTTGAAGGCCCTTCAAATAAATACCTGTCTTTATTCCCTTACTCTTGTCTAGTCTCTGTTTCTAGGTGGCTGGAGGAGGCATCAAGGGGACTCCAGGAGCTGTTGTGCTGCAAACCTGCAGTGCCTGGCTCTGGTTTTGAACCCGAGGGTTGAATGGGTGCATTAAACCTTGCAGGAAGCGCCGTGGCTGAGGCCACTGGAGAGGTCACCAACTGATGGCTCCTTCCAGCCTTGGAAATCATGGGCACTTCCTTTCTGTGGGAGCCAAATGCTTTGTGCAGCTCAAGCACTGGTTCCCCCAGAGCTCCTGACGCACACGGCCCCGGCCCCGGCCCCACGTCACGGTGACACAAGGCAGGAGCACCAGGAATTCTGTCCTTGGGTTCCTGGCTGCACTGAGTGACACTGGGCTGTGCTGGGGGCACTGAGAGCACACTGAGAGCACATTGAGAGTAAGGAGCCAAAATGCAGGCGCTGGCTCTGGGCCAGGCTGTGCGATCTCTGCACAATCTGTGTTTTCCAAGCACTCGTAATTCCATCTCCTCTTCCTGCCAGCAGATCAAAAATGGGCTGCCTAACGCTGATGGGCTCAACTTTTGGGTTTGGAATTATTCAATCCTGCTGTCTTGGCAATGGGGGAAAAACTGTGGAATTTGGGAGTGAGCAGGTGGCAGCAGTGGAAGTGCTGTTGATGAAGCGCTGAGCTTGGGCGATGACCTGG